>JADNRY010000004.1:600000-1040385 GCA_015501585.1 Rhodocollybia butyracea
GGAGAAACCAATCAGGGTGACTGGACGGACACCGAGTTGGCGTTCACGGAGGACAGAGGCGAGAACGAGACCCGCTGCACGAGCTCGGTCGAGGGCATTGGACCACGGATTATCGATGAGGTACCCGAGTTTGGTTAGAACTGGATAATTGAGGGCGAAATGAAAGTGATGGGGAACAGAGTAAAAGAGAACGATGATCAGCTACGATGGATGTGAAATGGAAAGAAAGGACTCACTGATAGGCCACTGTAATGCCGTCATCAACGTCGCCATGACTGTTGCTTGTAGAACTGTTTGACCGATTTGAGAAAGCACCTCACCTGCGCAAAGATCAGTCGAATGATTCCAATTTCGAACGGTAGAAACTTACCCGTAAGGATCTTCAGCGCACTTCCTGTCTCCCTAATCATTTCTGGTTCCCAAAGCACCGAAAAAACATCTCCTACGACCGGGTCTAGGACGGAGAATGGTAATCGAGGGTCATCTAAAGGTCCATTGAGGAAACTAGTTCAAAAGAACAAGGTGAGAATTGCTTTCGAATCCACAGAAACGCAACTCACCCAGGCACACTCACAACACATCCAACTCTGCCATTCCGATGCAACGGTAAGACATCAAACACACGGACCACCTGTGTTCGCCTGTTCATTCCACGACCTTTATTATAGGTCAGTCCAGACATCAGGTTATCATGAAGAAGTAATTCACCAGCGATTCCAGCTCCAGTTAACACACCACCTGTTGTAATTACTGCCGCTCCACCTGCTCCAGCCAAGAATGATGAAGCGCCAGTGATACCTATAGTACCAAATGCAGTTCCTAAAAAAACCAAGATTGTGAAAGAAAAACAAGAACAGACTCCAGGGCGGCATACCCAAGCCAACACCGATGACCGGAGCCAATAATCCTGCGCTCAATCCGATGACCAGTCCACCGCCCAGCGTAGCCAGACCAAGGAGGGCAATACGTCTATTTCGTAAAGCTTTAACCTGTTTATCAACATGTTCCTTGTTTTGCTGTAGACCTTCTTCCGCGGTATCCTCCCACACACCAACGCCTTCAACCACCCTTCCTTCGAAAACGACGCTATCCCACCATGGCACGCCTAGTTCTTTCCCTACACGGAATAGTAGGGACCGTGAGCGGGAATCATACACCGAGTCTGCGATGAGAATGAGGAATAGATCGGTAAGGAGAGTATATCTGAGTGAAAGGGGAATTGTTTTTGGGACTGGTTTGGGTTTTGTTTCCGGCTCATCTGGTTCGGGTTTTGGAGAGGTGAGGTCTATTAGATTAGTTGCACTGGTTGGGTCGGATGGATCGGATGGGACGGAAGTGCCTGTGTCTGTCGAGTCGGCAGCCTCAGTGGTATCGTAGCTGTATGAACCAGTATACTCTGGATTTGGCACCTCTTTCGTCGTCATCAAGGCCGGGACGAGGTCGGCGGGTTGAACGCCGTGGTCGTAAAGGGATTCAATCATCCGTTGTTCTATACGAAGTCAGTGAATCAATATACCACGAACAACATATACATACCTTGAGTTTCGAGCTCTATGTGGTAGTACAATCTGCCCATAATCTTCATAGCCCACAGCTCCATACTCTTCACTGCTTCTTTAAACTCTTTCTTGACCATACTCTTGCCGTCTTTCCCTCTCTTTATCGTCTCCGTTGTCGTCGTCGTGACCTTTGTTGTCCCATCCGCCTGTTTCTGCTTTTGTGTCTGTGTTTCTTTTTGGTTTCTTCAATTGAAATCTCTGCTATCATCTGACGAATAATGAGCGCACAGAGACCGACATAGGCTATTCTTTGGGATTCGGACAATAAGTTTTTGGTTTGTTGCATCTGTGATAAGGGAGTTATAGCCTTTCTGTCATCTGGAGCGAGGCCGTCGAAACCGCCGCCATCTGAATCAGCGAATAAAATCCTTGAAGCTCGCTGTATCTCATCGCCTTCATCCCAGTCTTCCTCGACGTGCCGAAGTCGTGTGTATGCTGATTCAGTGGAAAAGTCGTGGTATGCAGCGCTCGAGTTTGAATCTGAGAAGATATGTATCAGTAGTTTGATAGATAGATTATAAAATGAAATGACCTGCTGAATTTATACTCTGGCTGTCCATGGGATTAGACCGCCATCGATATCCGTACTCATCCGTATCTAGGGTTTTACCAGTTGCGTTGCCCACACCCTTTGAACCCATCGAGTTCAGGCCATTAGCTCCACTTCCGCTGATCTTTTCCTTTTCTGCTTGTGGTTTATAGTGATATCGCCGCTGGTCTTCTTCGTCGAGCCCGCCGCGGAGTTTATCTTCGAGCACAACAGGCATATCCTGCCAGCCTTCGTCGTCATCATCGAAAATGTCGATGACTGGCGGAGATGGTGATCTGGCACGAGGCATAGTGGTCACTGTCGCAAATTAATATAGGTCGCCAGTGGAGTGAAGTAAAAATGCCAGGATATCCCCGGCTCCGCGAAAGTGTCTTCTGTGGTTCTGCCCAGTGTAGAGCCGAAAGCTACCAGGTCTGCCAGTAATACTTGGAAGGCCTAGTAGTAGTCACACTAAAGGCAAGATGTGCAATAGACATCACAAGATCCGATCCTGCATGAGCGCTAGCTTTGACTTGGAGCGTCTATCTATCTAATCCGGTCCGTTTCTCGTCGACGGTACCACTCGAAGTTTAATTCGTCTCTAGCTTTTGTCTTTCCCTCGTCCGACTTCCGACCCGCATGGCGCTCGCGGGATGTGCCAGGAATAAACCCAGTATTCAATCTTGGGACCGATGATGTTGGTACCTGACCTCAAGAGATGTTTAATGCTTTCAAATGTCGATTTATTCCATATTTGAGTAGGATTTTTTTTGGATAATTTTGAGCCTCTATAACCTGAAAGTAGGAGAGCGTTGAACTCGAGGTTATGGTAGATCTGAGAGGAGGAAGAGTCTTGGGAGTTCGTCGTAGTCGGTAATCTCAACCCTTCAATCCGCTTCGGGCGGTATACACTCCTTCTCATGTACGCCGGCTACTCTGGAGGTTCCCGACCTCGTGAATGCTCCAGTTAGCCCAAGAATTCAAGGGCCCCTATGCCCTCTTCCGTTCCCAAAATATATGCTGATGATGAGCCGATACTCTAACTTTAATTGTAAACGGTCACAATCTTCCGATTCCCGATTTCTCCTCGTTGTACCGATGATGATACACATTCATTGGGTTCGGACCATGCTAGTCCTATATAATGGCCTAATCTCCTCCCGTCTCAAACCAAGTGCTCTCCACGGCTTCTCGGCGTCACAGCATACTTAAAGTCCTCACTCTTTCCTGTCAGCGCGCAAGCTTTCGCTACCATGTCCTTACAAGATGAGAAAGCTGGCGAGGCCACTGTTTCTTATGAAAAGCCAACCGGGTGGTGGAAGAGCTTTTATTACAGCCCTTTGACCCAGGTGGGTTTCTCGATCGTTCTCTGAGTCTTGATGTATTTTTTCTGACAATTTCATACAGGTTTTCATGCTTGGATTCGTATGTTTCATGGGACCCGGTAAGTATCATACGGAAGGTTAGTTGGTCCGTATGCCCCTAACGTTGACACCGTACAGGTTTATACAATGCCGTCAATGGATTGGGTGGGGGTGGTCAGCTGGACCCAACCACGAGCGCGAACTCGAACGTCGCAGTCTACTCTACTTTTGCCGTTGTAGGCTTCTTCTCTGGGTGGGTGCATCAAAATCCTGTTCTTTGATAGCAATCTCACAATAACCATACCTTACTGATAACATATATAGTTCAATCAACAACAAATTAGGCTCGAGGCTTACCCTTCAACTCGGGACTTTCGGATACTGTCTATACATTGGCTCCTATCTGTATGAACTTTCTTTTGTCCGCACTACTGGATTTATATATATTTTGCAGTGCATTGAACATCCATCCTGGCGTAAGTGCATTCGTCATCGCTGCAGGAGCCATCCTTGGCGTTTGTGCTGGTCTGTTATGGGCCGCACAAGGCTCACTCATGTTGGCATACCCGACGGAGGCTCAGAAGGGAACTTACATTGCTATTTTCTGGACCGTTTTCAATCTGGGAGGTGTGGTCGGGTCAGCTGTTTCCTTTGGTACCAATTTCAAAAACACGGTATGTTCACTGCCGTAAAACACCTCGGTTTAAGTTGATGAAAGTCATGTTTCTTCAGGCCGGAACTGGTAAGTCGGATTCCTTGAATTGTGTTTCGGGACTGATCTGGGTTTGGAATAGTTAGCAATAGCACCTACGTACGTGTTCTTCGTAACATCATGGAATTTAGCAGCCAACTTTTTATTTTCCAGATTGCATTCATCGTCTTGACTGCGGTTGGAATTGCGATTCCGTATACGATGGCAGACCCCAGAAAGATCGTTCGCTCAGATGGTACCAAGATCATCATCCCTCTCCATCCCTCGTGGAAAACTCAATTCTACGGTCTTTGGCTTGTTTTGAAGAACGATCCTATGATTTTACTGCTTTTCCCCATGTTCTTCACGTCGAACTGGTTCTACACATGGCGTGAGTAACGCTTCCTAGTCCTCTGTAACGATTCTCAAAATATATTCAAAGAGTTTAACGACTTCAATGACGCTCTGTTCACTATCCGAGGCCGTTCTCTGAACAGTTTCCTTTACTGGACCTCCCAGATTTTTGGTTCTATCGGAATGAGTTTCATCCTTGACAGCAAGTTTAGACGTCGTACCCGCGCCTTTGGTGGCTGGGGTGTGCTCATGCTGACGATTTTCATCGCCCATATCTGGGCGTACTTTTATCAAATGTACGTTTTTCCTTTACATATTCTGCGTCCCGGCTCACATATCTTTCAATCGGCTCAGTCAATACACCCGACCAGGTCCACAAGATATCGACATTCATGACAAACGATATATAGGAAGGGTCTTTTTGTACATCCTTTTTGGGCTCTTGGATTCGATGTGGCAGACTACTTCTTACTGGCTGATGGGCGCAATATCGAATGATGCCGGAAAGTTAGCTATGATGGTCGGATTCTGTGCGTTTGAGTTACCAGCATTTCCTGATCTGATTCTGATATCTGTGCCCTTTCTCTAGACAAATCCCTCCAGTCTGCAGGAGCAGCGGGGGCTTGGCGAGCCGATGCTGTTCACATCCCGTAAGAAGGATTCCAATGTTTCCGTGTATCCTTCTGATGGTTGCCTCCCTAGCTTCATGAACATTTTCATATCCACCTGGGTGCTCCTTGTCGCAGGTCTTTTGTTTGCCTTGCCTATGATTCATCTTCGTGTGAAAGACCACACTGACCTTGCCGATGAGACTCTGTAAGTGTCATTCTTCGTTTGATACCTCCATCGTATATTAACTACACGCCTTCCCCTTTTAGTGTACGCATGGATGATCACGGGCGTATACGCGATGTCTCGGAAGTCGCAAAGGAAGATCAGCCCGCGACTGCTTGAGCACATCGCATTTGCGATAATTTACCCGCTTTTGTTCGTTCTACGAGTCTGCAACTACCTATGGAATCCCTCTTCCTTTCCTCTATCATCTTTGCAAATCCGTATAATCGTAGCTAATCATCGGACATGTATAAGTATTGGATTTTTGTTCTGCGTTACTACTGAGCGATAAGGTAGTAATTAACTTACGCACGAAATTGGACTTCAACGCACGGACGAATATAGGCTATACAAACGTTGGGTCAAAAGCGACTAAGCACAATAAACTGTAGAATTATGATATTCTCACGACCGTTTCGTGGTAATAATGACTCTGGGACTAACTGGGCCTGGTAACCTACCGCCTGTGTCAATGATTTATCTTCTCAGGACTGTGAAGGAAAACAGGCTCCACCCTACCTCCTGTCCCAAGTAGCACTGGAACAGAAATTGGCATCCTCTCGCGCATACAAATACTTGCTGATGTGCGAGTGGGCCACTGTACGAAAAAGGATCCCGAAAAAGGATCCCTTCCCCAGGATGAACGTGAGAGTTTGTTGCGTATATTGATTGGAGTTTAGCTCCTCATATATCGCACTAATTGGGGGGTGAGGCTGGAGTGGCATCGAGAACCACGTCAGATTTAGATCTTCCCAAACCACTTTGTAAGTATTAAGATCTAGTAAGATTTTGGGGTCTTCAGATTTCTCTTGATTCGGAAAATCAAGAACAGAACGTCATCGTTTACCCTGCATCTTGCCCCTTCAAGTTATTTTGAAGGCGATTTGGTAGGATTTAGTAGTGACTTAGCTCTGTTCAGTAGTACGCTGCATCACTGATTCGGTTTTGTTATAGGATGGTTGGATGATATCTTGTTTCTTTGCTGTTTCTCCCCATCGCAGCCAGTCTGTCCATTCCGCCGTTTGCTGACTTGTTCCTATGTGTTCCTTATGATTGGCCTTAAGGCTGATAGCATCTATCTCAATATTGCCGCCGATGTGAAAACACACCCACAATTATCGGAGAAATTTTGTGGGTCCTTGTACTAATAATGGGTGTTACTCGTATACAAACGTGTAGCTCTGAAGCTAAATTCTTCCTTTTTAGGTCTCATGAAGACGCCCAGTCGCGACTGAGCCGGTGAAACAAAAACGCCTGGCAGGCGGTGGGTAAGTTGTACTTATTAATTGACACTCCGCGATCCTCTTTCCGAATCTAACAACACCCTTGTAAACATTTTGACGATGGACACCTTGTCTCTTCCTAGAACCGGATTTTGTCGCTGTTTCAAATTGGTGGCGGTAGATAGCCTCCAAAATTTTTTACAATCCCCTCATACCTCGCATCATCAATCTTATACCGGATCTGGAATTGCAGTGGCGATATAATATCTGCTAAACCCAAGGTATGTAACCCCATTCCCGTCCATACGCGCCAGCTTTCTTTATTCCTGACTGCTAGCTAACCATGGATAAGCATAGTAATTCTCACTCTCAAAGTATATTGGCGAAGGAGAGCGATACTCAACAGCTCGAACCTTTCCGAAGCTATTCGGATGATCGCGTTGCTCTTCAAGAGAGACAGCTTTTTACCCCCGCTTCGAATTTCTACTCGAGAGAGTTACCGCCGCTAGGTGTCCGTGCCTGTAATCTGAATGGAGCAGACGAAAAGAACTTCGCGGTTCGTGTTCTTCACCTGAAAACCAGTTACGCTTAGGCTAACTCAAATTCCAGATAAACCAAGTTGTCCTCATCCGTAAATTCGAGGAACATACTTCTCAATGGACCGAATGGGTACATGCCAAAGTGATCAAAATCGAAGTGGTAAGAGGATATGTACGTAGTGGTCCCGACTCAACTGCCTCGCCACTTCCAAACTCACTGCGTTCAGGTAGGAAATTACGCCAAGAGATACATTGTCGAATCCAGATGTCCTATTACAGGAGAACCGAAGATTTCCGGCCATCTTCCTTTCCTCTTTGAAATCTGGCCCGCCAGTTGTTCACCTCCACCCCCATAGCTCCTCCAGCTTACTATAAACATCGAGACCGCGCTGTTCGTTACACTGTATCTTTTACCTCGTACTAACTCTAACTCGTCGATCACAGAACCATGTCTATGCCTGGAGCCAAGGAATCGTACATCCGAAAAACCAGAAACGCATATGGTTTCCCGCTCTAGTTATTGTGCGTGTTTTCGCGACCGTCTTCTTTTTCTCAGACTAACCACTATTGTTGATCGTACAGGAATGGG
The DNA here is from genome assembly GCA_015501585.1 of Rhodocollybia butyracea. Classification (NCBI taxonomy): domain Eukaryota; kingdom Fungi; phylum Basidiomycota; class Agaricomycetes; order Agaricales; family Omphalotaceae; genus Rhodocollybia; species Rhodocollybia butyracea. The sequence goes on from JADNRY010000004.1 coordinate 607,683, forward strand.
AACGTAACAAGAATGAGCAAGAGAATGAGATCAAGGTGCAGTGTTTAGCTAACGCTTATATAGGAAAGCACTTCTTAGCCGATAAAGTGCTTCCATACACTCACGAAACATGGTTCGCCTGTCTACGCCAAGGGGACCTGGTAATGCAGCCCAACGGACTTGTTGACCGCAATATGAACTTCAAGGACTAAGCTACTTAGATATTGGACTCCACTACTGCAGTACTGCTGCTCAGAATACACATAAGTACATAGCCTACGCAAAAAAAATACTGTTTACGACACGGAAAGAAATCTCCGTCAACGGTTAAGAGGATTCCTGCCCTTTCTCATGTTCCCTCAGGGCGCGGTCAACGATCTCAGTCATAGCAATAACTGCCTCCTCTTCTTGTGTTCGTCCAATGAGCTGTAACCCCACGGGACACCCGTCAAACAACCCCGAATCGTCTAAAGCAGATATAGATTCAGCCTCCAGTAGAATCCAGTATGTAGACTTACACAGATTATATATTGCCTCATCTTCATGATTATAAAACTCGTGCGGTGAATGTTTATGATCCAAGTTTCCATCCACAAAGGTGACAGGGAAAACAGATGTCGCATAGTCCATCGCATTACAAAGGGTAGTATAGAATGAATCACTGTAGACGTGGCAAAGTTGAACTTCAGCTGCGTCGCATGAAAACAAAGACCTACGTATTTAGGCCGTGGGGCACGGCCGCATAAGCGACAGCAGGACTGATTATTGCATCGATTGGACGCCCGGTTCCGGTTCTACTAACTGTTGCTTCCCAATAATCAAGATGGGATTTCCGAAGTGTTCGTTTCTCTTTGTGTAAGTTCCAAAGCTATAAGAGACGTAAGGATCCAAGTTTCAGTTGAAGATCTTGATACCCGCTTCGTATGCAGTCCTGTGGTAAGGCTTTCCCACCAGCCTTTTGACATAAGGTTCTTCAAGTGTAGTCTCATGAGCGCCTTCTTCAGGAAGCATCGACGTCAAAAGTGGTTCCCCGGATAGCTCGCACATTCCTTGATAATCTTCGCCACCATCTGCAACAAATATTGTTTCCTGCGGGTTATCTACGAATCAGCACAAATCTAGCCATCATAATCCGGAAGAACACCAAAGACCGAGTTTCTGTAGATCTCAAGATGGCGATGAGGTTCCCAGTCCAGCACTGCGTGCGTCGTGTGACTTCAGCGCCTACGTGTGAAGAACAAGGGACATCCGACATACCTGTATGTCCCGCGGCTTCTAGCGCGCGCTTGGTTATCTCCATTGCTCTAATGAGGGGAGGGTGAGGCCTGACCACTCCTGTTAATCGCGTATTATGAACTCGTCTCCTCCATACATGCGTGGAGAACCAACCGTTATCCCACATGATACCGAAACATAGCCTTTTGCCCCCTCCATGATACACAAGGTCGTATTCCTTGTCAGACCATTCCTTTCGAATAGCCAGCGGATCTTTCAACCACGGTTTCGCATCAATGATTGTTTTTGTGAACAACTTCACTCCTGACATCGAATTAGCCATTGGACCCAAAACCGAGGATATGGATTCTTGTCCTTCGAGTGCATTCACCGCTCCACAATAGGGAAGGCGTTCATAGGAAGGGCGTAGTGTGTATAAGCCACAAAATGCACTCGGAATACGCACAGACCTGCTCAAGCGTCGTTGGAAAAAGGCGCTTCGGGGAAGGAATCAGAGAAATACAAATACCCTCCGATATCTAGTGTATCGTGAGCAAAAATGCTGAGGATAGAATATTCACTGAAGAATTACCTGTGCCGACCCCTAGGGGGCTTCCTTTCATGGCCAAAAGAGCACCTGGGTCATACAGACGGAGCGATCAGTAAACGCAGTGATGCCAAACAGATGAGAGCCACCTTCACCACCAGATGACCCGCCCGCAGTAAGATACCTGTTGTATGGATTGACGGTACGTCCGAACACATTGTTATGTGTTTCACCCCACTATTAGAGTGAGGTGTCAGAATGGGATCGACTTACAAGGCAGATTACGGACCATGAGCGTCTGTGGAATTTGAGCAGTTGTACAGCGTTGCTTGAAAGTTGTGTCTACCTACCTGTGGAACATTTGTGCGCACGAAGGGTACTGCTCCACATTCATAGAGAATCTCAACGAGAACGCAATCCGAATCCGCGTACTGGCCAATCCATGCAGCGTAGCCTACAGTTAAGTGGGTAAGCTGACTCTGTGGTTATCTTCTATCAAGATACATTTTCATTACCCATAATCGTCTCTAACCCCTTCATAGTAAACTGATCTAAAAGATCAGTTTATGAGCATTCATGAAATTGTGGAATAATTCGAGTACCTTTGAGAGAGATCGGAAGACCATGTAGAGGTCCTGTAACCTTCCCTGTAGTTTTGAGGATCTCATCCAACTCTTTCGCGCGATTCAAAGCCCTGTCGATAAAGATTTCGGTTAGACAGTTCGTCTAAGTTGATGTGCGTTTGAGTCTCCATCTCGTCACAGAATTGAGAAATAACTGACCAGTTGTTGCGCAATTATTGCACGCTTGTAATAAGCCGTAGTAACCTCCACAGAAGACCACTCCCCTGCCGCAAGTTTCTGCAGTATAACCTCGACGTCGACAGTTTCTGTGATTTCCAACTCATGATCGGATAATAATCCACAGTCTTTCGGGATGTTCATGACATTCATTTGTGGGGGATCCTTTACAATCCATTCCTTTGGAATAGACTCTAGCTGAGCTTGCTTTCGCTTTGCGCACCGTGTTTGCCAATCGGACATGATGACGCAGAAGAGTAGGTATTATTAATATAAGCGCCCATCGGTCTCGTGAGTCGTGACTGAGACGCGTCGCGTCGCGGTCATCACGTCGAACCTTCCGTATCCATCAGAGTAGGTGAGGATTAAACACGATGGCTAGTGGTGCCGGAGGGGCAAAGCGCAATAGCTAGGCTGCCGGCTCGCAGATGTTAAGCTACGCCAACATAACAGGCGGCGCTGATAGCCTATCTGCCCTGCATCTTTGAGAAGTACAAGGGTATCTTATGTCAGACTGTATATATGGTGACTCTGACGTGCGAGTCTTCTCTCAGGACCCAAACGACAGTCCTCAATAACTATGGACAAGCACCGGGAGCTGGAACGAACGCCTCGGCAAAAGAGCTTAGTAGCCTATCTGCCAGATAGTATCAGCGGCCTGTGAGCGGCAGTAATTGAATAGTTCCCGAAACTAGGAAACTAAGAGAGTAGCAATGGTACTTGTGCAGCACCTGTGCTCGAAGGAATTGTCGCCTTATTCCGCTCGTAATCCTCTTCTGATTCCCAAAATACCGAGTCGCCCAAGATGCAGATGGAAGTTGGAATGAAGTTATAGAAGATGGAAATGCCGCAAACACACACGAAACAGCGTACAAAGTATAGGCGACAAATAGGTATGTCGTACACTGTAGCCCACGCAACCGAGAACAAAGAGTCCCACCCAGAAATGTGAGAGATGCCAGCTCCGATAAGTCTCTGAACAAATCTTCGTCGTTGAACTCACCACTACATAGCAATTTAGAATAATTACCAATTTACTTCGCAGTCGAAGATCACGAAAAGATTGTAGCCGTACTTTCCCGTGCAGCTGATGGAGAAGAAAATGAGGAAATTATTATGTGTTTTTGGTTTTGTTTCGTTATTCAACATATATGGATCTGTGTTGTCATTAGGCTGCAAGTGGAATAACTTAATTACAAAGATGTACAGGTAGACGACGATCATCAAAATTCCTGAAGGGCGAATGTTTTTGTTTTGTTTTCGAATTTGGGCATCTTGATGCTGGTATAAAGTTCGAAAATGAAGAACAGCCAATACAACACCATCTATGATATGACAAATCAGACCTGATACATGCCTTTGTAAAACAGACTGACCATGACAACGTTGTCGAGGAGTTGATCAGAGGCAGGGTATAGGGGCGATGATAATTTGTTGGGGATGGTTTGCTCGAGAACATTCAATCTTACGACCTTCACGGTTTCTACACTGGCAAGCAGAAGCCAATACGCGCAGAGAGTCTACCGAAAAGGATGAGAAACAGCCTAGATGCCAAAAGGGCATGTGACTTACAGAAACGATGGTCCTTGTACGTCCTCGACGTTCTGTCCAGATAACAATCATAACAGCGAACAATGCAATAGTGTTCATTGGGAGTAGTCCCACACCTAAATCTTGAGCTATAAGGCGAGCAATTTCCAGAATTGTCATTGCAAATGCAGCCAAGACGAGAACAGCATAAACATTATGAAGCCAGCCGGGATACGGGAGTCGAATAGCATATTCCGAAGGTTTCTTCTTTATGTGAAAGAGTAGAAGGAGAAATACTGCGGCCAGACAGAATGACGGAACTGGGACGATGGCTGTATCGAGCGTACAAGTTGAAGGAGAGCCCTGTAGACATTGATTAGTATGATTAGTATTAGGCTTTCATTCAAGACAAACGTACAGGGATAGGAACGCGGTTGCTACAAAGGGTCATAGTGGAAGTTGAAGATTAAGATAGAGACAAATATTATGGACTTTATACGGACTTGAACCAGTCAAAAGAACGTCGATCACGGACAGCCCTTGTTCTTGTTAACAGCAAGCTCGGCCGGTTCGGTGATGATTATGGTAATTTGTTCCCAGAGCGTGTAGTACTTTTTGATTCTTCTTTTCAAAGGCTGTTTGATTGTGTGAACTGGAATTTGTGGGTTCCTAATAACGAGTGTCCATCTCGAAATCAGTGGCAACCCTGGGCAACCTCGTTCGGATAACCCGAGTGGCAGTGCAGCTGTTCCGTAATTACAAATCTGTCAGACTCACACAAGCTCTTTCTTCTTCACCACCATCTTCACGTCACGATGGTTCGTCAAATGCTTTCTAGAGCTCGTAATATACTAATTCCCTATCTAGTCTAACCCTTGTAAAAGACGCCTTATTCGAGACTTCAAGCGGCTTTCTTCGGATCCTCCGGGCGGGATTTCTGGTAGCCCTTGCCCCGACAACATTATGTTATGGAATGCGGTCATTTTTGGGCCTGGTACGCAATCGCAACTTCTAGACGCATTCACTGCTTCACCTTCGCTCATGCAGCGGACACGCCTTTCGAAGACGGTACATTCAAGCTCGTGCTTACATTCGATGAGTCATATCCCAACAAACCACCCACCGTCAAGTTCTTGTCGAGAATGTTTCATCCCAACGTATACGCAAACGGGGAACTCTGTCTAGACATCCTTCAGAATCGATGGTCACCGACATACGACGTTGCCGCTATCCTTACTTCCATTCAAAGTCTTCTTCACGATCCGAATCCTAACAGTCCAGCAAACGCTGAAGCTGCTCAGTTGTACAGAGAGAACATGAAAGAATATGTGAGGAGAGTAAAGGCGACAGTGGAGGAAAGCTGGTTAGATCCTGGGGAAAACGTGGATGCAGAAATGTCCACTAGCGGTTCTTCTTCCTGACTTTGTTCCCATTTTGTAACATAGCCATACCCATCATGTATGTATTATCTGTCCTTCACTTTAGTGATACTCAAGTTGTATAAATTACAATCGTAGATGTCCTTTCATGTCTCCGTACTCATCGCTGTCTATCATATCCTACGCTTCTGAAAAATGAACGTTGTAGTCGTGTCTGGCAAGATTCTTTGGGAGAACCATCGGAGCTCAGGCATCGTTTCCCTCTCACATCGGAAGTCGTATGTGACTAGAATATGAGCCAAGAGCATCTTGAGTTCACTTGCGGCGAAGAAACGACCTGGGCTGCAAGAAAGGCGTTCTATGAGGATTATAGCTAGAATAAAATCACAACTGACCAAGCAGATCTACCCAACCCCCATGCCAAATGCTGCGGGGTGGCCGAGGTCATCTTCTGTCCCATAAATCTCGTACCCTCAAAAGTTTCGGCACGGGGATTGTAGGTCTGCGAGGCAGTCAATGATCAGCCAGAACAACTGGGCTAGTATAAATACGTACCTCATCACGATGTACATTGTAAACTGGGATGCTTAGCATTGTTCCCGCAGGAACGCAAAGCCCGTTCGCGAATTTATAGTCATTCACAGTCTTCCTATCAACGCTCACTGGGGAGAATGAGCGGTCATTAGTAGCAGCATTTCGCCAAACGTACCACCGTTTAGCGGTGCCAACCTCATCACTTCTTTGAGAACACTCTCTAGACAGAACATATCTTCTGTCGCAGCCTTTGTCCACCCTCCATGTTTCTGGACACATTGCTCAATTTCTTCGCGCAAAGTGTTGAACATATCTAGATTGTATGCAAGATATATAAGCGCGTGGTTGAGCATCTGGAAATGGTTAACCATTCAACTCTGATGTGCGATATGCAGGAGAGGGATATCTTCACCATGCTCTACAGTACATTATGTTAGGTTAGCTATCACCACGGGGGTAGTATTGTACTCACAGTCGTGTATATGGCGAAAAAGTGTACGGAAAGCACTCGTAGAGTCAATTCCTGTGACGTTCGTCGAGATGGGGGGCCATTGCATGCTTCAGAGAGCAGCCATGAGATAAGATCGTCCTGCTTCTAACATCAGAACCAAGGAAACACAATGATATTGATTTAACTCCACAACCTCGCCCGCATCGGAATCCGCATCCTTCATCCGAGCCATTCGTTCGGCAAACAGAGGCGACAAGTGCTTGACCGCTCGAGCGACACTATATGGGAGAGGTGTCATAAATTTTCCGACAAAGCTACGATCCAAGGTATTTTGGCGATCAATACGGAGTGCTTGACGATAGGATCACTCACGGTTTCAAGACATCGGGAAAGAGGTTGATAATGTTGATACTCACTGCTACGTCTTTTGCAAACTTGATATTGAGTGCCTACGGAAAGTGTGAGCTACCAGTGGGTTGTTCGAATTTCAAGTAGTACGGACAAGCCAATCGCTATTGCGGCCTAACGACACCGAATAAAAAGGATAGTAAGAGTAGGACAGACGCGCCTTCTGACGGAGCTCACATAAAGAATGGCCGAGTAAGAAATTAGTACTTGTACGGCATGCGACGTTCAATGTCATGTTCCAGACAGATATTTCCAGGCTTTCTGCAAGATACATGCGTCAGGTTGACCTAAATTAAAGAAAAATGTGAATCGATGATCGAAACGCACCATCGTGCACAAGAGGAATTTCTTTGGCCAATGCAAACACGGCTTCTCTGAACATTGCAGGAAACCGTTTACTGACATTCCGTGTTAAAGGTCCTTGAATGATGTTGAAGTGATATGGGTCTTTGAATACCGATGAACCCAGTGTATAGCGGCCTTCAAGGATCTGATATGAAGGTGAGAACAGGGTATAAATGACAGCGAATGAACGAACGTCGAAGGCGGCGTCATGAAAAGACAACAAGTTTTCAGGAGCCAACTTCACGTCCATGATCAAGTCTGGTCTGCAGACAACAACAACCCAGCGGTCTAGAACGGCGATCTTGAAAACACCTGGATTCAGACGATACTGGACACCACGTGAGAGTCGGATGGCAGTAAGCATTATTCCCTACCTTGTCATAACCTTCCTGGAGGCTATCTCGAGCATTGAAGATGTATTTGAAGGCTCCGATATAGGACGATAATACGCCCGAGGGTCCTACTGTCGGAATTGATCGTAGCTTGAAGCAATATTAGCCTGAGTCAAATGGAAACGTAGTCTGTTTACCAGATCCACACGAGCATGAGCATTGCGTAGAATCCGAAAGGCGTATATCAGGATTCCTAGAAGGAACAAAATAGCAAACGGGAAAGTAGGCATGGCGAACGAGCGCAGGAAAACTCGGATCGGGGCTTTTTATACTTAGCAGGTTCATGGGAATTTCGAAGAGGCTAGTATTAATTAAGAGGAAATGCACTAGAGAAGACTGTTGGTGGATCCGCGCTTGATTCTCATCATTCCGTCATAAACGAAAGACACAATAAATATCATGGACGGTTGCGTACAAAGGCCAACAGATAAGATAGGTTGTACAACAGGAGTGGTCGCCTGCGGGAGAATCAATGCAGTATGATATCGTAGAACACGAGCTTCAATAAAGATCTGAGCTAAAGTTGGTCTGTCAAAAGCAAGGAACGAACACACCATAACATAAAATCCACAACATGGGTCTCAAAATCACGACTGTTTACCTTCCATTGCCTCCTCAACCAGCTCTCCGACCCACTTTTCAAAAGCTTCTTGGTCCATGACCCCTTCTTCGTCAAAAAAGGCGTTGTATCCCTTTACCCGCTGAGTTTTGCCCTTTGCAAGCAAAGACTTGCCACCGCTTGCAGAACGTACATAAGATACGGAAAGACTATACGAGGGTGGTGTCGACTCCTTGACAGGTATCGTCCGCGAGGACAATGATATTCTCTCGGAAACAATCTATAAAAGGTTAGGTGGTGATGTCTCGTGCGGTGTTAACTTGTGGAACGCACCCGCCGAAAGAACGTCTTGCGCTTTCCTACGTAGACAATATCTCCTTCAATAAAGTACGCATAGAGTGATTGCACAGCGGTCAGAAGGATGTAACTGAAAATGAAAATGATAAGCGCATAACAAAGCTTATGTATTGAAGCAAGACGGACATTATCAGCCCAGCCCACACAATTGGCTTCGACTTTTCAAAGTCAACTTTGTATCCATAGAGTGCTGTACCTGCAGCGACAAATACACTCGACCAGCCTAATCCCAAACGAACATCCGTGTGAAGATGAATTTGGTTGAATAAATCGGGTCGCGAAAGGTGCTGTAGACGATTTTAGTTGAAAAATTCTAAGATAGAAAGATTAGTCCTACGCGTTTGACTGCATCATCGCAGGCATTTTTGAGTTCTATGACATTGGCGTTGTTGACTTTGATGACCTCGCGGTCTTCAGCAGCGATGATAATGCTCAAAGGGCCAGTTGGTTTGTCAGGCGACGGAGGAGTTGTTGGGCTCAATGACCTGGCGCTGTGGCCATTTTCGACATTCTTTGAGCGTGCCATTGACGTTGGACGACGTGGAAGAAAGAAGCAACAACGATGTCAAAGAAGAACGCCACGTGGAGCAAATCACGTTTCTCATGAACCGTCACATCGCAGTCTTGGGTGGTGGAATTTCAGGGCTCTCTTCTGCTTTTCATCTTTCTCGACGCTTTCCAGAAGCACTCGTTACTTTGATAGAACAAACCAATCTAGGAGGATGGATCTCTAGCGAGCGCGTTCATGTTCGCGATGACCATGGTCATTCTGCCGATATTTTGTTAGAATCCGGTCCTCGAACACTGCGGCCAAACGCAAAATCAATACTAGAACTGGTACGCCTAATATACGTCTGAAATATAAAGTGTTAATTTCATCCAAGGTCAGATAAATCTCCTTGGGCTTCAGAAATCGGTAATAACAACCCCCGTTACTTCATCAGCAGCAAAGAACAGATATCTTCATATCCATGAAATCCAAGGGCTTGTTACGCTTCCAAACTCTCTCTCCTCGGTTCTATCTCCTCTCATGCGGACCATTCTGCTTCCCCATATCTTGCGAGAATCTGTGAAACGGCGCAATAGGCTTAGGGGGATAACCGATGAATCTGTGGATAGTTTCCTAACACGCCGTTTTGGGCCTTTTTTTGCGCGGACGTTTGGTAGTGCCTTGGTGCACGGTATCTATGCAGCCGACTCCCGAGAACTTAGCATCCGTGCTGCATTTCCCTCCTTGTGGGCTATGGAGGACCGAGGCTGGGGCAGCGTCGTCCGAGGTGGCCTTTTACCTAGCGCCACACCTACCCGAGAAGATTATGAAGTTGGGGATGTAGCTGACATGATGAAGGACGTTTCAGTCTACTCATTCAAAGGTGGTATGGGTATGCTCACAGGTGCAATCGCTACCTACCTCGAACAGCAACCTAATATAAAAATTCTGTGCGATAGCCCCGTAATTAAATGCGGGGTTGCTGAAAACGATCTCTTGGAGGTGTGTTTTATCTTAGGCGGAAATGCCGACGATTATATGTAATTCCATTCACAGCTTCAATTGCAAAGTGGACAAGTTATCAAACCTACACACATTGTATCGGCGTTACCTCTGCCTGTACTACAAGAGCTCTTGACGCCTCAATCTAGCGTACCGCATCTTAACGCAAATCCTGCATCCTCGGTGGAAGTCATTAACTTTATTTTTCCGAAGACACAACCTCCGTTTCACCCTACCGGATTTGGCTACCTCGTCCCCCGTCCGCCTACTGGATACTCTGAAAGCAATTCGGGAATACTCGGTACTGTCTTTGACTCTTGCGCACTTTCAGCCCAAGACTCGGATGCCTCGAATTTCACGAAAATGACAGTAATGATGGGTGGTCCCAATCCTCTTACGCCTTCCCATACCGACACAGCCACCGTATTGAAACATCTTTCTGTTCATCTCACAGAGCCTGGGGAGTTTCTGACAGTACTGCCTGAACCTCTTTATGTACGAAGGGTCCAACATCATAACTGCATACCCACGCCTACCCCAGGTCACTTGGAGCGTATGGATGAACTGAAAACGACGCTTAAAAAGGGTGCTTGGGCTGGAAGGCTAGAAATCATCGGAGCTGGCGTGGGGGTGTTAGTCTAGGAGATTGTGTAGAGTCGGGCAAAAGAGTTGGTGAGAGTTGGACGGTTTAGTTTTGTATCGCCCGGGTGCCAGTGCTCAATCTCGATCACCCTTAATGTTTACTCATATGAATCCAAGGATAGAATTGTACTGAGTGGCGAGTAAGGGTTTGTTCTTCGACTGTTCTTTGCGTTAGGGGAGGAGAATTTACGTCTCACCTACGTTGACTCGGCTAAGACTAAGAGAGCCCCGAGTCGAGTTATATTCGATCAGTGATGGTGTACTGGCACGCCCCGCGCATTGAGGCTCCGCAGTGGCCACTTGTGAATTCTCTGCGTGAAAGCTGGTGAGTTCCAGGAAGTAGTGGTGACGGTCAACGACTTACGTTGGAAAGTAGCATGCTGTATGCTTGCTTCTCAGCCTCTCACTCGAGTTACGTTTGAGATGACATACTCCTTTGGAAGAGTACATAGAGCCGGCGAGCTTGTTGAGTTCTAATTATTCCAAGGCTGGCTGTATCAATAAATTCCTCCGTCTTTCCCATCGGTTGCCCAGATATAATGCCACACATACGTGCCGCTTTAAGCTTTCTCTCTTGCACCCTCTTTCGCCTCTACATTCATTTTTGCTTATCTATGAGCAACCTGGGCACCCTCCCTAACCAATATTCAACCTGGCTATAAGCTTTGGAAGCTTTGGGAGTTTTGGGGCACCCGTGGCCACGATTCTAAAGCCCCCATGACACCCTTCGCAACGATTGTCAATTAGCCTGGCAAAGGAATTTGAGCTCACCCAAAGATTTCACCATTCTCTTCTTCATTTACTGCGCTATGAGTATGTCGCCTGGGGTACTTCAGTCACGGCAATCAGCGGGTTACGTTTCCCCTCCCACCTAACCTCGTGAGTAGTACAAGAGTCGTGTGATGAAGCGGCGCTTAGTTACTACTTTTCGAATGACATACCGTTCCATCAACCTTTTAAATAAAGCACGTTAAGTTCAGGCAGACTCAGGCCATAATCTGATCTTTATGTTCCTGAAATAAATATGGAAAATATAACTTTTGTTTTTTTTTTTTTTTTTTTTTTTTTTTTTTTTTTTTTTTTTTTTTTTTTTTTTTTTTTTTTTTTTTTTTTCCTGAATAAATGGCAGAATACAACTTCAATTGTATTAACGGCTCCCCCTATAGTAGCGGATCCTACGAGGGGCTCAACTTAAAGAAAGTGGAGCAGCGAGCTTCGAGTCGGCTAACAATGGGAAGGTAAGTAAATCGGGAGAAGGGCATTTGTAAACCAATAGTAAGATAGTCATAGGAGGTAATAGACCAGTGAATTCCTATTCATCTAATACAGCCAGAGTTCATAGTATTTGGCAGCAGTGGCTTTTGCACACTGCCACCAAAATTGAATGAACACCTTGAGTAAGTCACACAACGCTTCGGACAGAACCACTATATATCCTGAGAGACAAGGATAGTTTACACTATAGTAGAAAAGGGAAGAACGGATGGTGGTGTAAGAGCATATAGCTATGCGTTATGTCTTGCAACTTTCTTCCCAACTCGTGGAGCCTCCAGAATACCCAAACCGCTGCTTTGGCCACTCTTTCGGCGACAACCTACAGCCTTATCCCTCCTTATCTTTCGAAACCGTAACCTTCAATGTATCGTTTACGCTAAGATCTAATCCTACCCCCTACCTGAGTCTCCGGGGTGTAAAAACTCATAACTTTATCTCCGACTATCTTCGCTCGGAATCGCTCCTCAGAGTCTAGTTGAACCTTGGAACGTATTCGTGTTACTCCGTCACTCTCCGCTGCACTACTTAGTGGAGAATTGCCACTGAGCCGGAAGATTAGATATGTACGGCCGTGTTGATTGCAAAGAGTTTGGTAATAGTACTAACAGTTAGTGAGGGCTGGCCAGATGCTTGCTTGTAAAGTGAGGTAGACCTTACCAGACAGCGCGTGCTGGACCTTGGTGCTCCGAGACTCACAAAGGAATCCTTGTTACGCATATCTGCGATGTCAATTAAGAGTTGATTAAAGGGGTTTACGTGGCTGGTGACCTTATGAGGAAGGAAGGAAGTAAGGCGCGGTCCCATTGAGGAACAGCAGGGAACAGCCCCTCAGGGCAGCTCAGGGCGTACTTGGCATCGGCTGGCATCGGTAACTGAAAAAAATCCGGTCATCAAAATTTGCCTTCTAATTCTAATCAGCCTCTAATTATTCCGAGATGGGCGCTTACCGGTAAATCATGTCAGTGTGATGACGAAACTGGATCCCCTCAGTTATTTCATTGTACCTCCTTGTTTACCTTGATCGCAGACGTATATAACACCACACCATACTAGGCTTTTCAAACATCCGACATCCCTATTGTACTATGAGCGACCGACAAACGCTCCGCAGCGATTCCCCGAGTCAACTACCGAACGGAAACAACATGAACTCCCACTTACACCCAAAGATTCCGCCATTCTCTGCTTCATTTACGGACAGAAATCTCAAAGTCGCCCGTAGTATCTACTTTAAAAATGTGCTCAGGGGGTTCTTAAGTCTCGTCGTCGCCATGTTCCTTATATTCTCGATATACTGGGGTGCATTATGGAGAACACCTGCACATAAATTAAACGGCTGGGTTGTAGTAAGTTGATCCATATTTTTACAACGCGCCCCGATCTGACTCTCATGTTCAGGATTTTGACCAGTCTATCGTAGGAAGCACAGTAGTTCAGGCGTTAGAAGCATCTTCCGCCTCCACAAACATCATATGGAGCCAAGTATCGTCGTCCAACTTTCTTGGAGGCCCCAGCCAAGTCGCGGATGACGTAGTTGAACAAAAGACTTGGGTGGCGGTTGTCGGTATGTTTTAGTTGGATTTGCTCAATTACGTGCGGAGAACTCAAGTTGAGAAATGCCCATAGTAAATGCCAATGCCACTTCAAATCTTCAGTCAGCTGTTTTTTCGATAGATACTTCCTATAATGGCTCGCTCGCCATTACGGTCTATGGAAATCAGGCGCGCAGTGAAAATGGATAGTACGTTATCCTGCTGTACTAGCCTCACTGATCCAGGCATGCTCAAATCTGCAATCTAGTAACAACATCATATCACCTACTGTTCAGGCTGTTCTACGAACGACAACTCTGAATTTCGCTCAAACATTTGCTACCGAATTATCTTCTTCTTCGTCCAATCTAACAAACCTACTCGCCACCGCACCGCAAATCGTCATCCAGCCTATTAGCTTCACCATCGAGAATCTTAAACCTTTTGATATCCCAGTGTAAACATTCATCGCTTCAGCTACTATCGGTCTCTTCGCTCACAAATGTATTCATAGTGCCACCGCCATGACCTATGTGGGACTCATTTATACCCTCATCTTGACTTTCTTTATTGTGGTATGTTACTTTAATTTTACCCGACATACTCTGAAATTCTCGCCTCTAGAACATCTGTCTCTCTGCACGTCAAGTGTCCGGGGTAGAAATGCACCTTACAACACCTTCTATTATCCTCCTTCGCCTCGCCTCCTCGTTTATCACATATTTCTTCCTCTCTCTATTTTACTCGCTCCTTAGCAGAGCTTTCCAGGTTGATTTTTCTCGAAAGTGGGTTTTGTCACCTTGGCAGCAGTGTTTGCCAGTCGCTAACCAAAGCATATTAGGTTTGGATCTGCAGGATTTGTTATATTCTGGATGTTAAATTGGGCGGGCATGCTCGCCGTCGGATTGGCCCTCGAATCAATGCTCACTTTGTTGACGATCAGAGCTCTTCCCTTTTTCATGCTCTTGCTCATCATCAGTACGCATATGCTTTCTCCCTTCTGGATCCATTGCTGTTGAAGCTGACAAACCCACGTAGGCAATGTCTCTGTGTGCTTCCTGCCCATCGATGTGCTGCCACATGTTTTCCGCTACGGCTACGCGTTCCCGTTCTACAATATTTCGTGTGCTGCGCGAACTATCATTTTTGGCACCAAAAATCAGCGTCAGTGCCTTTTGGCGGATATGATTTGCCGATGATGCTGACTCGATATACTTCCCTAGTAGGACTCAACTTTGGCATCTTGATCGCTTGGGTGGCACTCTCGTGTATAACATTACCTTTCTTCCAATGGTTCATGAGGAGAAAGCATATCTCTGAATTGAACGGCGCAATGGAGGCTGATGAGAAGGTCCGGGACTAATCTTTCGGCGAGCTGGAGCGCTCTGACGCTCAGGGAAAGGGAAACCGACGCGGTCCCATTTAGGAACAGTCAGGTCTCAGAGTGGACCATAAATCATACTTGTATTTTAGCTGCGTAGAGCACATTTGATTTACTAATCAAGTATCATACTACACCGCAACGTAAAACACCACACTCTAAATTCTCTTTTATGCACCACTCGAGCACCGCGCTTCCCGCGCCAGTGCTGACAAGTTGTCATTATACCAAGTATGTACATGAAAATCTATCCACGCTCGTCGATGACCGCTTTTTCAATTGTTATAAAGCTGTTGAGATCGAGTTTTTTGCCACGGCTGTGCAGTGCACTGACTGGTGAAAGATGCTTTGCAAGTGACCTATGTTGGTATGACAGCAGGGGATAGTCTGGAAAACCTAACGGGTGTCCCTGCTCGTTTGCCTCAAACTCGAGCCTCTGACTCGTGGGCCCAGATCAAAACAATAACTTTATGCAAGTGCCCATTTTAGCTTATTAGGCGCCAGCGACCAGCGCCCACATGGTGCTCAGCCACAACTTGTTTGTTGATGGAGGACTTTCACAGACTTTCACCTGCTTTCATATTTTCACTGCTACTGTGATCGTGATCCACGTGGAGGCCGTTTTTGATCGGTATCAGGATCATCAGTCCAGCCTTCTAACTTCTGCCCTCACTGAAGTGTTCAGAAGCCACCCGAGTCGAGACGGAGATAACTTCTAGCAAAATCTCATTTAGCGACCCTCACAAGGTCGTTGCACGTTTCATCAAACAACGGGCGCGCTCCGGAATTTATCAGTCAAGAATGTATCTCCTATATGTCTCATTACCTTCACTGATCTACCCGCACCAGTGCAAATGCACTGGACTGTATTTTTCGACACTGCCCACTATTTCTTGCCATCTTTGTCAGTTGAACCAAGTCCGATATATTTCCCTTGTTCTCAACGAGGATACTTCCTTTCTGGTTTTGAGCGTATACCGAGTTGGCCGACGATGGATAAACTTCTACCGTAGACGCCTATGCTTGCAAGGTACTATAAGATGTGGCCAAACAAAATCTCAAATTAGCATTGATACAAACAACTTCAGCTTCCTTAGACTTTTACAGGCATTCTTAATCATGTCTAATCCTTTCTCTGCATGGGTCTACAATAATGATGCACACACGCGTCCATCTCCCACCCTTGGCGCGCTTCCATCGTCGGGCTCTACCTCCACTGATTTCATGACGTTCTACTTTACTTCGCTAAACACCACTATATTGAACTGCACTCTGACTGCGCCTAATGGCCAGCCTTATCTCTACGTCACCACCGATCCATCGGTTCCAGGCTACAGCGTCTTTAAGACTGCGGATGGTCGAAGCGTAGCTTTAGTTGAATGGAATCAACGGAGTGCTCAAGTTGAAATCCGTGGCATCCTGCACAAGCAACAGGCTTCTCAGTACATGAGACTCTCTCCCGATAGAAGGTAACTTATCTTTTTTCCAGTATTTCCTTGATTCCCAGAACCTGATTAGTGTCGTCAGATTCCGGATTATGACTCTTGCAGGCCAGGAGTATGCATGGGTTCCTCGGGATAATACAATCTGCGTACGCGTCTTTTGCTGTCCCTCTGAATGTCGATTACTTATCCGTTCAACAGATGTATAAAGTAAACAGCTCTAATGCTGCCTGCTTGGCAAAACTGTCGAGAGAGCAAGGCAATTTCCGATTGGATGTATCTCCGAGTGTCATGCAGAATGGCCTTTTGACACCAGCCGTGCTGGGAGCGGTGTTGCTACAGAGTGGCCGTCGCATTGATTCTGATTAGGATTGGTACCCACCATTGTTGTTTCTCATGCATCGTTGAACTGGTTCAGAACGATTACTGCTACTACGACCATGACTACGACTCCTAACGACCTTTGACATTTTGCAACTGTAGCTTTATTTATCTGCTTTTCACTGTATTACTATCTTTATGTAGTGTTAGTCATTAGTATGTATCATTAGCCCACACCATTAACGACTGCTTGTTTTTGTAGATACTTCAGCCATGTACATAGATCGTATTATAGATTTTAATAATTTATGATTGACCACTTCTGAGTCTATGATTTTCAGCTCTAAGCAATGAACAAGAAAACAGTTTTATGTTGGACACCACAGCGAAGACTGCCCAGCATGTGACATCACAAATCTTCGTGGACCTCTTCGAAGTGTACAACGGACCCACCCACGAGTTTTTTCGCTTTGAGTTGAATCGTCGCACGCTGGGTCACCCGATTGCCCTAGCGCGTGGAGACATAGCATGGAGCTATTTCTAGTTCGCGCTGAGCTGTCATCCATTACCTCAGTTCCCCCACCGTATCCGACCATCTCGATTAAACATGCCCAGAGACACACCTAAACTGACCGACTTCAAGGTTCTCGTTTTCGATGTCTACGCCACTCTGGTTGTATGTCATATTGTCTTCTTCTGATAGCTACTGCTTACTACCACTTTGCTGCTAGGATTGGGAGAAAGGGATATACGAAAACCTCAGGCCGCTACTGTCCAAATATCCTGTATCCTCACACTGGTCACGTAGGCAAACACTTGAGGCATATCAAGCCGTTGAGCTCGACCTTCAAGCAAAGAATCCGCAACTGCTTTACTGTGACATTCTAGCCAAAACACACGAAGTGATGGAGGAAAGGCTGAGGGCGGCTTCTGGGATACCCATAGAAACCTCCACTTCGAATGGTGGTCCTGCTCTGTTCGACAGCTCCGGTGCATCCACCTCCAATCAGTCAACACCGGCGCCACTCGCTGATAAGCATGTCAGATTCGGGGAGTCCATTAAAGACTGGCCAGTTTTCCCGGATAGCTCCGCAGCTCTTCATGAACTTTCGAAATACTACAAGCTTGTCGTATTGTCGAACGTTGACCGTAAATCTTTCGCCTACACCCTCGCTGAATTGTCCGAAGGAGAACCGTCAACGGCAGAAGTCTATTCCCCCCCGAATCCAATTCAGACTATTGGTTCCCTCACCGTACTCCGGGATCGAAATCACCGTTCACGCTTATTTTGACCGCACAGGACGTAGGCAGTTATAAACCAGATTTGAATGGATTCAAGGTTGCTCTAGATGTTATTCAGAAGGACCCAGCGTTGAATAACACACCAAAGGATCAGGTCCTTTGGGTTGCTCAGAGTGACGTTGGCGATCTGAACCCAGCGAGCCAACTAGGGATTGCCACTGTCTTTATTGATCGTAAAGACGCACGAATGGGCTTTATTTCCGGCAAGGACCCTTCCTATACCTGGAAATTCGATACATTGGCAGAGATGGTCGAAGCTGTGGCGAAAGAGACCAACTGAGATATAATCATCGTAATTGGTGGTCATTAGAACATGACCGGTATTATACACGAATACTAAGCCCTTTACTTTGGCGCTTGATGAAGCTAAACGCGATGCAATTCAGTCTCGACCTAATCTTAGCAGAAAGTAAAAACGCACCACGTTCGCAATCTTCATCCATTCCCCAATCGACGAGAGATACTCGTCTTTCCCCGTATCGACAGGTATATCGGGATGCCATAATACAAACGACTTGAACTGTGACGAGGGCACAAGTTCCAAGGTGCTTTGTACCTCATCGGTCTCCTCTTCATCTACATCCATCGTTTCTTCTTCATCGGTTTTGCGTGACCGTGTTGAGCGACGGGTGGATTTCCTTTCCTCCTGCTTCGTCGCTTTTCCCTTTCCTTTCCCTTTGGCTAAAGCGCCGGGCTCTTCGTCGTCAGAACGAAAGACGACACCTGTGTAGCCTTCCGGAAGATCAACTTTCAAGCCATGGACCGTGCGACCTCGGAATGTAGATGTAAATCGGGGCTGGGAGTCGGATGAGATCAAAGTTATGCCTGATTCGCCAGGTTTGTCCTCTGTGCTGGATGATGAAGCGCCATTCTGTTCGGAAGGTTCGGAAGAGGCCACTTCAGGTTTCGAGCTCGCGTCCTCTGCATCTGCAGACGTTTCTTCGCCGTTCTTTTCACTAGAGTTATCAACGGAAGCCTCAGGACATCCGACATGAGTTTTCGCATCCTCTACGCGAAAGTACGTCGAAACTGGTGCTGGACCCGTATACGAGATATGAAAAGGCATAAGATAAGGGGTACATTGAGAAATCACTTTGGAGACGGATGAG
Organism: Rhodocollybia butyracea; assembly: GCA_015501585.1. NCBI lineage: Eukaryota > Fungi > Basidiomycota > Agaricomycetes > Agaricales > Omphalotaceae > Rhodocollybia > Rhodocollybia butyracea. The sequence goes on from JADNRY010000004.1 coordinate 626,675, forward strand.
GCAATGGATATCCGTGAGTGTCTTTTGGGAACTGGAGCTTTGGTCGAAGAAACCATGGTGGTTAAAAGAGAACAACGCGCTTGTGACGTAGTCACGTGGCTATCGATCGAGTTGAGTGACGGTCGGCTGTCCAAGCTGAGTCCCACACACACCTCTTACTTGGTCAAGTACTCTTAAACTGACCAGCTTCGTTTCATTATGACTCGTTTATAAGTACACACAGAAATAATCGGCGCCTTGAATGCGGTTGTTGCGGAGGCCGACTTGACCCTGATTAATAATCCACCTCGCTTTTTGGTTCTCGTCTATGGATGAACATTCTGAATCCATCCAGCTCGCAGAGGTACACTATGATGATGGGCTTGGACCTTCATCTTTGCTTGATACAAATCTTGTGAACCAGGGCGACGAAATGCCTGAGGGAGGTTATGGCTGGGTAGTCGTTGCGTCGTGCAGCATGATCATGTGTGTATCTGCTTTCAGAATAGTCAAAGTATCTTACCTCTGATCAGGTTTTTTGCTGTCGGGTCCTTCTATTCATGGGGTGTAATGCAAGCTCAATTAGCTGCGGAAAGTATCGCTCAGAGTTCCACACTAGCTTTTATCGGATCCCTAGGCGTTTCACTCGTATCGTTTACTGCCATTGTTATGGGGCGACTTATTCGTTGGATGGGCGCACGAAAAGCTGGTTTTCTATCCTGCTTTTTGATGGGTGTAGGGCAGATTCTTAGTTCTGCGTCGTCGCGAAATGTTGGCGGGTTGTTTTTTACAAATGGCATTATCGTTGGGTTAGGTACTAGTATGAGCTTCATGGTACGCTTCTACGACTTTTTTTTAAAAAATATTTCGATTCATGGTCATGCAGGTGTGCTCTACCCTCCCTTCTCAGTATTTCAAACGAAAACGAGGACTCGCTAATGGGGCCGTTTTTGGCGCTGCTGGGAGTAAGTCGAGAATTGTTGTTGACAAGGCTGATCTAACTGTTTTGCCTCCAGTTGGTGGTGCAGTACTAAGCGTCGCTCAACAGACATTACTCAACCGTGTTGGCGTCGCCTGGACCTTTCGTATCATAGGCTTCTCCGTAATAGCGCTCACTTTCCCTGCATGCTGTTTTATTAAAGAACGAATGAGACGATCCACGGCCACGATTGAATGGTAAATGGAGTACTTATTGTATATCCTAAAGCTTACACTCTCTAGGTCTCTCTTCTCGGATCCCAAGTTTCTTTTGCTCGCAATCGGTTCTGCTGTCGGAACCTTTCCTTTGCTGGTTCCCCCGTTCTTCCTCCCGCTCTATGCAAATTCGCTTGGTCTATCTGCATCTCTGGGATCCGTCTTATTAGCTGTATTTAACATCTCTTCTGCGCTGGGTCGAGTAAGCTTCGGCGCGTTATGCGATCTCTGTGGTCCCATCACAAGTCTTTGCTTCGCTCTCATCCTCAGTGCTCTGAGCCTGTTAGCTATTTGGCCAGTTTCGAGCTCTTTGGTGAGAGCTTGTTCCCATGCAATGTGTGATTTTCTTTTGACATATTGGATTATCCAGGTCCCATTGATCGTTTTCACTATCCTGAACGGTTTTGGTAACGGTGGGTTTTTCAGTACGATTCCCAGTGTGGTGGCACATATCTATGGTCCAGTACGAGTGACAACAGTGTTTTCCATGGTCTTGACCGGATGGGCCGCGGGATATCTTATGGTACGTTTTCTTTTCCTTCGTTTTAAGGATATCCCCAACTATCTTCACTCAAGGGTTCTCCTGTCGCCGGATGGCTTCTTGACGCGTACGGAGGATCTGGCGCAGGCATCGCTGCATATAGGCCCGCCATGTATTACGCAGGCTCGATGTCGGTGGGAAGCACTGGGTTCATCCTTGGAGTTCGCGCTCTTACTACAAAGAGGAAACTGTTTACCTTTGCGTAATGAAAGCGAACACTTTCAACTCGTTCACACACATTTTTCGCTACAGGAGGTGATCCAAGTGGAATTGACGGTTTCTGGGACTGTGTCACTTTCGACTCTTCGTTTAAAGAACCACGCGCAATCGCAGATGATACAGATAATATATGGCCGCGAGTGTTCGAGGTAAGCCCATGGCCGATGGCATATATAGAACCACCTTGAGGATCATTCCAAGGTCATTCTACATCGCTTGAGTGAACATATCTGTAAGTAAGAAGCCATTTTTAGAGTTTTAGGCTGCAGTTACGTCTCAAACCGCAGCTGGCTTTCTATGATTTTGAGTTTTTCACCCATCTTCATTCATCAAATGTCTGCACGTTGTCCAGTTCTTGTCCTGAATCGGTCCAGGAAGTTTTATCTTGCATACATTCGAGAGTTGTACAAGATAGAACGCGAAAAACGGATGAATCCACTTGTATATGACAACTTGGGTTCTGATTTCAATTACACTCAACACTTTCTGAAGCTTGCATAGAAGCGCGCGGCGGAGATCAAGAACTACATAAAGTTGGATGGTCGAAGACGTCTTTCTGCGTCCATGAATTTTCGAGTGGTTAAATCGATTTGCCGGTACTGGAATGATGTCTGCAACGACGCGTACTCACACACTAGCGCTGTAATTTATTCACCTCAGACTGCATGAGATGAATCTAGTTGACCTGAAATAGCTAGGGAACCAATGATTTCGGTTTTGAAGACGCGACATAAGGCCCAGTTTGTTTGATGCGTGAGATCTAGACATATATGTAGAGCTTAGCATCGCGCTTCAAGGCTTCATCATTTAACGATAAGTCTGGGTGAACACTTTCGAGCATCCTGGGGCTTAAAGTCTGATCTCTACGTAATGCTAATAGAAGCATTTCGCAGAGAGAGAATTAAGCGCTCGTCGCTCTTTCTACAACCATCATCTTACTACTCGTTCGCTTTCCGTCCTTGAAGTTTTGCTTTCGCTGTTGCCGCTCCTCGAAGAAACAACATCACACAACCACACCTATGATTTCTAAAGCCTCAGAGATACCTCCCAAACCCATCATCGACGTAGAGAACCCGCTATACTGTCCTACAGAGTCTGCATCGACCTATCTGAAATCGATTGCCACGACCGGAGCCAAGATTCAAAAATCTGAGAAACACGAGAAAAGGATGACGAAGAAAAAGGGACAGAAAATCAGTGTTTCTTCGTTCATGAAGATGTTGACTCAGGTTGCAGTCGTGATGGCTCAAAAGGAAAAGATACCGCTTTCACTTTCTACCAGTGACTGCCATGACTATGGTACTCCTTCGCTTCCTTCTCCTACGCGTAGACCAGTTCGCAAGACGCGCAAGGACCGCGCCGCCCAATCGTTACACAAGAAAATGCCTGAACTTCCAGAGTTTCGCCAGGATCCTTCTCCCAATGTTCACTCGATCTCTATCTCTCTTCCCAAGATGCCGATAGATGACTGGCTCTCCGCATCGCCTGCTTCGACGATCTGTTTTCCAAATCCTACTTTCACGGATATCAGTGATGGCAGCTGCTCAACTCTAACTCCTACTGCACCTCTTGTCCCGCCTGGTCTGAGCTTGCAGGTTAAATCCGAGCCCCAAGAACCTTCCTTGAAATCTCAATCAAACCCTACCAGCGCCACACGTATCAAACCGTTCACCGCTAACTCGAAGCAAAAGAACAAGCGCAGTCTTCAGGATGCTTTCCCTGACCTTTTCAAGCCAACAAACTGTTCTCGCTCATTTTCATGCGATTTTCAACCCAAACAAGGTATATTTCTTGTACATATTAATGTTTCTCGTAACTCGTAACCTTTTACAGAACCGGGTGTAAACCAAGGGTCCGATGAAAGTTTCACGCCTCTCGAACTCGAACAAGAAGACATAAAAGGCATCGAACGCGGAAAGAAACTCAAGTATATGATTGGCAACTCTCCTGATTTCGCAGCGAAGCATAGCGATGACGATGAAGCCAAACTTGATAAGTCCACACTGGTGAAACGCCGACTGAGAGAGCTAGAAGGTTGGTCGTTTGTAGATTGTGCTACGCGTTGGGCTGACACCTCGAGTAGAATCGTTATATGGGCCTGTTATTGGTACTGAAACGCCTAGGGGGTATGCAAGCCTTGTTCAGAGACTAGATGAAATGATGCCTGGTATCAGGCTAGGAAACAGACTAGCGAAACTGGGACAACCTAAGTCAATGGAGAACACTCGGCAGTATGAGAAGGAGAAGAGTGGACCGCATCAAGCTGCGGTAGATCTCCTTGGAGCTGAAGGTATGCCCGAGTCCTTTTCGTCCTGTGTTCCTGCAAATAAGTAACACTTATCAAAGGCCTTTTAAACGAACGCATTATCAACATGTTCCGGGCATCTGAAGTAACGCGTCTCGATCTAGGTCCATCTCTTTCTGAAGAGGGAGGTCTTAACATGGCAGGAAGGGCTGTATGGGACAGTTCGTATACATACCCTTCTGACGATGCTAGAATACTGATGTCATCCTACAGTCTTGACCCGCCCCCACAGCTTCCTTTTCCTTACCGAGCTTTCATTCAATGACACTCCGCTCTTGAACATGGACCTTGTCAAGTTGATCGGTCTGCCGAGACTTGCGATACTTGGCTTGAAAAATACTGGCATTGGTGATGAAGGGTTAGTGGCATTCTTCTTGAAGTGCATCCCCTGACTTCTCTCTCACTGCGAAGGGTATTCCATCTGACCGCTCTCAAACTTACCCTCACCCATCTCTACTTGTCAAACAACCCTGGCATCACCGATGACGCAGTACCGGCTCTGAATCTGTGTATAGCCTCGAAGCTGTGTTACCTTGGACTTGTGGGCACGAGTATCGCTATGCCTGGTTTGCGTTGGATGGCAAGTCTCATCCACAAGGAAGAGAGGGTTGTGGATGTGGAGATTCCGGAGTCATGTGAGCATTATATCGAAGGTGCGCCTCAGACCCGTTCAGCCGGACCTTCTCTAACAATGTTCCTAGGCATACCGAACTTTTACCTCCTGCACCCCCAGCCGCCTCTGATTACCTCCCCGGTGCTGTGTCCAAAGCTTTCCGCAGGAGCGCTGCAGCGTAACCTCGAGGCGCATGCGGAGGTTGCAAACAAGCACCAGGCAGTCGCTGGAAAGGCGGCTCCATCAAGGATTTTCACAGGCGGGACGAAGGAGGAGATGTGTGAGCGATTGAGGGAGCTTCTGGTGAGGAGGGAGGTGGATTTGGTTGTTTGGGAGATGGTTTATGGACATAGGGAGGGCGGGGTAGGAGAATAAGTGGTAAGATAAGGCTGTATTCCCAGGCTGCTGGCTCGGGAGCTTATAGCTGAGGTAATGCTATTTTCTTCTTCTCTGCGCACCTGTGCTCTTCTTTATTATTTCCCTCGTTTCACTTTGCGGTGTGAAGTTTTCGTTGTTTTCGCTTTTTACCTGTTGTTCTGTGTTTATTCTCAATTTTGTTATCATCTGTTCCTGTTTCTTTCGCTGTTAGTCTACGTTATACCTCCTATGTAATCTGCGTATCCTGTATCATCCTCCTTAATTCCGCGTTTTCCCTGTAATTTACTTATCCCTTTTGGCAAACGAATGATGTTCGTCTACCGTACTTACCACCGCCTACTACTAAATTATGAGTCTAACTTGTTTGTCATTGTTTGTCTATCGTTACGTATATTGCCAAGTAACCAGAATCCCGCCAGAATCCCAGCAACTATATTGTTGGCTGACTTCTATTAAAAGGCATCCGCATATAAGGTTAGTCTCGCACGCCAGAATTCTCAAGTGAAGAAGATTGTTCACTCATATATAAGTTATGAATATACTTACTGTAAACTTTTTCTTCCGTTCTCTCTCTGGCGTTGGATAATGATTTCGCTCACTGTCGCAGTCCTACTGGTTGTGGTCACAGCCTATCTTTACTATCGCTATAATACCTTGTCTAGCCCTCTGTTCCCTCCCGGTCCTCGTAAGAGCTGGCTCACAGGAAACACGCTCAATATCCCGCTTACCACGCCGTGGATAACGTATGCAAACTGGGCAAGGCAATATGGTACGTAGACATATCAGTGGTAACATAGCCTTACCAAGTTCTATCTCCAGGCAAATTTATGGGCCTTCGAATCTCTGGGGAAGGTGATGTCGTGATTATAAACAGCTTGGATGCTGCCCGGGATCTTCTGGAGCGTCGAGCGCAGATTTATTCGGACAGACCTTTTTCAACAATGGATGACTTGTGAGTAGAAATCTCTATCATGGACCTCCTTCCTTAAAGCTGGACATAACCTCTACCTAGAGGAGGATGGCATTTTAATGTCGGTTAGTTAATGATAGTACTACCATTTCATCTGATCTTAGATACCTTTCAGGTGCAATGCCCTACGGCGATAGATGGCGCAAGCACCGCAGACTATTTCAACAAAGCTTCCGCCCAGCCGCAATTCAAAATTTCCAGCCAACCCAAAGACGCAAAATCCACGATCTTGTCGTTAATCTAGTCAATGGTCCCGATGAGTATGAAAAGCACGTTGGCGCGTATGTCGACCAGGATTATAAGTATAGATACATGTACACTTACCGATGATTAGGGCGATGGGAGCTATCATCATGTCAACTATATATGGACACGATAAATTGCAAAAGAACGATCCATTTATCGAAACGGCCGAGAAGGCCTCCCAAATGCGCGGTCTTTTTCCTCATTCCGGGGAAGTTCCCTGTCAGTCACCTTCCTTTCGCAAGGCACTTTCCCTCGTGGCTGCCTGGGTGTGATTTTCAGCGGTATGCCCAAATGTGTCGAGGGTACACTAGAGCAACCCAAGATGAACCCTTTAAATTCGCATTAGAGCAAACGAAAGTAGGATCCGATGCTGTGTATGAACAATTGAGGAGACTTAAAATCAATGATAGCGGAACAATGCGTCGTCTCTAGTGGCAGGCCTTGTTGAACAACTTGATCCCCAAGACCCCAGTTACGCCGGCAACCTTGAGCGAATTCGAAACGTGGCAGCCACAATTTATCTTGGTATGTGGCTTTCAGCCTGGCAATGGATTCACTGACCCTTTCTTAAAGCGGGCAGCAGTACCGTGAGCTTTCTTTCAATGTTCAACAACAGCTCGAAGCTTTCAACTAACGTGTGTGTAGTCGAAATCGGTCATTTTAACCTTTATGTTAGCGATGACGTTGAATCCCCTTGCTCAAGCCAAGGCGCAAGAGGAGATTGACCGTGTGATAGGTACGCAACGGCTTCCAGATTTTACGGACCGCAAACGTTTGTCGTATGTGGAAGCGGTGTATCGGGAAACGGCGAGATGGTACCCAGCAGTTCCCCTCGGTATGTCAAATAACTCAACCCCCTACAATAAGCAACTGAGATGATCGTGTACTGATACTACTATGGATAGGAACTCCCCGGAGAGCTGTACAGACAGATATGTATGATGGGTATTGTATTCCTGAAGGTGAGTGGTGATTCGATGTTTTTCTGGTGCCTGCTCTAATCTTGGTAGGGACAACGATGTATCCTAATATTTGGTGAGGATATTGATCTAAGCTTGCATTGAGCCAAGTTTCAAGTTTGAAATACTCCCTCATAGGGCGATATCTCGTGACGAGACGAGATTTGAAGATCCCGACTGTTTCAAGCCAGAGAGGTTTCTTGATTCGGGAGGTCCTTTTGCTAGTATTAATGATATGTTGCTCTTTGGCTTCGGGCGAAGGTGCGACCAAACTATAAAAATATGTCATCAACCTTTCACTTCCTATCTGTTTTTCTGTTCCTTTGTAGGGTGTGCCCAGGCCGCCATATGGCCGATGCGCAAGTATGGATGGCAATAGTGTCTATCCTTGCAACTCTCAAGATCGAAAAAGGCAAAGACACAAAAGGGAACGATGTCCAACTCGGGGTCGACTACACGGACACACTCATTTGGTAAGGCTTTCATTATTGGAGTGGGCTGCCAGCCCTAATCAAACAAACTAGTCACCCGAAGCATTTTCAATGCTCCATTACACCACGCATGCCCCAATACATGCTCATTTCTTCGGCCCAATAATTCTAGATACTATGTACCAATTATATTCCTCCTCGCTTTACTCAGTACGATGACGTCGGATCTCAGTCGACTTCTCTATTAATCCATTATGAGTCCTTTCATCATCCTACAGCTTGGCCCTTTGACCTCGGCTAGATCGACAGTCCTCGCATCTCCTCGCATACATGTAGACCAACTGATGGTCTATCATTGTTCTATTCTGGTCACTGCAAATTCTATACTCCGGCTTAGCATAAGTAAGCCATAGGGTATAGTATCTCATCAGGTTGCTGGAAGATGTTCTTCCGCCACAATGCTCTTCAATCAGAACCGCGAATCATTTCTAGGAGAGCCTAGGAACCAACTTTTACTTTACAGCCATATCTGCACAACCCCTTACAACCCCCGCTTTACGTGTCAGATTTTCAGTCAAAAGCCTTAAGTCCATGTAAAATCCATCTAAACCAGGAGCGAGTCAGATGGCAAACTTTGTGTTCCCGCCAAGGACGCGCTCAGTAAATCTTGAGTCTAAGCCTATGCGCGAAACAACGTTTGCGTTCTGTTACCGAAATCGTCACCTAAGAAACAATGGGTGATGTTCTGCGGATCGTCCCTCCGCTTTCCATGTACTGCCCACTTCTTACGCAGAGCTATTGATGGAGGGAAGATGTAAGTATGGCGGAACATACTACGCCTTTCGGCAAATGCAGTCCCCACAAACTTTACATAAGCATTGCATAACGCTCTCACAGCAATTAGCCGATATATTTGGGCTACATCTTCAATGAAACGTACTGCTTTAGTGTAGTGGTTATCGCGTCACACTTGTTGTAATAAGCTTGAGGCTCGCTGTTCAATTTTCGCTTTTGGCAATTTTTTTTCTCCGTTATACAACTTTGCTAGCTAGCCGCTAGCGTTAGGTTAGGTTAGGTTAGGTCAGGTTAGGCGTTAGGGTTTTTACGCCCGCGCGCAGCGCGGGTTGTTTAGGGTTCGGGGTTGGGTCAGTTAGGGTTCGGGGCTGGGTCAGTTAGGGTTCGGGGTTAGTTGGTTAGGGTTCGGGCTAGGTTTAGGGTTAGGCGGGGGTCCGGGGGCAGCGCCCCGCTTTAGCGTTAGGGTTGAGAATATATACCAGGCCGGAGGCCTCTCAGTTTAGATTAACAGCCTGAGCGTGCAATTAAGCGCCAGGATCATAGCCACGGATTGTTATGTAACGCTTATGTAAAGTTTGTGGGGACTGCATTCGCCAACTTTCGTACTTAGAATTACAGTAATTACCGGCCCGGACTCATGGCCTTATTTAGATAACCTATTCTTATTCCCTCTTACCTTACTTTACCTTACTACCACTAACGAGTAGTCATAGATCAAAGCCCGTTCCTATCATTCAGTGTGATTTAGTGAGGCTACATCCAGCAGCCTTTCAGAAGAGTCTTGAAGATTACGATCAGTCAGAATCAATTACCCATCGAAGCTCTTATCTTCGACGACCAAGGAGTACAAGGGCAAAAAGTCTGAAGAGTAAATCTAGTAGGTGACTACTAAGGCTCTGTTGTGGAACTACTTATCTCCATGTCACTCTCTTTTATTTAGAGCATTCATTTATTCAGATACCCAGACCTACTCCTCGACGATGTCGGGCCTGGTGACTATATGTAGAGTAACCTATATTGTGGTCCAACTACTAAACTATAGCCTTAGCATCGAGTTTGGATAGGGTAAGTAAGTCAGCCAGAGAGAAGGGGGACTGGCTACATTGTGCATAGTACTGCGGACAACCATAATAATGCACTGCAGTTGAGATTCTTGAGCTTGAAGACCAGCTCATCTTCAATTTGAAATCCTGCCACTCAAGGTCAAAGCGACTCATAGCAATCTAGCCAGATCGGACCGGTTTTCGATCGGCGAGCTTTTATTCGCGGCATTCCCAGCTCACAACAGCCGAAGCTAGCTTTCCATGAACGTCTCACACATACCGCTCCTGTTTCCGTAGAAGAGGGAAATTATAGTTGTCTCTATGCAAGTACTTAGATGAATTTGATAGACTGTCCTCTCAAATTCCGAAAGGTCTTCAATTTGAAGCTCGAACACCCGGAATATCAAAGTTGAATACTGCTCTGGCATATTCTCGTCAGCGCGCTTCTACTGTCCAGAAACGCGGAGAGATTGTCAACGAATGAACTCGCTTCGCATGCGTTCAGTTGAGTGGAAGCATATCCAGAATGCAAACTGAATCCGTAAAACAACGACTAGTAAGCATGTTAAACGTCATGGGACGGGCCAGGACAAATATACTCTGAATTTTCGCCCTAACCTAATCCGAGCCATGATCATCAAAAAAGACAACCGCCATTATGGGTAGTAATAGATTGCCATTATGGCCAATCCCCATTACTTGTCATTGACAGAGACCCTTGACCAGGCTTTGTCAACAATAGATAACTTTGAAAATGAAGTTGAAACGTTGGTTGTTTGTGGGTTGAACTGGCCCGCACGCATTTGGCTAACACTTCGACTAAAACCATTTCATGGACCTGTTATTGGCACTGAAACGTCTAAGGGATATGGAAGTTCAGAGACTGAATAGAATGATGCCTGGTATTACACTAGCAAAGCTGGGACAATGGAGAACACTCCCCAGTATGACCACTGGGACATCCTTCTGACGGGGCTGGAATACTGTTGTCATTATGCAGTCTTGACTCTTCCTCATAGTTTGCTTTTGTCCAGGAGACCATAACGAACTGGCGGTAGGAGAACGAGTGGGACAGTTCTCAGGCTGCTCGAGGCGAGAGCGGCTGGGTGATGTCATCCTCGCACGTTGGTTCGTGTCACTTCGACGCGTAAACTTTCGTTGTGGTGTTATTCTCATTGTCAATTCTGGTATGTATTTGTTTTTCGGTTTCTCAATTTAACGCCGTTGACAATAACTTGTAAACTGCGTACGTACTATACCGTATCGTCCCCCATGTTTTTCCGCTAATTACTTCGCTAATTACTTATCTCCTTTTAGCAAGCTAATGATCCTATAGTGTAATCGATATTGTTCATGTTCGTCTTCAAATTTACTGAACTTTTTGTTGGAGCCAGTGTGTGAGTACTTCTAAAGTAATGGGTAAAGTTTCTACCGTGTCACACCACCCCTCAAGGTTATTGTTAACTGGCTTCTATTAATTCATCTCCATAAATAGTGTATAAAAGGTTCTTGATATTTTCTCTTCCGTTCTTTCTGACGTTGGACAATGACTTCTTCCACTGTTGCAGTCCTACTGGTTGTGGTTACAGCCTATCTTTACTATCGTTATAATACCTTGTCTAGCCCTCTGTTCCCTCCTGTCCTCGTAAGAGCTTGCTGACAGGAAACACGCTCGATATCCCGCTTACCACGCCGTGGATAACGTATACAAACTGGGCAAGGCAATATGGTACGTAGAGATATTAGTCGAACATCGAACATAGCGGCACTAAGTATGATTCTAGGCAATCTTATGGGCCTTCGAATCTCTGGCGAAGGAGATGTCGTGATTATAAACAGTTTGGATGCTGCCCGGGATCTTCTGGAGCGTCGAGCGCAAATTTATTCGGACAGACCTTTTTCGACAATGGATGACTTGTGAGTAGAGATCTCAATTATCGATCTTCTCCTCAAAAGTTGGACATAACCTCTACCTAGGGGAGGATGGCATTTCAATGTTGGTTGGTGATTTTGATCCTGGTACTATCATTTCATCACGATCTTAGATACGTTTTAGGTTCAATGCCTTACAGCGATGGTTGGCGTAAGCACCGTAGACTATTCCAACAAAACTTTCGCCCGATTGCAGTTCAAAATTTCCAACAAACACAAAGACGCAAAATTCACGATCTTGTCGTTAATCTAGTCAATGGTCCCGATGAGTATGAAAAGCACGTTGGCGCGTATGTCTACTAGGATTATAAGTATAAATGCATGTACGCTTACCGATGGTTAGGGCAATGGGAGCTATCGTCATGTCGACCGTATACGGACACGATAAATTGCAAAAGAACGATCCATTCATCGAAACGGCCGAGAAAGTCTCCCAAATGCGCGGTCTTTTCCTCATTCCGGGAAGTTCCCTGTCAGTCACCTCCCTTTTGCAAGCATTTTCCCTCGTGGCTGCCTGGGTGCGATTTTCAGCGGACTGCTCAAATGTGTCGAGGGTACACCAGAGCAACTCAAGATGAACCCTTTAAATTCGCATTAGAGCAAACGAAAGTAGGATCCGATGCTGTGTATGAACAATTGAGGAGACTTAATATCAATGATAGCGGAACAGTGCGTCGTCCCTAGTGGCAAGCCTTGTTGAACGACTTGGTCCCCAAGACCCCGAATACACCAGCGAGCTTGAACGAATCCGAAACGTCGCAGCAACAGTTTATCTTGGTAAGTGGTAATAAACACGTCGGTGGATTCTCTGACAGTTTTTTTTAAAGCGGGGAGTGGTACCGTGAGCTTTCTTTTAATGTTCAAGACAAACTGTTTTCAACTAACACGTGTGTGTAGTCGAAATCGGTTATTTTAACCTTTATTTTGGCGATGACATTGAATCCCCTTGCTCAAGCCAAAGCACAAGAAGAGATTGACCGTGTGATAGGTACGCAACGACTCCCGGACTTTACCGACCGCAAAGATTTGCCATATGTGGAAGCGGTGTACCGAGAAACGGCGAGATGGTACCCAACTGTTCCCCTCGGTATGTCAAATAACTCAACTCCCTACAATAAGCAACTGAGATGATGTGTGCTGATATCATTGTCGATAGGAACTCCGCGCAGAGTTGTACAGACAGATATGTATGATGGATATAGTATTCCGGAAGGTGAGTGGTGATTTGCTGTTTTTCTGGTGCCTGCTCTAAATTTTGTAGGACAACGATCTACCCTAATATTTGGTGAGGATATTGTCCTAAGTTTGCGTCGAATTAATTTAAACCCTCTCTCATAGGGCGATTTCTCGTGATGAGACAAGATTTGAAGATCCCGACTGTTTCAAGCCAGAGAGGTTCCTTAACTCGGGGGTCCTCCCACTGGTATCAATGACATGTTGCTATTTGGCTTCGGACGAAGGTGCGGTTAAACTCAAAAATATGACACCAATCTTTTCATTTCGCATCTGCTCTTCTTTAGGGTGTGCCCAGGGCGCTACATGGCCGATGCGCAAGTGTGGATGTCAATGGTGTCCATCCTTGCAACTCTCAAGATCGAGAAAGGCAAAGACGCAAAAGGGAACGATGTCCACGTTGGGGTCGACTACACAGACGCACTCATTTGGTAAGGCTTTCATTATCGAACTCGGCTGCGAGCTCTAATCGAATAAACTAGTCACCCGAAACATTTCCAATGCTCTATTACACCACGCATGCCCAATATACGCTCATTTCTTCGGAAGCTCAGTAATTCTAGTCTCTTGATTATGTATGCACAAATTATAAGCACTGAAATTCGCGAGAAGGAAGGAAACTCGCTTCATGCAGTACGATAACGTCGGATTTCTCTTGGAAAAAGGCCGTTGTCGATTTCTCCATTAATCTATTACGAGTGCACTTATCCTATGTACCACTTGGCCCTTTGGCCTCCGCTAGATCGACAGTTCTCGCATAGATCAATTGATGGTCTCAACAAATCACTGTTCTTTTCTAGTCACACCGCAAAATTATATATTCCGGCTTAGCAGAAATAAACCGTATGGTATAAGCATTGCATCAGCTCGCTAAAAGATGTTCTCTTGACACAGGGCCGTCCAATCAGCACCGCGAAATCCTGACATATTTTAGGAGAGCCTGGAAACCAACTTTACGCCTTACAGCCAGGGAATAAAGCATGGTGAGTGGAGATATCATATAGGAGAGATAGATTACTCTGTCACGCCCAGATTCCGATCAGTAACCCCCGCTTTACATGATAGGGACGATCCGGCAGAACATCAACGAGTAAGTGTGTCTTGGGCAGACACGTTGTTTCTCTCATAGACCCAGCGAGGCTTGCTGAGAGCGTCTTTTGCGGGAACACAAAGCTTATTTTACTGGTATCTGACTCGCGCCCTGTCTAGATAGATTTTACATGGAGCCTAGAGGGGATTTCCACTGAGAATATCTCCGCCTGGCATGCACTACTTCCTACACAGAGCTGCTGCTGATGTGATCAATGAAAGGAGGAATCTTGAAGATCATGATCAGTCCCCAGAATTGATAGCCCATCGAAGTTCTCATCTTCGGTGACCAGAGTACAAGGGCAAAATCAGAAGAGTAAGTCTAGTAGTAGGTTTTGTTGCGGAGCCATCTACGAGTCACCTACTACTATTGAGTATTCAAACATCTTGCATTTTCTTTTCGGTGATGTCGGACCTCGTAAGTATGTAGGGTACTACTAGAGTAGCCTTTATTGTGGTCAAATTGTGGTCTAACTATAGCAACGCTAGCCACAGGAGGGCCGGGACTCACGAATTTTGCGTGCAGTAATAGCCATAATAATGCGTTGCAACTGAGATTCCTGAGCTGGAGAAAAGCTCTTACTCAATTTGAATTCCCCAAAGTCCCCAAAGTCAAAGCGACTCATAGCAATCTAGCCGGGTCGGGCCGGCACCGGCGGCATTTTCTTTCATCGAAATCGATTGGTCATTGGTGAGCTTTTTATTGCGCGTTCATTCCTCACAAGAGCCAAAGCTACTAGTAGCTTTTCCGTTAATCAATCGTATATGTCGCTCCTATTCTCTTGTTTCTCCAGAGGGAAAATACCTATGCATCCTCCAAGTACTTTATTGTCTTCCTGTGGGTATTTCGGATGGAGCTGTCCTCTCAAATTCTGATCTTTCTGACTTGAAGCTTGAGTACTCGGGGTGTTCAAGTCGGATACGGCTCCGCCATAATCTCGGCAGTGCTCCGCTTCTATTTCTCAAAAAAAGCGGAGAGTTCCTCAGCGAAGAACAGTCATGGATTCGTTTGTCAATGGAAAGTGGTTCTTTCTAGGATCACTTTACGCGTGTTCGATCGGAAGGTCCGTGTTCAGAACGGAAAATGGAACAACGACTGATAAAGTGTGTTGGACGCCTGAGCGCTGAGCGCTGAGCTTCGAAACTGGGGATAATACGATCACCGTGAGGCGGTTTCGGCGGAAGGCTTGAGAATATATCAAATCACTGCGTTGCCCAACTTTAAGCGAGGCACTGAGCATAGGTTTGTTCAAATGATCACTGTAGGTCCAACTCCACGTGGTAACGAAAAGGTAACATTGTACGTTACTACACTACGAACCTGACAACTTTTTTCTTTGTACTCTCATAGAGGAAATGGCGCTTTCGTTATTTCTCTTATATCTACCACTCTTTTCAACCTAAATTGCCTTAATCTTTTTCTTTGCTCCTACTATGTCTGTTTATTCGCGTTCCACTGGACAGTTGCCGTTCATTCCATTACCTGAATGTGGCGTAGATGATTCTGAAATGTCAGGAGCCTCTTTCGAACTCCTCGCCGATCCCATTCCAAACAATCGGCGAGATGCTGGAGAGTCGTCAATGTTTTCGACTTTGGATAGAGTACCGGAACAACTCGGTATGATTGTTTCGTAACCTCATTTACATTGTACTGACCTATACTTATCATCTAGTACGCTCGAACTCGGTGCTTATTTCCTCATCGTTTGCTGTGATGCTCTTGAGCTGATGATATTATTCTCAAGTTCCCCGCTGGCGCCTTCGGTGTCAGATCTCATATGACTGCGAATCCGTACCCAAGTCTGAGTCTGGCCAACGGTCATTACGTCTCTGAACCTTACGACACCTCTGAAAATCCACCACCCGAATCAATTTTCATCTCTGATCTGGAAACTCTTCATCCTATAACTAGGACCATTCCTCGTTCAACCTCCTTGCCGTCTTCAGCTATGAATACTCAACAGAATCCCGATAATTATGGCTACAATCCTCTCCTGCATAATCTAGTCAGTCGTTTCCTTTTCACTTCCAAGATCGTCTCTGATTCATCTCACGTTGCAGCATTACATTCCTATCGACTATACAGAGTTTCCTCATTTTAGGCTCACTTCGGATTTCTCCTCACAACAAAATATGCCAGAAGAATATCAAAACGACTTGTATCTACCTGCATCTCCACTTCCATATGCCGACGACTCCTCTCCACCCTTCTCCTCCTCCTCAGCCAGTTACTCTGTGGCACCAGCCGTCCAGAACGATCTCCGCGTTCCTATCACGTATACCCCGTACAACTCTAGCGAAATTAAATCTCAGCCAAGTTGGGGGTCGCAGTTTAACGATAGTGGAATGAACTCTCCGTCTGAACTCTACGATTTCAGTGTAGGCTATGCTCCTCTCCAAGGCCCTCGCTCTACGGATTCTCATTTCCATCTACCCGACCCGCAATATGTTTCTGCGGCGGTGGACGCCGGACTCACACGTCTTAACGATGTGCCGAAGAAGCAGACCCTTGCCTGTCACTTTTGTAGAGAGCGAAAGATCGCGTGTGGTCGGCCAGTGCCTGGAAGTTTAGAATCAACTTGCAAGTGAGAGACATCTTATCATTTCACGCTGCCGCGATCTGAACCTATGTTATTTTTAGTCAATGTGCCAGGAGGAACTTGATATGCACGTACCCCACCGAGTCGCGTCGAGGGCAACATAAGCGTAAAATGCAGAAGCCTCGTGACCTCAGGCTAGCACCGTAGTATGTGCTACTCAAGAGTCTTCTTTCTTCTCATTCGTATGTATATAATTACACGGACTTTCTCAAGACTTTCTCTCTTTACCTGCCCTGTAGGGCCAATCTTGTATCATATAGTCTTCAGCTCACCGTCTGTATTCTTCCTGCCTTGGTGGCATATTTGCTGTATATATACTTTGACAATCCCACGTTTTTGCACATACTTTGGGCGCTGACAGCAGAACTCGGATTGCATCGCAGCTTGTGATACTTGACTCGAACTCTTCGCAAGCGAATCGGAAGTACCTCGTCGGAGCCCTGGAGCTCATCATGACTCGAGTAGTCTCAACGTTTACTCATTTCAAATCATTAGCACGACTTTATAGACTGGGAATCACGAACAGTTTCTCCAAAAACCTCAGCTCGCACCCTCCCTCGTCTAACAGGATTAAAAGATGACCAGGTCCTCAAAGAGCCAAAATAGTCCTCAAGTCGTGAAGAAAGTGAATTATCCAATAGTAATACCGATGTGTATTATCTGACTCTTGAGCTTGCTAGATTCTCACGAAGAGATGCAGCGACTCACTGGCGTGTCTCATAAAGATGCAGTCATCATGAGCCTTCCTTTCCTTCCAGTCCCAAAGGAAGTAGATACAAGGCGGAGAAGTGGTAGTAGTGGTGAAACTGGTAGAAAAGACGGTAAACGATGGAAAGCGACTTCGTTCATCTGCGGCGAGCGTGTCGATGGACTGGATTCGTACCACGAACACGACACAGATGAAGGAGAGCGGTACACAGAAGAGAAATACGCAGCAGAGAGCGGCTGCAATCACACGGCCAAGACAGAACACGTCGTATTTATTCTTGACATTGCGAAACCAGCGAAACCTAAAGGTCCTAGTTTCATACGAGTAAAGTTGAGCTGAAAACTGATACTTCTTATATTCAGGAATAGCAAAAGATTTTGAGGTAGTCGAGGGTGTACGGAAGGTCATATTCCTCGACGACGAGGGGGATTGGGGAAGGTTCAGCGAAGAAGATGAATGGGAAGAATGGGAGAAGATATACTCTGATTCAGAGACGTCGGATGTACAGGAAGTGAAGAGGCCAGCGTACTCAACCGTTTTACAGAAGAAGCGATGATACTGGTACAATGTACGGAGCATTGAGAAATCATAGCCTTGCAAGCCAGAGTTTGAGGGAAAAACGATAATAGCGGATGATGTGGGGAACCTGAGAAGAGATGTAGTACATGTTCAGTCCAAGTGAAGGAAGTGTAACCAGCGTCTAGCAATTGAATGACCCTGTCTAATATATTCCTTTACCTTTAATCCTCCGTACAGATTGAAGCCTAGATAATCCGCAGCAAGGTAACAGCGCATATCCATGATCTCCAAATTCTTGCCCATTGAGACGTTGGCCTTGACGCTCATGTCGGCATCTAAGATGACGCAATCTCGAAGAAACTGTGCGCTGTCGGACATCACCTTGATCCTACGGATAGTCCCTATCTCAGGCTCCACTGCATTAAGAGATGAATCGGCTGAAGGAGTTTCGAATTCGTAGATAGTGAGCCGGCGGAAATGGATAACCCGAAGCCGCCCCCTGGGTATGTGCTCTACCGTAGTCTATAATTTGAGTCAGTTGGATGAAGCACTGCGAGGCAAGATCCTACGTCGGTAATAATGAAATTTCCGGTCTCGATTAGCTGATGAACATCGATGAACTTTGGCCTAAAGTGGCATTTGAGTCTTGGAATCTCGACCGCATTCATTCTCAAACTACTCACGATTCCAAAGAAATCAACTTTATCCCAAAAAGTTTGCTCCCCCTGTAGATACTGTTTCTTGTTTTGCACTAGCAAGTGATCGGTGCATACAGTAGCATTGGTCTGTTTGCGAGCAAATTCGGAATCCCGCAAAGGCTGGACGGGCGAGAGATTATGGAACTCAAAGTCGTCGGACAAAATCCAAGCTATAGGCATGATCTCCTTGGCCTCATAGGCCTGCTGGAAGACTTGATACGCACGCATGCTTGAAGAAAGCGTCTTTGGAGACAATGGGTGCAGTGTGTCATGACTTGAAGAGTTCCGTTCGGAGTGAGCGTAGTTTGACATATTATATTAGAGCGTATTTGCAGTCCGCTCGGTGACCTCGGCGTCTCCTCGCTACGTCACACAGCGATCGCGGATGACGACCGCAAGCTTGTCACGCCGTCTCATCGGCGTCTCATCGTTACAAGTAACGTTTTTAGCGGCTGCAAATAGGCTCTATTCGTAGACTGCGCCTCTCTACTTTCGTCACATCACATCATACAGATGTGACAGCGTGACAAGCCCTTGCGGTAGGCGTCGGCCCAATCGGATACAGGGAGCTGAGCGCTGAGCGCTGAGTACAACGCACCGTCTCGATTCTGCCTTCGGGAGACAACTTCGGGAATATTTGCATATTTGCATGTTACCTTCCATCTGGTCAAGACCGGCTGTTGTCGAGCTCCTCTTCCGTTTGGTCGAGGAACTCGTCATTTTACTTGATTGTATATATTTACTTACCATGTTACTTAGTTTCCATAAGTAGGTACTTATCTAACAGCTCTAGGCTGTTCTTTGTAAATTTTCACTTAGCAATCAATCTACCTTTCTACCAACTGTCTGTTTGACTAAGTCTATTATCCAGTCCATTCTAAACTTGTTCTATTTCACAAATAGGGATTTAAACCGACGTTAGGACTACTCGAGGCCCCCGTCGAACTCGGAAATCCCGGTCTGCTCATAGAACACACCGGAGTTTCACATCTGGAGCGTCCGGAATCTCTTACGGATGAGCAGTATGCCTCATTTATCCGGTATGCATTGTACTTTTTTGTTGATTCATCTCTCCGATTGTGGAGGAAAGATGTCAACGGTTGTCACTGTTTGGTGGCCCCTCCAGGAAAAAGAATCTCCATTATTCGTGAGAGTCATGATAAGATGGGACACCGAAGGACATGGGCAACTACATCTGTTATTCGAGAGAGGTTTTGGTGGCCGAAGATGGCTGACGACATTAAGTGGTGGGTAAAGACTTGCCATTTATGCCAGTTACGGAGTACCGAGAAGTTGAGAATTCCGCCAGTAGTAGCGGAACCTCTTTCCCTATTCGCGAAGTGCTATATGGACACAATGGAGATGCCCCGGTCTGCGGGTTTCAAGTATATTGTTCATGGTTGTTGCTCTTCATCTGCTTATCCGGAATTCCGCAAGTTGTGTACTCAAACAGGTCAAGCTATCGCTACTTGGATCTTCGAAGACATATTATGCTGTTGGGGTGCTATCCGTGAAATTGTTACAGATAACGGGTCCCCTTTTATTCTCACCCTTGAATTCCTTTCCAAAAGATACGGTATTAACCATATCACAATCTCCGGATATAACTCTCAAGCCGCAGGAGTGATAGAAAGAAAACATTATGATGTTTGGGAAGCCGCAATAAAATTGGCGGATGGAGAAGCCTCGAACTGGAGTCCATCTATTCATTATGTTTTCTGGTCTGAGTGTGTTATGCCCCGCCGTTCCTCAGTTTGTTAACCATTTTGGATCTATTACACTCACGGCGCACGAATCCAACTACAGTCAGGCGAAACTTGAGCTTTATGGATTATTCCGTTCTCTTAGAGCTACCCGCCTCTGGATCGTAGGTGCTCCTCATCTTGTTGTAGAGGTGGATGCCTTGTATATCTGAGGTATGCTCAACCATCCCGATATTCAACCTAATGCGACAATTAACCATTGGATCGCGAGCGTCTTATTATTTTCTTTTACTATGATACATGTTCCTACGGATCGTGTAGCTGCAGATGGCGTGTCGCGCCGAACTCCCTTGCCAGAAGATTATCCCGAAGACCCGGAAGAAATTCAAGACTGGATTGACGAGGCCAACAGATTTCTTCATATTATTAATAAATCTGTTCAAGTTCCAACATCCCTTTATGTCTTTCCTGTGTCTCGTCCACTCTCAGTCCCTTCATATTCTGTTACTGATTCTGAAGAAATCTCTTCAGATGAAGTTCCATACCACGTTGTCCCTAGATCGAATCATGCAATAGAACTCGATAACCGCTTAAACTCCGTTAGAGATTATTTAATCTTGTTGTAAACGCATACGAAGCTTGACATCATATTATCTAAGTATCTTTACAGTATATAAACTACGTACTCATACTGAGACACAAGAGAGATCTCTTTCTTCCAAACTATCACCACCACTTCAGTACCTTGGAGATACCTCCCAGAGCTGTGTAGGGACTGACCATATCTCGAGCAGGTCCCCCGCTGAACTTGATTCTTCAATACGAGTGCAAACTCAATTGAAGTATCTCACTGTTCCTTGTGCAATGGTGGGACCGCAAAGCCATGTAATATACAACTATCACTCGTCTTTGTATCTTGAATAGCCTCTCAGAATAGCAAATTTTCTCTTGGTATATGGTCAGCTTTCCGAGTTCTTTCCAGCAGAATGTTTCACACCCTGTGAGACCTGGGTTGTCATAGTGGTTTTGCCGTCTTCTTACTACCATGCACCTCCAGGTTTTCAAAACATCCTGCTCTGTCCTTCTTCTCATGGAAATCTGGGAAAATGAGCGGATTCGAAGCCCCCAGCTTACGCGACCCCTCTCAGCCTCTGATGAATTCTATCAACTCTATGCAAATCTTGTCAACTTCTTTAGAAGCAATTCAGCTGAAGCCTTGCGGAGCCGACGTGTATTCATGCAGATTTTCTCCGAGCTCGGTGATCCTGACCCAGTCACCTCTACAGGAACATTTCTTGCTAACCCTCCTATCTTCTCTCGCGTATGAATGCCATGCCTGCGTTGACTTACCCCCCAATCACATCTTTGTTGATTGGGAAGTCTGGTCCCACTATATAGAGGACCCTTCATCAGGAGCTTACGAGGTAATGAAAGCTGGCAGGATCATCCGGGCACTGGGCCAACATGCCGCTTCCAGGGTGATCCACTTTGACTTGTTTTGTCATCTCCGGGTGCTGAACCCTTGCTGTTGAAATATCGCAGGCCCGTGAACATCTAGTGTGCCTTGGATAACGGAGAGCAATCGCGGTAATTGGAATAGTGACTTTGTATGAACCTGGACAATGCATGTACCTTTCTCGTTGTTCCGTGCCCAGTGCTAACCAACATGCTACAGCGATATTGCAGACATCCCAGACTGACTTCCACATCATGACGGCGGAGGTAAGATGGGGCAATCAACTAACTCATTATCCAAAGCTTCCAAGGAAGTACCCTCCAGTGAGCCTTTGAGGCATATTCTCTTTCAATGTATCGTGCCTAATTCGGATATCTCCAGATGCACGCTATGGAGCAGGTCCTCTATGAGAGAAAGCGGGAGAAATTGGGGCTGGAAAAGGAACAATGGTTAAAGTGACTCTTGTAAGTAGATGATCCTGTCTAAAGTGGTCATTTTTTCTCTTCCTTACAGGCCTGCAATGGCTGCATTTCAAGTTATGGCTCTTCTGATCTATCAAAGTTATCATTTTACTACACCCAGATTCATGCAAGATAGCCTACTTATATATCTGTCCTACCCACTCCTCTGATGCATTGGTTCTAAGCCCTGATGTGAGAACTCGCATCATGGGAGACAATGTATATGTTCAGTTAAAGATGTGAAGGAGACGCTGCAACCTTCCTTCTTCTGGCTTTTGCACACCTTCCTCAGCCAGCACGCCCTTTTCCAGGTCCCAGCATTTAGGAATATGCCGTGGAATGAGATCATCATCCTGGCTTCCTTCCTTCAATCTTTCTGCTGAAGCAGTCTTTGGTGGGGAATATTTCAGCTGGGACTCGTCGAACCCAAGGAAAAGTGCTGCAGTGAGGCCACAGCATTCGTTCATCCACTTCAAGGACTGCTTCTTGCCTTTCAAGCATTCATCCTCGATCTTTTTGTTGACAGCAGTAATGATACCGTCTTGAAGCAGCTGTGCACTGTGGTTCATTCCCTTGATCCTATGGATACTCCCTATTGCAGGTTCCTCTGAGGCAAGGAAGAAAGAGCCGCCCGAGGGAGGTTCAAATTTGTAAATGTTGAGGCGGCGGGACTGGAAAACCCGAGGTGATTGCGTGCATTTGTACTCTATCGTAGTCTATATTTTGGATTAGTTGAATGAATGAAGCACTGCAAGGTAAGCACTGCAAGGTAGAATCCTATGTTGGTAATGATAAAATCTGCGGCCTTGATTATTTGATGAACTTCGACCTAGAGCGGTACATTTAGGTGATGGAATTCTGGATCTAGACAACTTACAGCTTGGGAATAAACAATATTGTACCAGGATTTTGCGTACTGGAAATACTGTTCTTTGTTTCACACCACCAAGGAGTCGGTGCATGTGGTAGAGTTTGATGCAAATTCACAAGCCCATGGGGAATCCTGAAGAGGCGGGATTGGCGCGAGATCATGATATTCAAAGTCGTCGGACAAAACTCCGGTCATAGGTAAGATCTCCTTGGCCTCAATGGCCTCCTGGAAGACTCCAAGCGCGCGCTTGTTTGGAGAGAGTGCCTGAGATGGCTGGAATAGAAGCTGTGAATGCAGCATGTCTTGACTAGAGCGAGCTGTATCAATGGTTGACCGGCGCTGTAAAAGAACAGAAGTCTTTTTTTTGAAGCTTTGCAGGCTCATATTTCCGTTGGGGGAATTTGTACTAGCTTTTAACAAAATCACTAAGTGGGATAACTGATGTTTCGTCTTGGTTCGCATTTTAGACTTAAGAAGAAATGACATTTTGGTGTCTCAGTGTAGTGTGCGATTAATTAAGCGCCTGCCTAAATAGGTGGGCACTCACATCCAGATCTAAATATGTCAAACTACGCTCCCTCCAAACTGAAATCTTCAGGTCAGGAAACACTGAATCCATTGTCTCCACTGCAGCCATCAAGGACGCTTTCTCCAAACAAGTGTGCATATCAAGTTTTCGAGAATGCCAATGAGGCCAAGGAGATCTCACCTATAGTCCGAATTTGTTCAGTGACTTCGAATATCATGATCTCGCACCATCTCACCTCCTCAAGATTCCGGATCAGCTCATGAAAGTGCAAATAGTACTGTAGGCACCCATAATTTACTAGTGCAAAACAAGGAACAGTATATCCAGGACAAGATAAAAGTTTGGGATGAATTTGTTTTCTTTGGAATTGTGAGTGCATGATTACGGTCAGAAATTCGTGACCCACTGAATCCTCTACTTTAGGTCAAAGTTCATCAAATAATTGAGGCCGGAAATCACATTATTACCGATGTAGGATTTTGCCACGCAGTGCTTCATTCAACTAATCCAAATTATAGACTACGACAGAGTACAAACTCAAGATATCACCTCGGGTTTTCCAATTCCGCCAGCTCTTCATTTACGAATTCGAAACTCCCTCAGTCAATTCTTCTCCTCCTTCAGCAGAGCCTGAAATAGGGATTATCCATAAGGTCAAGGTGATATCCCACAACGCACTGCGTATTCAAAACAATGTCATTGCAGGTTCCGACATGGTGACTGAGGCCAAACGCTCATTAGGCCGGAAGATGGACTGGCAGATTATGGACAAATGCCGTAGAGATATTGCCGCGGCTTCTCTAGGCTTCAACAAGTGCCAACCGGTATGTTCCGCCCCTCCAAGGACTGCCCTATTCGAAAGAGTGAGGGAAGGAAGGGCCTGGCAGAGAGGCAAGGAAGATCTTATTGCACCACATGAGCCGAGTGCTGAACATGAACACCAGGACCTGGAGAAGGGTGCGCAGACCGCGACTCGGAGTGAAGTCGGAAGGAGAGGTCAGAGGAAAGTGAAGTCAGAAGGAGAAGTCAGAGGAAGGTTGCACCGTCTCCTTTTCTTTAACTGAATCAGAATAGATAGATAGATAGATAGATTACACAGCCCAAATGATAATAAAATCGCCTGCGGTCCCGTAAAGGTTAGGTTAGGTTAGGTTTATTACCGGCTTGGGACCAAGTGCTGATACGCCGGGATCCGAGAAGCTACCTGATGTATCTATTTATGTACATCATTGTCTTGGGGCCAACTCTCGGGTGTCCGGACGAGCTCACTACACTTTGGTAGCGGTAGATCTGTGAGCCACAAGAGAGACCAAGAGTACAGGAATCAAAGCTAAATTAAAAGTATCTACCTGCAAGACTATGTCACAGTGTTCATATAATGGGGCATCATAAATAGTTAAGTATTCTTCTTTTAAAGCCAACCTCGCACAGCAAAAGCAACGTGAACCTGACGCCATCTCAAGCTCGGGCAATTGACACTAAAGTGTGGTTGTCCGGCAGCAGGCTGTTACGGAATCTGTGGCTAGTGCAAAGCAGCAAATGTTGTCGTCGTCGTTTTTCATGCCAACGAAGGTTTCCTTTATCCACGAAACTTGAGCAGCAGTGTGATACTAGTTGTATGCACATATATATGGTGAATTTCAGTGGAATTGGATGGTGCAATGAGGCTGGATTACTTTGACAGTTTTGGATGATGGTCATTCGAAAAAAGAAGGAATAAACGGCCGGTCCCTGTACCCACGTAGACAGTGAGCTCAACTCCCAAAGAGAAGGTAGACTGTCAGGTGGGGACAGGGATGGTAGCAGGCCTAAGGTAAAGTAAAGGCTAGCTTAGGGCCTGTTCGGCAACACGAATCTCAGATTTTGTTTGGATTTTGCCAGGTATTGCCACCATATAAAAAAGCCATCAAGCATTTGTAAGTATTACTCGGATCAGCCAGTTGAGCACTCCGTGTAAACGCGCATGTTGTCACAGCCTGTCAGACATTTCTTCCATGTTGAGGTCAACACCCCGCTTGATGCTCAGACATGCCTGCCGCTCTCAAATGTAGTTTTTACTTTAGGTTTCACTTGCTTAGACAATATAGAGGAATAAAATTGCTTTAACAATAATATACAATTACATTAAACTTGAAAGATGATGACCAGAACATGTCGGTCACTGTGTGGCATCATTGAGAGTGGTCAGGACAACTTGCGGGACAGCGAGAGGAATTTCCAACATGTCAGGGCAGGAGTTATGTCATTTTATGACATTTCCAGAGTCATGGCGACCGGCCAGCTGATCCGAACATTTTATATAAGTCTTCAAAATCTTGCCTCTGGCAAATCACACAAAATCCAGAGTACAGTGGGATTCAATTGTTCTTAAAGAACAAAGACTAGTAGTTATCTATTGTTTTAAGAGTTCCTTAAGAAATAATTTCTCCTATTGTTCTTACTAGACTATCCATCACCCCTTGCAACTTGAACATTTCTTAATAAGTTCTTAAGTACTTTTTAAGAGAATTGTTTTACTTAATTCATAAGTGAAAACATTCATTAAGAACTCACTTCTTAAGAACAACTTTGTTAAGAAATTGTTTGTGACAGAATTGTTCACATTCATTAACAACAAAATCATGAACAGATAGACACTTATCCAACAAAATCAAGCCCACCACTCCCACTTCCCATCCCTCGATCACACCATTACCTGCCAATCAAATGCAGGCCTTTTGATCTGGGCTTGAATCAATGCCCAAAAGCGCATGGCATCCTAAATCCAAGATTCAAGAATCCAAGTCATCTTTCTAAAGCACACAATCAGAAGGATGGCTGGGGAAAAGGAGGGAAAAGGCAGCAAATCGCAGGTGGTTGAGCATTATAAGTCCTTTTGTCTATTGTTTGAATACTCCTTTTGTGGTTTCAAACAATAGACAATTGAAAAGGAGAGGCCAGGCCAAATTGAGGCCGAAGTGCGGATCCACGTTTGTCCAAATCTGGATTAACGGGCTTAATCCAGATTCACTGCCACTGACAGTGACACAGCGTGGAAAATGCAAACTCGAGCTTCTCCAGACTCCAATAAGTACCCCTCGTTTAGACCTGGATTGAGGATATCCGCTGTTCTCTGAGGATCTGATTGGCATTGAACTCGAGTTGTGGTGGGGCCAAGACAATGAACCATGTCCCTCTCATTGTGATAGTTCTTGGCATTGATGTGGTATATCCTTGTATTGAGATCTCTTGTATACTACCTGCTCTTCTTGTTGGACTGTGAGCCTTCCTATCTTGACTAGTTTGACATTACATCACCTACTTTCTGCATCTGAAGAGTATGAATTAAACTGTACAGTTGAAGAACCGAGTGTATCTACTAAACCTACTCTACTAGTACTTAGTAGTATCTATCTTGTTTTGATTGTATCCATGTTTTCCGCATCAATTTTCCTTTTTGTATTTAGAATAATAATAACTCTATTGTTTTGTCAACAACAACTTACAAGCGGTGCTTTGACCCTTTGCCAGGACCTTGTAGTACTTAAATAATAACAACGTAGGACCTGCTTTGGCCCTCATCACCTGTTTGATAGAAATGGGCGCTAACACCACTTTGTCTCTTTCTTTCCTCGAACAACCAGCGACCATTGTTGGATCCCATCACCTCTATCCTCCACTGACTGCCGCTACTAGATCCTGGTTCCCACTTGGTGTAGTGGCCTGTCTGTATACTTGGGTATTAGACTTTCAACTCACAAATTGTGTATGGTGCAGAGTCCAGACTACCGTGTACAACTCTGCGCCAGTGGCTACACAATATGTCTCTTATTTCCAGCGACGGCAAGTATTCTGTCATTCCCTTCTCATTCTCCTTGTCATTGAAACATCATCTGCCACCCTCTCCCAAACTTCCAAAGCAAACAACATGCCACAAGTCAGGATTCAATCTGCGCTAATCAATCAAGGATTTGCAACACTTAGTCAAGGCTCAATACTCTCTGGCTGGATTTGGAACTTGCGGTTGGATCCAGAGTCGGAAGAGGGCAGGGGCAAAGCCCTTATCACATACTCAGGGGATAGAGGTGAGAGTAGTAAAAGAGAGGATAACAGTGAGAAGGAGGATAAGTGATGAGATACTTGGTAAGTTGTTAAAATCATCTTAAGAACTTGTTCTTAATAAGGCCCTTAAGATCCCTGCTACCCTTCCATTCTCACTGGTGTGTTTTAAGACCATTCTTAATAAATACCCTTCTTAAACATTCCTTAAGGTCCTTGTCTTTGTGTGAACCTTTTCATTCTTGTGTTCTGGTGAGTTCTTAAGACAATTCTTAAGAATTTGTCTTTGTGTGTAACCCCAACTCCAGATAGTTCCCAAACAATTTTGTATTCTTAAGTATTTTGTAGTTTTTAAGTAGTGTCCTTAAGTAGTATTAGCCTTAAGTAGTATCTTTAAGTACTTAGAATGTTCTTAAAGTATACATATCAGTAATAAAGTTGATTACCTTAAGAGAATGGAATCCCATTCCTGATCCAGATTTGTGTTGCCAAACAGGCCCTTAGTACCTGATTACATAGTGAAATGGATTGTGCATTAGACCCCAGCAGAGAAGAGAAAGGGTGATAGGGCAAAACCATGTCCCCATGCAGGCATAACCGCGCTGTGGCCTTTTTGGCTCTTGCCGGATCATGGACAGCGTCTCGCGTAGTCCTCGTCTATAGGAGATGCCAAAGCATCAGGAAAAGCTGTTTTTGCCTAGGTGACCCCAGAGTGGCCCAAAGCAAAGTAGGTGACCTATGAATCCTATGGCATCCTAGGAATTTGGGCTTGTCCCTTGCCAGTCAAGGCTCTTGAGGATTCCCTAGGCAAGCCTATGTTTGCCCAGGTTTGCCCAGGTGCTCCTGGGGAACACCTGGGGAACACCTGGGCAAACCTGGGCTAGAGATGTCCACGAGTCCAAGTCTTCACAAGTACTCGCAGGTAAGATCCATGGGAAAACCCGCAAGTATGTGACTCGCGGATCCCAGGATCTGTTTCCCACAGGTCAGGCGCGGGTCACAAGTCAGACATTTGTTGACTTGCAAGTACTTGTGTGACTTGTGCAAGCAATATGAACTCATATATTTGTTGTTGGTGATCAAAACTTACAGTAATTAATAGTATCATATTTATTATAGTACTTATCAAGTACTGCCACACATGTTTGAGGTTGTGGACAGCTCACAGCGACTGAGCGCTTATTTTAGCGCCCAATCGCCGTAGGCTGTCTACAATCCAAAGCCTAACTGTCAGTACATTTTTACTTCATACCATAGTATGAAATTAGTGTAACAAGTAAAGTACAGGTTTTTAATAGCATTATACACTGTACAATCACTGTATGCAAGTAAATAATGGTAAATACTTGTGAATATAGCTGTAACTACTTGATTAGTGTGCGGATCCATAAGTACTTGTAAGACCTGCAAGTAATACTTGCGAGTCAGTGACCTGTTTCCCACGAGTCAGCCGCGGGTCACAAGTCAGGCCTTTCAGGCCACAAGTACTTGCGCTCCAGATCCAAGTATACTTGGATCCGGACTCGTGGACATCTCTAACCTGGGCAAACCTAGGCTTGCCCTGGGGAACACCTGGGCAAACCTGGGCAAACCTAGGCTTGCCCTGGGTTTGC
This sequence comes from Rhodocollybia butyracea, assembly GCA_015501585.1. Classification (NCBI taxonomy): domain Eukaryota; kingdom Fungi; phylum Basidiomycota; class Agaricomycetes; order Agaricales; family Omphalotaceae; genus Rhodocollybia; species Rhodocollybia butyracea. Next base: position 655,799 of record JADNRY010000004.1, read on the forward strand.
CTAGGATACCCTAGGGAATCCTCAAGAGCCTTGACTGGCAAGGGACAAGCCCAAATTCCTAGGATGCCATAGGATTCATAGGTTACCTAGTTTGCTTTAGGCCACTCTGGGGTCACCTATGCAAAAATGGCTTTTCCTGATGAATCCCACGCAACTGGCGATGAAACCAGTGCACCACCACCCAGGGATGTCATGCACATTACTAGAAGTACCATGCAATCAAGAGGAAACATTGTCAGAGTCACTACTCTCTCCCTCAGATCCATAAGGAACTCGATTGCTGGTCAACAATGCAGACCAAATTTGAACAGCCTCATGAATAAATTTTGCTGTGGCGGGAACCGCGGTCCATGAGAAAATAGCTTGCTTAAGTAGAGAAATTGTGTTGCTGTCACTGAGTGGAAACAGTGGATGAAGATTTGGAATGGAAACCGCAACAAGAGTGTGAAAGTTGTTGCAAATCGGAATGAGTTCTGGAATGCCTCTGCACAATAGAAGTACATGTTCGGGAGTTTCAAAAGGAGCATGACATCAGCGACAAGAAAAGAGTGCTGGTGATTGACCTGGACTTAAAGAGCATTTTCCTGGAGTTGCATGAAACATTCCCGGGGCCAAGGAACCACATAAGAGACAAGTGAGAGAGTGACAGTGATGAAAGTTTGTGACTAGATGGAGGTAGTGTCGCAAATGCAGTGAAATTGCTATTGGCAGGTCATGCTCCATAGGTTCCAAATGCCCCCGTAATAAGGGCAACTTGTGTAAACTATTGAGGTCATCGTCCAGCCGGCGTGTCGCCAATGTTTTGATGTTATGGATAATGGTGTTGATTGATGACGTTGTCAGGTCTTCCAGAGCAGGAAGTTGATAATGGGAACCAGGTAAGTTGGCTAAAACCCAATCAACATCCATCAACCAGCAAGAACTGCCCCTAGACCAAAGTGTAATCTTCTATGTCTTTTCTCACACAAGGTTTCACATTACTCACTCTGAGTCTCTCCCTCCCTGACTCTGACCAAAGGGAAGAAAGGGTTGTCTTGAGTCTGTAAGGTACACTTAACAATGACTAGCATGCTCCGCTGGCGGTACCGGGTCCCATAAAGGAAAAGAATTAAAATGTTTCACTCTGTGAGACCTACCACGCATCATGAACCTGAAAAGATGTTCTCAGCATCATTTCACTCTACCACCATCATCTATCGAGCGCTTAATTTTTTTATCATCGAGCTCATCGTCGCACTGTGCGCAGCACATACTTCACTAGGGACAGCTTTCTATCATAGACCGCATATCTCATATCAGTTTTCCTGGAATTTTTTGGTGGTTCCCTGCCCATAAACAAGATGAGACATTTGTGTTGAAAACTCCTAATATTCTTTCTCGCTGCTATGCAGTGTTCTTTTGTACTAATTTATGCATATTAGGTCTTCGAGGTTCAAGACAACCTATTCTATTAGCCTAAAACATTTTCTCGCAAACTGCAAGGATCAGCAAGCTTGTCATTGCGTCCCGAGGATATATCTAAAGCGATTGTCCCTAGTGACTGTTGGTTCTGCCTGACATGTTACAGCAATTATTCTTTCCAGGACCCAAAACACTTGTTCTTGTTCTCGAATGTGATTGTGCTTGTTCTCAATGCAATTGTGCTTGTTCTCAACCGTGATTGTGCTTGTTCTTGATGTGATTGTGCTTGTCCTCTTGGAATTGTCCTTGTTACTATTCAAAAAGTGAGAAAGTATTTAACGGGTGTCTAAATATTTATCTTAAGCTCGTCTCCGTTGGGCCATACTTAATCTTCTACAAATTCTCCGCTATTCGGAACGAGGCTGTCCGCACATCCCACAAGAATGGAGACTGTCGTTTTTGTTTCGCGGTAGTGGAAGATGAAGTTCATGTACTACTGGATTGTGTGGGTCTGCAGACCTTGTGCATCTCTCACTTTGGTATTTTATGGAGATGGATGTACTTCAAATTGGTTCCAGGATTATCAACCCTTCGCTTTGATTCTTCATCTTATGTATTTCTATGTAGAATCTTGTTTGACTCTTGTATTCTGACTCCTACTACAGCTAAGTATATCTTTGATGTTTTGTATCTACTGTGTTTATGCATCACGAAATTTGGTGTCTTGTGCCTTCTTTTTAGGTCGTGCGTAGTCTCAATGTTTGTGCGATGGCACTTGTGTGTGCTGGTCACAGCATTGTGGAGGCTATGCATCCCAGGCATGTATTTGGCGCGATACATGTAGTTGGGGCCCCGGCAGTTCCGAAATGGGACCACGTCGGTTATACTACCACTACCACTATCCAGGTGATTTAAAAGCACCTCCAGGTTTTTAAATCACCCTGCCGTGTCATTTTTCTCATCAAGTACTGGGAATCCGAGCTGGTTCAGAGCCCCAAATTCATGCAACTGCCAGTGGCTGAGAGGGGTTCCCGGTTGCATAAATTCAGTGATGAATTCTATCAACTCTATGCAACTCTTGTCGACTTCCTTAGAAGCGATTCAGCCGAAGCCTTGCAGAGCCGACGTATTCAGGCGGATTTTTTCTGAGCTCAGTGATCCTGACCCAGTCACTTCTACCGAGAAATTTCTCGCCGACCCTCCCTGTACTGTCTTGCATATGAATGCCACGCCCGCGTTGGCTTGCCCCCTAATCACGTATTCGTTGATTCATCGGCAGCTTACGAGGTGATGAAAGCCAGGATTATCCGGACACTGGGTCAATATGCTGCTTCCAAGGTGATTCATGTCAACTTGTTTTGTCAACCTTGTGCTGAGATTCTTCAGGCCAATGAACATCTAGTGACACCAAATGAATTGAACGTACCTTGGATAACGGAGAGCGATTGCGGTGATTGGACCCAGTACCAGATTTATGGTGGAATCGTGAATTTGTATCAACTTGGACGAGGCGTGTAGCTTTTCGTTGTTCAGCGAGTACCAACCAACATGCTATGTTACAGCGAGGACTGACCGACAAACTATGGCGATCTTGCAGACATCCTAAACCAACTCCTACATATTGACGCGAGAGATGCTGCAGCACTGCGCGCGCGATGGGGCGATCAACTATCCTACTCACTATCCGGATCTTCCAAGGATCGTAGTATCATTGTAAGTTTCAATAACATACCTGGTTGTCAGTCTAGGGACCGCCAGTGAGCTTGTGGCATCTTTTCTTTCAAGTGTTGTGCCTGATGTTATCCCCAGACGCACATTATGGAGCAATTCCTCTATGAGAGAATTTCTAAGCATAACATCCTCAAACATCATCCATCCTCACAGCCTCTCGATGGTGTACCACCAAAACATGTAAATTCCTTGCAATGAGCTGTCGTATAAGCAAGGGAGAAGTAGAAACATAAGTGGAAGTCCGAGTCACGGTTGAATGTCCATTGGTGAACGGATTGCTGTTGCCGTTGGCAACCCTACCTTCCTCTGACAAAGATGCTGTTTCTGCGATAAAATTAAGGTCAGAACAGAGCACCCATGACCATGACTCCCCCAAAGGGTGCCGTTCATCGGGTCCTTGGCGTTGTGAAAGCTAAATGGTCAATGCACTGCGCCCGGTCACTCTCCAACTAGTTCCGAGGGGTTAAAGCCAAATACTTCCAAACCTGTCGTTTCGTCGTCCGTACCTTAAGGAGCTCACTCGAGTAACTAGCACTAGACATGTACCCCAAAATGGTAGAATTGGGGTAACCTTTACTGGTAGCCGGATTGGTCCTTGAGTGAATCGTGGGACACGTTGATATGATCCAAGTTAAGGTCTGGACTGTGGTGGGGGACGTAAAGGAGAACTGGAGCGAGATACCATGACTATATCTTCCGACGAAGGCAATTGAGACTCCGGAGTAACAAGTGCAATAGGGATAATGTTTGTGCCTTCAGTACCTACTAGGGTCTGGATGGGATGGTTGTCTTCAAAGGGAATCAATGTCAATAGTTGAATTTGACGTCAAAGAACGGTGTTCATCTCAGTGGGAGGGACAGACGCATTCAACCATTGAGAGGCTAGTATACTGAATTTTAGAAAGAACATATAGCGAGAACAATAAAAGACAGCTATCAGTAACTAACTAGGCAGATGTAAGCGAGGAGAACTTTTATTTAATTCATGATAGTCAAAGGAAGAAAGACAAAATGATGGCGATATATATCAATGGAAAAAAAACCCGGCAAGTGTGATGAAAGGGATACAGCGAGAAAAAATAAGTCAAAGTTGGAAGTCAAAGTTGCTAACAAACATATCTTCAATGGAGAACGTTTTTCACGTATTTGGTTGGAGTAACGATAACCGATACGCATGATAATTGGACCAAAGAATAACAAGTGAAAGAAATGACAGTGACAAGCTTGCCCAAGAAGCGAGATGGAAGAAAGTAAACAAATATTACATGTTGGTATATGCTATATATGCTAAAGTATTAGAAGAGGAAGCTGATGAGAAAGATGACCGAGCAAGAAGGTGATTCAAGGAGCGAAAAAGTGGTTTTTAGTTCACAGAGGACAACTACACACTAGGAACTAGGTCGAATGGCTATTGGTAGTGGGTGGGTTATTGGTAGTGGGTAGGTTATTGATAGTGGGTAGGTTATTGGTAGCGGGTACTGCCTGAGCAGTCCTGTAAAGGGCATGAGGGTCCACGCCTGAGGATTCCTCATGTCTTTTTCTGAGAACCTGGCCAGACATCAGTCCACAGTCTTGCTGAATAAATGATTCAAAACATACCACTTTTGCGTACCAACGAATCCAGGGAAACTCTACACGGTCCCACGCAGCCCGGACCACCCTTCCTTCACTTGTGGCGAAGTAATTGGCTGTGAATGAGGTAGAGTATGTAGACTCCATCCAGTTCGCGAAAACTTGGAGAATCTCTCCACTGAAAGGTTCAAACCAGTGAGAGTATTCAACCAAGTCAATGGTAACCTTCAAGGTCCAGAAACTCGGGAAGTCATGCCCAAGGAAGAGTTGGTATATGCAGGTGCTGGCGAGCCTGGTATAAGGAGAATCACAGAGAGGTTTAACCTTCTGGAATACCAGTTTGCAGAATGACAGTGCTGCGTTTAGACGGAATATAATTTGCCAACGAGCAGCGATTTCTTTGTCATGTACGTCCCAGAACTTATTGAGACATAATATAAGGATGCATGCCATGGCGATCTTGAAATTACTCGGTAAATTCCAACTCGTAGTTACGATTTTCGAGATAGACCAGGATATGAACGTGAAAAAGGCACCTAGCATGGCGAGAGCGTAGAGGACCGCAGTTAAAAGCCAGACGCGGAGGTCGAAGTTGATGTGAAATGGTATAGTGAAAGAAAAAAAGTAGAACTTTTTTTTGGATCGAACGTCGCTGGTTCAAAAAAAAGTTTGAGTCTCGTCACGCTGTTCTCTTTCAAGAAACGCTATACTATTATTATGTAACTGTGAGACTCAAGTACTTGAGCGCAAGTCACACCAAAAAAGCACTTTGATGCTGGCTCACGCACACGATCGGCGAATCCGGATAGTGAGTTGATCTTCCTGTTCGCTTGCAATGCTTCAGCATCTCTGCTGTCAATGTGAGGAAGTCAGTTCAGGATATCTGCAAGATGGCTTTAGCATATTGATCAACACTCGCTGAGCGCTGGCGCTGAACAACGAAACGCTACACACCTCGTTCAGGTCGAATACAATCCATAACTGGGCCTAATCGCGGCGCTCGCTCTCGACTATCCAAGGAACCTTCGATTCCTCGGGTGAGATTGCAACATCCTAGCAGCAGATTTCCGCACCAGGATCATGATGACACAGTAAATCATATTGGCTCGCCTTGGAAGCGACATATTGCCAGTGCCTGCTCGATCTCAGCTGTTATGACCTCGCAAGCAGCAGGTCATCTGAAATTACAAAATGAGATTTCCTCACTAGGAATAAGTGATTGGGGGGAATGGGGGGTAAACGAGGAATTTCTCACTGGTCTCGACAGAGCCCCCCACCGGGATTCCCAGCTTTCTATGATAAAAGAGAGAGGGAAAGGTGAATAAAAACCTGCAAGGGTATGATGCTTGGTGGAGCCTGGTGCCAGTGGTGGTGGTGGTGGTACAACAAGAAATCTCGGCGAAATGTATGACTAATTCGGAAAACCCATAGACCCATTGATTTCGGAAAAATTTCGGCCGATATTTTTTGTGGCGATGGGCGCTTAATCAGTTTCACACTTAACACTTCGAAAGCGATTCCAAGTTCTTTCCACGAATCAATGTCAAACTACGCTCACTCCGAACTGAAATCTTCAAGTCAAGACACACTGCACTCACTGTCTCCAAAGACGCTTTCTTCAAACATGCGTGCGTATCAAGCTCTCCACCTGGCCAATGAGGCCAAGGAGATCTTACCTATAGCCCGGATTTTGTCTGATGACTTTGAATTCCATAATCTCTCACCCGTCTCACCTTTTCGAGATTCCGAATCCGCTCGCAAAAAGGTGAACAGTATTGTATGCACCGAACACTTGCTAGTGCAAAACAAAGAACAGTATCTCCAGGATAAGATAAATTACTGGGATAAAGTCGATCTCTTTGGAATTGTGAGTGGTTTAGTTCAAAGAATGTGGTCTGAATTTCATGACCCAAATGCCACCTTAGGTCGAAGTTCATCAACTAATTGAGGCTGGAAATGTTATTATTACCGACGTAGGGCCACACCGCGCAGTGCTTCACCCAACTTATTCAAATTATAGACGACGAGAGAGTATAAACCAATTAACCAACCTCGGGTTTCCCTATTCCGCTGGCTCACTATCTACGAATTCGAAACTTCCTCAGTCGATTCGTCTCCTACACCTGAAATAGGGGTTATCCGTAGGATCAAGGCAATGTCCCACAGCGCACTGTGGCTTCGAGCTAGCGTCATATCAAACGCCGATATGATCGTCGAGGCCAACCCCTCAATGACCAAGAATTTGGGGACCATCAACACGCGCTGTCACCTGGCCGCGGATTATCTAGGCTTGAATCCGTACGAACCACTTTCAGAGTATTCACCTCCAAGGAATGCTCTCATCGAAAGATCTAATGGATATATTACGCGGCATCGTCCAAGTGCTAAATGTCGGAATCAGGAAAAAGATGCGGATAGCGAACAAGGCGTACGACGAAAGTCGAAAGGAGGGGTTGGACGCAGGTTACACCGTTTCCTCCATTTCTTTTATTGAATGTGAACTGTATCTCTTCCCGAGGGCTCATCTTATTTTCGTTTTTCCCTCGAACTCTGGCTTGCGAGACTATGATTTCTCAATGCTCTGTACGTTGTAGCCCAGGTATCATCGCTTCTTCTTTAAAACAGTCGAGTACGCCGGCCTCTTCACTTTCTGTACATCCCAAGGATATCCCCATTCCTCTTTTTCCAAGTTCTTCGCTGAATCCGCTGAACCTCTCCCAGTTACGCTCGTCATCGAGAAATATGGTCCGTGCTCTCTTGGCTACTTCAAAATGTTTTAAGTATATGAAGTATCAGTTTTCAGCTCAACTTTACATACTTGTGACCTGGTTTAGCAATGTCAAGAATAGAGACGACACGCTCTCTGCGTATTACTCTTCCGTGTACCGCTCTCCTTCATCCGTGTCGTATTCGCGCCGTCGACATGCTCAGCGCATCAGCTTTCCATCCTATGTTATGCCGTCCTTTCTACCAGGATCTCCCTGCCTGTTCTGTAAGTAAGGATGAATATGATACTTCTACATTATAGGGCATTCAAGTTCCTGATAACAGCATACCTAATTGTGAACTTGAGTCTGGGAGATGGCCTTGGAGATGGCTTTCAGTTTGCTTGGTGCACTCTTTGGTCAGCCCAGGCTTTCTGTTAGGTTGTGACTGCCTCTTGAGCTGCCTTGTTGTCATGTACAGACAGTTAAGATACATTTGCTGTGATGCTATGCCAAACCTTTTGGCCTTTTGATACTCAACTTTATTTGTCTTTGCTTTTTTTATCCAGACTCCTTCCCAGTCGTTCTACTCAGCCTTAACAACACATAAAATAAAATTCACGATTATCATAAGTAATACATCAATTATTCGGCATCTCTCTACAGCACGTAGAGTGAAATTCGAATGAGAAGCAGGAGTTTAAAGTTTGTCTTCGGATCAAGTAGCAGACATTGCAAACATGCAGACATGCAGAACAAGGATCTTCAAAACCGAACCATGCCAACGACACTCAGGTGCCTTGGATGTCGAAAGGCGAGTCCGGTTACTGGGCCGAATATAACTCTGGAGGACTCTGATCAAGGTGTGAACTTTCAAGTTTTTCGTTGTTCGGCGAGGTCTAATCAACATATTACAGCAGTTTTGCAAACTTCGGCGAACGCCATTTTGTCTCCACAAATGCTACAACATAGCAAGTACAATACTGTAATCAACTATCGGGCGGAACAGATGCTGCGGTTTATCCAAGGCTTCAATGAGTGGCACTTGGCGGATTCTCTTCCTCCGAGGACTGCCCTAGACCAAAGATCAAAGGAAGGAAGGCAAGGAGGCAGGGGAGATCTTTACACGGCATGGCAAATACGAATGCCAGAACCTGGAAAAGGGCACGTTAATGAAGCCCCAAAACGTCACGTCGACTGTAATCCAGTGCCAGCAGCTTTCCTGCCTTCCACAAACTCCACCGGAGCCGTATAATGTCGCTTCCCATGTAGTACATACGCGATTACAGCAAGCACTATAACGAGCACCCAAACCAAGGGTGCCCAGTTGGCACTTGCTGTATCCACAGGAAGTCCCGTAGGAAAACAAGCGAATACAATTATAAAGGCGGAATACAGAAAGCCAAAAAGATTGATTACAGTGCCGTATCTTCCAAGACTCCAGCGAGCAGGAGGTAGTGGTTGTCGTGTGAGCCGTTTCCAAAGGACGCAGCCGATGCTAATCATGTACGTGCTGAGCAGGCCGAGCACGGAAACGGAGACGATGATGTTGAACGCAAGTGTTGAGCCGATGTTGATGAGAGCTAGGATCCCGCAGAAAAAGCTAGTGAGGTAAACGGCATTGTCTGGGACGTTCAAGTTGTAGTTCCTGTGTGGAAAAAGTATCAGCAATTGCAGGTTATGCGGAGACTTGGCTAGGTCACATCTTTCCTATCCATTTCGAAGCCGGCAGTCCACGATCTCTGGAAAAAGCCCATATTTCTCGGGCACATGTTGCGAGTGCTGTGATGTTGCCGGCAAAGATTAATATGAACAAGATGACGTTCAAGAAGACGGATAGGCCCGGTGAGCCGGCGTTGTTGAAAAGCAAGAGGTATGGAACATCTGAGTCAATCTTTATCGGATGCATGAGGTATCTATCGCCATTTCGCGAAACTCGTGCTTACGACAGCATCCAAGGGTCCGATGCAGAAGAGCATGACGATCAACATGATAATCCCAAGTACGACGTTCCCGACGTAGGACCACCACATGCAACGGGGCACCGTGAGCGAAGCGTCTTCGACTTCCTCTGAGATGTGAACGACCTGTTACTTGGATCAGCACCTGTAACGACCAATGTGAATGGCACGTACAGAATCAGAACCAAGGTTGCAAAACATGACTGTAACCTGCGAGGTCAGATACGCCATTCCTATGTTATTGTACCCGCTGTTATCTTGGAAATTCACAAAAACGTCGAAAGCTGTGTTCTTTGGACACAGAACCAGCAGTGGAATCATGACCACGAAGAAGCCCAGCAAGTGACCTATTAAGCTGACTATCTCCAACTTGGGAAGCACTCTAGCTCCATAGGTATTGAATACGATAGTGATGAGAATAAAGGCAAACATAACGAGAGTCAACTGCCAACCAGTGAAAGCGAAATCTGGGAGGATGACCTCAACGAGGGCTTCAATTTCGACACCAATGACATTGACACTAGCAGCTACAGAAGCGAGCCATCCTAGAGTCGACATCCATCCTGATGCATATGAAAGTAAGCGCTGGTATTGCGGTGGTGCAAATTCAGAAACCCAGTGATATTGGCCTGCAGTCGACATCAGTACACGAAAGGATTCCGGCGCATATGATACTTACCTCCCGAAGTTGGTGCCATGGATTCCATTTCGGCCAAACTGGCGACGATAGTAGCATAGCAGCAAACGGTTACAATGAAACACCAAAAAAGGCCAGCAAAACCGCCATTTGGAAATCCAACACTGAGACTGACTAGAACCTGAATCTAGTGAGTACTAGCCGCTGTAGCTACCAGGACAGGGTACCCACATACTCCCAAGTTGCCAGGTAGATGGAAACGAAACCCAGAGCACTCCATAAGCCAAAATTGCGCCGGAACTCTTGCTTTTTTCCGAGCCTTTCCATATCGCGCACATCGGTTCCTAGTGCATCTGTAGCAGTGAAGATATCTCTGTCGTGTTCCGTGACATTATCGAACTTGAGATCCATCTTGATGAGCAGCAGTGGTTAAGCAGAGCTAGGATCTTCTGACTTTTCAAGATTTGAGAACCGATTATGGCCGGTTAGAATGCCTTGAAGTACGGAATATTGTACTTTCCATCTGGATGCTTAGTCGCCTGACTGTAAAAGAATATACTTGTCTTGAGAACATGCGCCACAGTGGCACGGGCGCCTAAAAAGAAGCTTCCTTGAAAAAAGTGATATGATGCAACGATCCTTGCTCCGGCGCCCGTCTCACCTGCTTCATCGGATAATGTCTACTTCAGCCTACGTCGCCCCCGTTGACCCCAATTCTCCTGCTAGCCTTGTGCCCAATGTCGACATCGCCAAAATTTGGGCTACAGTACCGCGCGGAGAAAAAGTAGAGGTCGGCACAACAAGAGTCTTCTACAACACTCCAGAATCAAAGATAACTGCTGCTTCATCTCTTGGTGACAATTTCGCCTCAAAACAAGGCGATGCAAGAAGAGAACTCGTTAGGAAATCGGTTGGATCCGCTGTCAAAGCTCTCAAGGCTCTTGAAGGATTACAAGAAGTCACTGTAGACGCGTCTGCAGACCCTCATGCTGCTGGTAATTCTATATTTCTCCGAAAACTTGTGTATTGACCATCTCCTTTCAGCCGTCGCTGCAAAGCTCGCTTCGTACAACTTTACTCTCAAAACAAACCCGCCATCTCGGTTCAATCCAAACTTGAAAGAACCCATTCCTCCTAAATTACAATTCAAGCCGATTGAAGGATCTAAAGAATGGGATCGAGGCGTCGCGTATGCATACTCGCAAAACCTGGCTCGAACTGTATGTATTTCGCCTGTGGTTTTCTGTCCGATGCTGAAATTATCTTATTATAGCTCATGGAATTACCGGCCAACATGATGACGCCCACGGTACGCACACTTTTCATTCAACAGTCCTCTACTTCTCAAACCAAAGTAGGCTTTCTGTGAACGCGCAAAGACCGAGTTCGCGGGTGTCGAGAACGTCGAAATCTTTGTTAGAGATGAAGGTGAAGTTCAATCGTTGCTTGATTTCATCGAGTCCTTATATTATTCCTTAGCCTGGGCCGAGAAAAAGGGAATGGTACGCTCATTCCTCAATCTAAACTAACACATTGCTTAGAGCACGTCTCCAGAACACGTTCCTTTCTGTCACCCATGGAACCAACGAACCCGCCAAGTTCCTCGAAATGTACGCCACGTTGACACTTGTCTTTCCTCTCTTGCTGATGATCGTGTCCAGTCATTACAAGGGAGCAGCTCAGAAGGATGCCAAGCCTCTTGCACTCGTAGGCAAGGGTATCACTTTCGACAGCGGAGGAATTTCTTTGAAGCCTGCTGCGGTCCGTCATTTAGCTGTGTTGGATATGATTTCCCTGTTGAATTCCACCCTCTTTTGAGCAGGACATGAAACTAATGCGTGGAGATATGGGTGGAGCCGCGACTGTTGTTTCAGCGACACTTGCTATCGCAAAGTTGAAGCTTCCGTGCGTATGGTCTTACACATTTCCGACTTGTCGAATCTTACCGGGATGTCTAGTGTCAACCTTGTTACTATAACTCCTTTGACTGAGAACTTGCCTGGTGTGAGTTCCGCTCTCTATTCCAGTGTTACTTAAAATCTTACAGAGGTCCTTTTTCCAACAGCCAAGTGCCACCAAACCTGGAGATATGTGAGCACGATTTCTTTTTTTGGAACGATTGGGACAATTTTGATGTGTCGACTCAAGTATCTATGCTATGAACGGCAAGTCTGTTGAAGTCGACAACACGGATGCCGAAGGTCGTCTAGTCCTGTCTGGTATGTTTTCACATCCCTTCACTCTACCAGTATCTGATATTTCGCAGATGCAATCTACTACGCATCGACTGAATACAAACCCCATACTCTCATTGACGTCGCTACTCTTACCGGGTACGCGGCCGAAACCCTCGCTCTCTCAAACCTTACCTGATCAATTCCTCAAACAGTGCAATGGTGATTGCTCTTGGAGAGGTCTACACTGGCGTTTTCTCCGTACATATTTCCTTTTCCGATCCACTTTTCGTATCTCATTTTTGTGGCCTTTAGACTTCGGATGAGCTTTGGCAGAGACTGCACGCTGCAGGTGAACGCGAGTTCGACCGATTCTGGCGTATGCCTCTAAGCGAGGACTATGGTGAGCCCATTCCCTAAATAGTGGTAAAAACATATTCGATACTCAAATCCACTTCCTTCCAGGCCCACAAATCTACTCCTCCAATGCCGACCTGTGTAACGTACGGCCCTGCGTTTGACCTGCCCTTTTCCCTCAGAGTTCCTAACGAACCTTTCCAGACCGGTGGAAGACCAGCCGGAAGCGCCACTGCTGCTTTGTTCTTGAAAGCCTTTGCCCACGGTATCGAAGCCGAAGATGGCAGTAACACGGCCACGGCAATGAAGTGGGCGCATGTTGACATTGCGGGGACGATGGAAGCTACCAGGCCGACGCCTTACCAGGAAAAGGGTACGATTCAGTTTTTGAAGTGAGCTTTGTTGTGTATATACTGACGAATCGATGTGTTAGGTATGACTGGGAGACCTGTTCGGTATGTGGTTTTTTTCAAAGTTTTCTTTGGAGTGGATGTTGAGTTTTTGCATCTTTGTTAGGGCTTTGATTGAGTATGTGCGGGCTCTTGCTGACTGATAGGCGAGCGATGAAAAATACTGTAGCGTCAATATCGCATCTATTGTATAACTAGCCATCCCCTGCAGGGGATCATCTCTTATCGTATTGACACATTGAGAATTACACGCATTTTGGAGGCATTTCGATATTTTCAGGAGGAATGCGTTGTCGTCGCAGCCACCAAAAACCTAGGCCGTCATATCAACAAGAGCAAATGTGTGTCCCTGCATTCAAATTGTACGTGTCCAACAGAGGGTGTGCTCCTGTGTGCTCTTGACAATTGTACTTGGCATGAGAGAAGTATATTTTTTGTTAGTCTAGGTTTCGGAAGTCGATGATGAGCATCCCAGACGAAGACGCGTCAGTTGCACGTCGCGGACTTGCTACATAACTTGATCCTGGTGAATTATACATTTGTATGCACGTAGGACTCAGCAGGAGATAAATGGAGACGCAAATTTAGGCGCTGAATACTGAAGTTTAACAAAAATTTACTGAGAAAATACTGAGGAAGGAAGAAAGGAATAAGGAAGGCAGGAATAACTGGCACGGTCCCATTGAACAGCCGGGGCCCGCGCAACACACTATGTACGCCACGGATGCACACAAGCCCTGCTGTGGCAGGGGGAGGCTAGTCACCCCGGCGCACAGAGCCAATCGTGTACACGAGTATAGTAAGTTGCGCGAATTTCTCAAAGTCAAAGTCAAAGTTGTTATTCCAACCTATGTCAAACCTATGTATCGTGCAAGTGTGGTTCATCCTTTGTTGGGCAGCAACCAAGTCCGACGCTACCACCTCCATATCCACCAGAAATCACTGACGCAAGTGTATCAAACTAAGATGACCTTCGCAGCCCAAGAGTGCATGACATTCATCTTCCACAGCCTGCAGAAACGACACATCCTAAATTTCCGCGGGATGTGCGCGATATAGATAGCGCCGCATGACTCGAAGTTATTAGCCGAGTGAAGGCATGGCGATGCTTTGGAACCATTATCACATACAGGTATGTCTGCAGTTGAAAAACGCACAGACACTGAACGTATCTAGTTCCGTGGGAATGATGGAGTGATGCAAAGCGGAACGGAAATAAAACATATGTCATCCGTGGATCGTTATTTTTTGGAAAAGGGGCGCTCATTGTGTTTCACTGCCGTCATCTTTCCTTACTGCCACCACCGGGCATGCACCTCCAGATTTTTCAAGCACAGTTCTCTATATTTGTTCTCATGGAACACTGGGAAAATGAGGCGAGTCGGAGCCCTGCTTTTATGGAACCCATCTCAGCCTCAGATGAAATCTATCGACTCTATGCAAACCTAGTCAACTTCCTCAAAAGCGATTCAGCTGGAGCTTTGCGGAGTCGACGTGTCTTCATGGAGATCTTTTCTCAGCTAGGTGATCCTGACCCAGCCACATCCACTGAGAAATTCTTCGCCGACCCCCCTATTCTCATTATCGCATCTCCCTGCTATGTCCGCATTGACCATCCCCCTAATTACATATTCGTTGATAGAGAAGTCTGGTCCCGGTATCATACAGATGACCCTCTATCTTCGAGATCTCTTGCTGCGTACGAGGTGACGAGAGCCAGGATTGTCCGGGCACTAGGTCAATATGCCGCTTCCAAGGTGATCCATTTTAATTTCTTTTATCATCCTGATGCTGAAATCTTTGCTGTTGAAAACTCTGCAGGCCCGTGAACAACTAGTAACACGCAGGAAATTGAATGTGCCTTGGATAACGGAGAGCGATTGCGGTAATTGGACCCAATACCAGATTTATGGCGGAATAGTAAGTCTGTATCGACCTGAACAAGGTGTGTAGCCTTTTCGTTGTTCAGTGCCCGGTGCTAACCAATATCTTACAGTGAGTGCTGACTGTCAAGCTATAGCGATGTTGCAGACATCCCGATCCGACTTCCACATCTTAACGACAGAAATGCTGCAGCACTGCAAGCGTGATGGGGTGATCAACTATATTATTAACTATCCGGAACTTCCAAGGATCCCCCCTCCACCATCAAGCCATAGTATCATTGATGTCATTAGTCGTCGTTCACCAGTGAGCTTTGCGATATTTTCTTTCAATGTGTTGTTCCCAACGCTATCTTTATATCCAGTTACGGAGCAACGCTTCTATCAGAGGAAATAGGAGAAATTGAAGTTGGCAAAGGAACACAAGGGTCAAAGTGACTCTTGTAAATGATTCTGTATAGAGTAACTCTGGCTAACTTGTTCATTCTTCGTTCCGTACAGGCCCTACGACGACTGTATTTCTGAGGCCACGGCTCTTCTGGTATCACCTTAGTGCAACACTCATTCATTCCCATTTCGAATAAGAAGCAGGATCGCGATCTTACTTTGTCTGCCACTCTTTTTGCCTTCGGCTGCACGATTTTGAAAATACACCTCCCCACCATTGCCCAAAATGGACTTCATGAGAAAGGAGCACAACATCAATGCAAAATTCAACCTATTCTTCAACTTCTGCCTCAAGCCACTTGAGCCGTGTTCCAAAAGCGCTCTTCAAGCCCCAATGTGGACTGCAAGAATATGGCCTTTGGTGTTTGTACGATATATATATGGTCAGAGCATACCACTTGCCAAAGCCAATTTCTGAGCCCCCTTATCATTACAATCATGAAGGTGCGAGCTTTTCTGGGAGGCTTCCGCCTGAAGTCTTATTACCTTTCCCGCACTTCAACATTGACTTGTTTCGTATGCTCACCTCAACTTCCCCACTGCAAAGTCCCCATTTACACGACCTCAAGCACGGCGAGGCCAACAAAGGACAACGCAGGGCCTCTTTGCAGGTGGAAATCACACGCCACAACACCGGCACAAGATGCATAGGCAGGGCTCGATAGTTTGCTTCAATTTAGCCTCTATGTTCCAGACTGCAGAAATCAGTGTTGGCATGCTTTTTCCCATGCCTCCGTTCTCAGCTATGCTATAACCCAAGTAGTTAACGCGTTAACGGCCCAAGTAGCCCAAGTTGGATGGCGCAGGGAAGGCAGGAACTGATAAAATCTCATTCAATCTCGGACAACCTGTAATAGTGCAAATTCAATTGCAAGTAAATCTACTCACTTATTCTCGCAATATTTGTTGGTCAAGGTGAGCTGGGATCTGCTAAATTAGTGGACGCACATCATTGCGTATATATTAACCGTCGCAAACGGCCAAGCATTTAGATTCGCCCAAACCTGCATATTTGGTTCAAAATGTGAATCTGGCATGGTACGCCTGCTTCCCCTCAATACTCTAGTATATTTACTGGTACACCGCTGATTAAAAGAGGGAGTGACACTTGGCACTTGCACGTCGGTCCGGCCTCAGTCGATCTCGCTGTGGATCGGCCTCGCCCCGCTATCTGTCAGCTATTCTTTCCTTCTGCCACAACCGCGCACCATGGCGTTAAAGGTCTATTTAACCGGACAGGATCTTCGCCTGTTTATTAATTCACCTGAAGACCCGACCAAAGACTTAGTCCCTCTCTCACACGAACACGGTCTCTATAAACTTTGCGATGAGCTCTTTTGCTTTCTTAACGGTGACACCGACCACGCCAAAAAGTGTCGCGCTCTCTTCGAAAAAATATTTGGCATTCGTGGTGATCCTGAAGCGGCGCGCCAGACTACATCATTTCTCTCCAATCCGCCCGCTATTATATTCGGCCCCATTCAGAAGGACTACGGGTTCCATGAAAGGGTCGATCATCTTGCAAATGTCATCTTCGTGAACGACCTTACCTGGATTAAATATTACCTGTGTTTCGACGCTGACCCGTCGTCACCCAAAACGATGGCCGCCTACGAGGTTTTGAAGGCGGTTGTTCTACACGAAACCGGCCATTGTGCTGTGTCGCAGGTAAGCCATTTCCACTTGTTTCACCCACTATGGTGCTGATATTCTTTGTAAGGTGCTTGGTGCCACTGAGTTTGACGTTGCCACCATCGGCCTAACACCTCTTCCCAGTCTTTCTTTGGCTGATATTATGGAACTCGAGCGCTATCGCGATAATGACATTAGGAAACGATCGACGCCGAAATTACTCACGGCGCCTTGGATGACTGAAGGGGAGGCTGGATACTGGCTGGAGTATGAAGTGTACGGTGGAGTGGTTGAGTTAGATGAAAATTATCGAGGTGTGTGCTTTCTTTTTGCTTTTTTTTCTTTGCTGATCAACGTACTTATTACAGCTATATTGCAAACATCAGACAAGAATTTTCATTTGTTGGATTCAGAAATCCTCCAAAAAGCAAGGCACGAAATCGTCATCAACTTCTAAGACTCCTTTAATCTCAGTCCACAACCACCCCCCAGTTTGGTGCCCCGGACATGCCTTGGCCAGAAACGGCCCAAACCCATTCTTTCGCCTGAGGTGGGCAAGGAGCAGGATCCAAGCACATCCAACTTGAAGGGTGGCGAAGGCGTTTCGGACTCTGGCAAACTTTCAACTAGGGAAGTTGAGGAAGAGGGCAGTGCAGGAGTTTCGGTTGATAATGACGACAGCCGGTCCAAGACTCCATGTCTGTAACAGAAACACAGGAAGAGGGCTTGGGGATCGAGCTTGCAACTGGGAGAGTAGAGGAATTTGGAAGTTCACGCTCACAATATCAAGATCAAAGTTTTTTCATTTGGGCCTGGTATGTGTCTGTTGCGATGGTTAAGTTGTTTGGACATATCATTTTTCGTCTCTTTTCATTTCGTTGATAAAAATTATACCCTCAGTTATAAAGGACTTCTCTTCTTTTCTCTTACTTCTTGATCCTAGTAGACAGTTGTACTTATAACGGTATATAACATTGGCATAAAAACCTTCTTGAAAACCCTTGAAAAACAATGTCTTGTTCCAGCGCTTATCCCCCTCCCTTCACCGTCAACCAACTTCGACCCAAATTTTCCTGATAGCCTCGTCTCCAACGTTGACATCGCCAAAATCCAGGATACGGTGGTGCGGAGAAAAAGTAGAGGTCAACAAAACAAGAATTTTCTAGAGTCAAAGACAACTACAACTTCATCGCTGTAGTTGTCTTTGACCCTAGAAAATTCTCAGACCTTGGTGGCAATTTCTCCTCGAAGCAAGGCGATGCAAGAAGAGAACTTGTCAGGAAATCGGTTGGATCTGCTGTCAAAGCTCTCAAGTCTCTTGAAGGATTACAATAAGTCACTGTAGACGCGTCTGGAGACCCTCATGCTGCTGGTAATTCTATATTCCTTTCCAAGATTGTGTATTAACCGTCTTCTTTCAGCCGTCGCTGTATAGCTCGCTTCGTACAACTTTTCTATGAAAAGAACCTCGCCATCTCAGTTCAATCCAACCAATTCCTCCTAAATTAAAATTCAAGCTGATTGAAGGATCTAAAGAATGGGATCGAAGCGTCGCATATGCATACTCGCAGAACCTGGCTCGAACTGTATGTATTTCGCCAGTGGTTTTCTGTCCGATGCTGGAATTATCATATTCTAGCTCATGGAATTTCCGGCCAACATGATGATGCCCACTGTACGTCCATTTCTACTCGACTGCCATCTATTTCTCAAATCACAACAGGCTTTCTGTAAACACGTAAAGGCCGAGTTCTCGGGCATTGAGAACGTTGAAATCTTCGTTCTAGATGAAGGTACAGTTCAATCGTTGCTTGATTTCATTCTGTATTCCTTAGCCTGGGCCGAAAAAAAGGGAAGGTACGCTCGTTCCTCAATTTCAACTAACACATTGCTTAGAGCACATCTCCAGAACACCTTCCTTTCTGTCACCCATGGAACCAATGAGCCCGCTAAGTTCCTCAAAATGTACACCACGTTGACACTTGTCTTTCCTCTCTTTCTTGCTGATAATAGTGTCCAGTCATTACAAGGGAGCAGCTCAGAAGGATGCCAAGCCTCTTGCATTTGTAGGCAAGGGTATCACCTTCGACAGTGGAGAAATCTCTTTGAAACCTGCTGCAGTCCGTCATTTGTGAGCACAATTTCTTTCTTTGGAACCATGAGGACATGCTGACGTGTCTCCTCAAAGATCTATGCTGAACGGCAAGTCTGTTGAAGTCGACAACACGGATGCCGAAGGCCGTCTCGTCCTGTCTGGTATGTACATGTTCTCAAACCCTTCACTCTACCAGTATCTGATATTCAACAGATGCAATCTACCACGCATCGACTGAATATAAACCTCATACTCTCATTGACGTCGCTACTCTTCAAACCGGGTACGCAGCCTAAACCGCCACTCTCTCAAACCTTACCTGATCGATTCCTCAAATAGTGCAATGGTGATCGCTCTTGGAGAAGTC
Source organism: Rhodocollybia butyracea (assembly GCA_015501585.1). NCBI lineage: Eukaryota > Fungi > Basidiomycota > Agaricomycetes > Agaricales > Omphalotaceae > Rhodocollybia > Rhodocollybia butyracea. The sequence continues at coordinate 675,171 of JADNRY010000004.1, forward strand.
TACACTGGCGTTTTCTCCGTGCGTATCTTCCTTTCCGACATCCTCTTTTTCTTATCTCAATTTTAGTGACCTTGAGACTTGAGACTGCACGCTGCAGGTGAACGCGATTCTGGCGTATGCCTCTAAGCGAGGACTGTGGTGATCCCGTTCCTTGAATAGCGGTAAAAACATATTCGATACTCAAATCCACTTCCTTCCAGGCCCACAAATCTACTCTTCCAATGCCGACCTGTGTAACTTACGGCCTGCGTTTGACCTCTCCTTTTTCCCTCAGAGATCCTAACGAACCTTTCCAGACCGGTGGAAGACCAGCCGGAAGCGCCACCGTTGCTTTGTTCTTGAAATCATTTGCGCATGGTATCGAAGCCGAAGGTGGCAGTAACGCAGCCACGGCAATGAAGTGAGCGCATGGTGACATTGCAGGGACGATAGAAGCTACCAGGCCGACGCCTTATCAGGAAAAGCGTACGATTTAGTTTTTGAAGTGAACCTCGTTGTGTATATGCTGACGAATGGATGTGTTAGGTATGACTGGGAGACCTGTTCGGTATGTGGTTTATATATATATACATAAAGTTTTATTTGGAGTGGATGCTGAGTTTTTGCGTCTTTGTTAGGGCTTTGATTGAGTATGTGCGGGCTCTTGCTAACTGAGAGGCGATGAAAAATACTGTAGCGTCAACTACCGCCTGTATCGCATAAGTATTGTATAATTAATCATTCGTGGGCTTGGCTTGAGTATGGGCGGTACTCCCTGAATTTGTTGTGGGATCTCAGTTGGTCGGTCCGAGGATAACAAGTAGTTGCGGGCCTTGATTATTATTCGAGTATTCGAATACTCTCACGAAGTCTCACTTGCTCCTTGGTTTCACCGTTCTTACCACCACCAGGCATCATGCTCCAGGTTTTTCAAGCACGCTGCACTCTCCTTTTGCTCGTGGAATATTGGGAAAATGAGCGGATTTGGAGCCCCGATTTTATGCAATCCCTTTCAGCCCCAGATGAATTATATCAACTCTACGCAAACCTTGTTGACTTCCTCAGAAGTGATTCAGCTGAAGCTTTGCGGAGTCGACGTGTCTTCACGAAGATTTTTTCTGAACTTGGTGATTCTGACCCAGTCATCTTGACCGAGAAATTTCTTGCCGACCCCCCTATTCTCTGTCTCGTATATCAATGCCATGCCCGCGTTGACCATCCCCATAATTACTTATTCGTTGATAGTGAAATCTTATCCTGGTATAATGCAGATGACCCTTTATCTTCGGGATCTCTTGCTGCGTACGAGGTGATGAGAGCCAGGATTGTCCGGGCACTAGGCCAATATGCCGCTTCCAAGGTGATCCATTTCAACTTGTTTTGTCATCCTAATGCTGAAACCTTTGGTGTTGAAACTCTGCAGGCCCATGAACACCCATCGACACCCAGAAAATTAGATGTGCCTTGGATAACGGAGAGCGATTGCGGTAATTGGACCCAGTACCAGATTTATGGTGGAATAGTGACTTTGTATCGACCTGGACAAGGTGTGTAGCTTTTACATTGTTCAGCGCCCAGTGCTAACCAACATCTTACAGTGGGTGCTGACCCACAAGCTATAGCGATGTTGCAGACATCCAGATCCGACTTCCACATCTTGACGACAGAAATGCTACAGCACTGCAAGCGAGAAGGGGCAATCAACTATCTTACTCATTATCCGGAGCTTTTAAGGACTGCCCCTCCACCATCGAGCCATTGTATAATAAAGGGCCTCAAACGCGAGTATAACATATATAGAAGCTGTCAGAACAGGCTCCCACCAGTGAGCTTTGTGATATGTTTTGACAATGTTGTGCCTGATGCTATCTCCAGATGCACGTTACGGAGCAATACCTCTATCTGAAAAAACAGGAGAAATTGAAGCTGGAAAAGGAACAAGGGTCAAAGTGACTTTTTAATTCTGTATAAAGTAACACTGAACTCTAGCTGACTTTTTCTTTCTTCCTTCCGTACAGGCCCCGCGATGATTGCGTTTCTGAGGCCATTTCGGATGCCGACCGCGGACAGCTGGTCCAGGACTCCGTGTCTGTCGCAGAAATACAGCAGGAAGAAGGCTCCGGGCTTGAGACTTCAACTAGGGAAGTAGAGGAAGATACCACTTCACGCTCACAGATCACTAGCACTGTGGGGACCCCTTCCACCACCACTGCCTCATTTTCATCTCCCTATCAAGCTCCAAACAGATTCATCCCATTCTTTTGGGCCTGGCATATATTCATCGAGACTATTAAAGTTTTTGGATATATCATCTTTCATCTCTTTTCGCTTCGTTGATAAAAATTATCCCCCCAGTCTTCTTCTCTCTTACTTCTTGATCGAGAAATTATCGTAGGATAGCAAGTAGTCGCTTTGGGAGCGAGCCAGCGCCTCTATTATTTGATATTCTCACAAATTCTTACCATGGGTCCTTATTCAAGCAATGCTCTCTCTTTGTTCTCATGGAACACTGGGAAAATGAGGTGATTCGGAGCCCCGCATTTATGGAAACCATCTCAGCCTCAGAAGAATTCTATCAATTCTGTGCAAACGTGGTCAACTTCCTCAGAAGCGATTCAGCTGAAGCTTTGCGGAGTCGACGTGTCTTCATGGAGATCTTCTCCAAGCTTGGTGATCCTGACCCAGTCACCTCTACTGAGAAATTTCTTGCTGATCCCCCTATTCGTCGTCCCCCTACTAATTACATATTCGTTGATAGGGAAGTCTGGTCCCGGTATCATACAGATGACCCTTTATCTTCGGGATCTCTTGCTGCGTACGAGGTGACGAGAGCCAGGATTGTCTGCGCATTAGGCCAACATGCGGCTTCCAGGGTGATCCATTTTAACTTGTTTTATCATCCTGATGCTGAAACCTTTGCTGTTAAAACCCTGAAGGCCCGTGAACATGTAGTAACACCCGAGAAATTGAATGTGCCTTGGATAACGGATAGGGATTGCGGTTACTGGACCCAGTACCAGATTTATGGTGGAATAGTGAGTCTGTATCGACCTGAACGAGGTGCGTAGCTTTTTCGTTGTTCAGTTCCCAGCGCTAACCAACATCTTACAGTGTGACTGTCGAGCTATAGGGTGATCAGCTATCTTATCGACTATCCGGAACTTCCAAGGGTCCCCCTCCACCATCGGTCCATCAAGCTATAGCATCATTGAAGTCGTTGGTCGTCGCTCACCAGTGAGCTTCAGTGTGTTATTTCCTTTTGACATGTTGCCTAATCCTATCTCCAGAACGGAACAACGCATCTATCAGAGAAAATAAGAGAAATTGAAGTTGGAAAAGGTCAAGAAAAGGTCAAAGTGACTCTTGTAGATGATTTTGTATAAAGTAACTCTGAACTCTGGCTAACTTGTTCTTCCTTCCTTACGGCCTTGCGATGACTGCGTTTTAACTAGGAGACCTGTTTGATATGTGGTTTTTTCAAGTTTTATTTGTTTGGAGTGGATGTTGATGAATACTGCCCGGGACTCCTGGCTCAGACGATGTATGGTCAACGAGTTGAGGTTCGTTCCGGTGGCTTCTACTGACTTTTGAGACTGTTTTCTAATCCACTGAAATGTCGTGTCAAGGGATGAGCCGCAATTTCTGTTTGTCGTATGTGTGAACCAGTGGTGTTTTATCCACGCGATCGCTTAAGCGTTTAGGCTAGCAGAACACTCTCCGACATGAGTCGATATGTATCATTGTCCAAGCTTTCAATACCGGGAATTGCGAGCACTGAGGAGGAGGAGAAGAGAATTCAGAACAGTCATTGTTATTGCACTCAGGCTTTTCGTTGAGCATTCTGCGTTTTCTGAAAACTAGGTGAGAAATAGATGGCCGAGACGCAGTAAGAAGTGACATTGACACAAGCTGTCTGCTGCAGCTGGCTCTAGGTAGTTTGTTTTCGTCGTGAGCTCCAAGTTCTCCAAATAATAAGACTCCAAGTACCGGTAACCGCCCATTGATAAGCGCTCAGTAAGATCACACCTTGGTCTCGTACCGAGCGAAGAAAATCGTTCTCCGTAAAGATTTCAGGTGGCTGTTCAAACGTTCAAACATTAAACGTTCAGTGTTAGGTGAACATACAAGCTCGGACGTTGATTTGGAATCAAGCACATCGAGAAGTGACGCAAGCAATATACGTGACTCAAACCGATTCAGAATACTCGTTCGGCGACGTTCGCATATAATAGGTTTTGCTGCTTGCAGGTAAAGCTTGGTTCACTCTCTATATTTCGTGTCAACTCTGGCCTCATCGCAATTTATTTATCTCTCAACTGAAAACAACACATTGACAGGACACTATCTTGACGCGCAAAACGCGAAATGCTCTGCGAAAAGTGCAATACCAGTGTCCCGGATGCCCCCCCAAACACATCCCCTGATTTCACATTCTCCTCCCTCCAGAACTTGCTACGGGATCAGAATTCTCTAACTCCTTCCCGCACCTCCGAAATTCGAGATATCATCGCTGGCTTGGACGTTGATACAGATCGAATTAGATGGGAGCTCATATCGCTGACCAACAAGCTCAAGCGACTGGAGATTCAGCGAGCAAAGTACAAGTCTTTACTTGCTCCAGTCAGGCGCATGCCTTCTGAGATTCTCAATCTCATCTTCACTCTTTTTGCATGTGACCCAGACACGCGAAACAACTTCAGGGATAACGACGGCATCACTCTTCCCGGCTATACTCTCATGGCTGTGTGTAGTCGCTGGCGTAATATATCGCTGTCCTGTACGGCTCTTTGGCGAAAACTCTGGCTTAATGCCTTTCTAATGTCTAATAACAATGAACAAGGCCTGAACGATCTCGCGAGACTTGCAGCGCCGTTGAAATGGTGCCTTGACCATGCGGGAGAAACTGAACCTTTGGAGATCTGTTTTGTGGCGAACATGGATGTGCAGAATACTCCAATCCCCGACCCTGAGTTCATGCGTATCTTACTCGCGCAGTCTGCGAGATGGGGACGTCTTGATCTAGGCCTTATTAACCTCACCAACCTGGAAAGTTTTCCGAGCTTGGCCGCTTTGAAAAATTGTGCTTTGACGTCACTGAAATCATTGAACCTTTGCATTCCCAATGAAGGCTCAGAAGGGCTTACCCGATTTGATATATTTCGCAATGCACCACAGCTCACTCAGCTTACACTCTCCATCTTGCCGACTGTGGAAAGGAAAGAGATGTTCCCGTGGGGCCAGATCAAAACTCTGGAACTAGCATTCATTGACCCTAACTATGAGCTTTTCAGCGCTTTAGCCTTTTGCACTCATCTGGAATCCCTTTCTTACGTGTTTTCAGATGATTACAACGAGTCATACTCTTTCGAAATACCGCCACAGACCTCAGAAACAGTCCGTTCACTCTCACTCTCGTTTGGTCGTGGCCATTGTGTCCCTGAAACATTTACCCTGCTCATGAACGCTGCATGTTTTCCGGCTCTGCAGGAAATGTCAATCAGCTACGAAGAGCTTCTTGACAGAGATATTCTTTGGCCGCAGGACAAGTTTATTTCCTTCCTGGTGCGATCCGGCTGTTCTTTGACGACCCTGGAAATCGAGAACATAGCTATCAGTAATGACAGCCTGGTCTCATTACTTGTGAACACACCAGAACTACGTCGTTTCAATTTTTATGAAAAACCTGTGGCGGAAATGGCGGAAATGAAAAAGAAATCCAAGGCACCCACGTCTAAACACCAACACATTACCATGTCGTTTATTGCTCGTTTGCATGCCTACTACGGAGACATTGAAGATGGCAACTCTCATGGTCTCGCAAGCCCAATTGTTCCTAAACTGGAGCACCTTTCTCTCCGTGTGCTTGCTGACTGGTTCGACATCGACCATCTGTTCATTGATGTCGTTTGCTCGCGTTGGTCCCCAGAGCCGAGTGTAGTGGCAATGACCGGTGTACAGTGCTTGAAGTCAGTCAAGTTGAAGGTCCTGGGTCGAAATCTCAACGAAGAGGTTTACAGACCGCTGATACAACTGCGTAAAGCTGGGTTGCAGGTAGACATCGTATGCGGCACAGACTCGGAGGATGGATAAGGATATTCATACCTTGTTGTTCTCTCTCACGTATACATTTACCTTTCTGTATATCTCAAACTTTGTCCCTCTCGCTCTCTCTTCGGCTTGATACTTTTCAAGTTTTCAGTATGATGTAATAATAAGCTGGCTATTTGCTGGGGAGGACTGGCCATTCAACTGCCAACATCTCCCACACGGCACCATCATCGCCCGTACAAACAGCCTCCCGAGTCTCAACCTACCCTAAAGGAAACCGAACGCGTCGATCTAGTCGTAGCTGTCGCCCACATGCGGCTTGAAGAAGATTTACTCGTGTCCGAGCAACGACCTTATCCTTGGATCGTCAAATCCGGGACGGATTTTCGGTCGTATGGTGTTCTACGGCCGATAGATGGGAATGGGAATCAGATTTAGGCAGCATTCACGCACACCACGAACGAGACCTCTCGTTTCACTCACAACATCCTAAAGACCCCGAAATTCCCCGGGGAGAGGGAGAGGGAGAAGGATTCGGGTTTAGACCGAGGTTTGAAGGAAGGATTGTAAGCGGTTCGTTTTTTTTTTCGATCTACATATTCTGAATTGTGTTTTTGCAGGTTGTAGGTTGATTTTAGGAACGTATCGAATTGAGGAAACAGAACCAGGTGAGCTCTTCGACCACCTCATTCGAACACCGCTTCGTCTCAGTTGACCGGTATAACGATCATCGGACTCGGGTAGAAAGTAGGGAAATTCCATATGCAAACTCTCTTGGTTTTGAACCTCTGCGAAACAAATATTGAATGCTGGCCATTCGAATGAGATAAGGACACGCACACGTGCTAATCACCTGAACACAGCCCAAAATGGACAAAAAAAAGCAAACAAAGACCATTATCAACGTGGCGCATGACTATAAAATCGATCACACGCCTCGCTGGTCTTTCATAAACTCTATCCACGACTTCAACTACCCCCACTGCGCGCCTCAGTCGATCCGCAGACATCGACACATTACCCGCGACAAAACCTACTATTATCCACGTTTTGGCAATCGAGTTGCTCTTGCCCTTTATCAATCAGTTATCTCACTCTCAATCTTCATCTGAAAATATATCGCAAACACCAGTTCCATGGCTGTCATGTCTTCTCTTTCTTCTTCCTTGTACAACACACACACTACTACTTCTGCTTCTATCGAGGCCGATACCCAATACCCAACCGTCGCAATTGATATGAGAATTGACGGAACCAAAGCTTGTTTTGGCGAAGAATTGTGGAGGCGCGAGCTTCGAGGCATCTTTAACAGGCGATTCGAATCTTGTGCCGAGCGTCTTTGTTCTACAGCCGTGGTGAGTGTCCTAAATTCCTGTATAGATAGACATAAATGATTGACGGTTCTGTTCGTTACAGACATTCAGTGGCATCAACAAGCACGACAATGAGAACGCTGGACTAGTGCAAGACATAGTCCTAGACTGTCACGCGTCGGAATCTCCAGAATGTGGCACCTCGGTTGCTCTCTCTGAGCATACAATTGTCCCGGAGCAGCCTACGAGATATTCATCTGCGAGTTCATTCACCTCAACAGCGTCCGGATCTTCGACCGGGACTGACCGCAGCCATGCCACAGCACCATCCACCTGGTCCAGATCAATCGGCTACAGCTACGATAACGCTCACAGTCTCGCCATGGCGGCGAGAGAGAAACACTGCAAGCGTCTCGCCACTGTCCCTGTCTCTAACCAAGAGCATTCCATCCCTACTGCCGCACATGTTCTTGCTACGCCAACCCACGATCATCTCCACACTGCGGCTCCATCCGAGCCTAAAATCACAGAATATTACATTCGGCGCGCACAGGAGAGAATCAAAAGGCAGCAGCCAGTTCGTCGACCCCGCTTTCAGGACCTTGTGGACAAGGAAGCGGAGGAACTGGCTGCAGCGATAGCCGCCTCATACGAACTCGAAATACTCCGTTTGCCGGATCAGGATGAGCTGGAGTGTACGGAAGCCGACGTCGAACTTCAGGACTTGTCGTCGAGTGCAGGCTCAGCTTTTCCTTACCTCCCTGCCTTTCGTGGACTTGAAAGTCCCCGACCAAAGTGGTCTAGCGGGTGGGACAGCGTGCTTGATGAAGAACCAGCGGATGCAGAATTCATCGTTCATGCTCCTCGTGCAATCAGGCCGATTAAAACGGTGGAAATGCTTGAAGAGGCGTCGCAGAGACTTGAACGACTTGCAGTTGCGGACGAGCCGTTTTGAAAGCTTTGCTCTTATGTTTCAGATTGAACGTGTATTATATAGATCTCTGTATTTCTGGATAATGTATTTTATAAGCATTGGATGCCATACAGACCAGGAATTTCGGCATACCTTATGCGCACTGCGAGTTCTGGTGCGAGAGTAACCGTCAGCGCTTATTTAGGCGCCTCCAACTTTTTCCTCGTTCAAACATGAGCGTTGTCCGGAGACATGCTGCTCGCTCCGTAGTCTTCAAACAGTTACCGCCGTCTCTCGAGGTCAAAAATCTTCTGTCCTTGGTTCCTTCTGGCCGCATCCACCAGGTCAAATCACAATCTAACAACTCGCTGGTCATAAATTTTTTGGACTCGCGTTCAGCGACCCACTTTACCCGGAAGTTCCTTGCCTCATCCCGAGATGGCCCATTAAATGACGACATCTCACTGGACTACGGAGAATCTCAACCGATACCCGTCGAAATTCTTGCTGCAATTGGCCTAAAGAACGCGAGCCGTGTCATTCGCGTTACCTCAAACAACGAGAAGGATATCCCTAGTGCTCTTAAGGGCGATTTGAACAAATGTGGCACTATTGAAAGCCTTGTAGACGATTCACGCTCTGCTGTGTGTCATTTCATGTCAATCGAATCCGCTATAAAGGTACACACCAAGTCTCTTTCTTTTCATGCCGCTTCATTCATACTTTTCCAGGCTCTAGAGCTCCTTCGTTCCAGTAAAACATACGGCGGGTACTCTGTGTACTTTGGAATTGACCGAAAGTCACACTTTCCTCGTTCCTTCCCTAAAGGCTCCAAAACCGATATCGTTTTAGCTTCGCTCCCGAAAGATGCCACCACGAAAGAAATCCTTGATCGTATACAGCTTGGCGTCCCTAGCCTCAGCCGAGAGACTGTTCGGAGTATCAGATTTCGAACCAAAACTCGCAAAGCCGTACGTTAACGTCTAATCCTTTTATTTTTCCAAGTCATGAAATCTTCCAACAGTTCATCAACTTTTTCGAGCCTGGCATTGCCAAAATGATTTTTGACTCGTTTGAAAAGGCAGAGGGCAACACGAGATTGACCCGCGGTGTATCTGTGTCATGGTTGCGCTGTCGTACCCCTTCAATCAGCACTAACCTGCGTATAGCGGTCGACGCCGGGGTCTCTCGCACTTTGACTGTGTCGAATATCAAGGACGTACGCCAACTCAAATCGATCTTGAAAGATATCGCCGAGTTTGGTACAATCCTCAGCAATCCCTATAATTCCAAAACGTATGCCATGAATACCTTTACTTTGTCGGTTGCTGACTTTCCGCACACAGGAAAACCGTCTACATCGAGTTTGCTGACATCTACTCGTCTCTCAAGGCCATTGAACGCATTCACAAAGATCCGTCGGCCTATCCTGCTTTTAACAAAACGCATATTTCATTTACATCGGCTACCTCCAGCATTCGCCCGATGAAAGTTTCCCTTCCAAAGACACCATCCCCGACATCAGCAAAACCCAGCGCACAGGCTGCATCGGAGGCGTCGTCCCAGCCCACAGCCGAGATACCGAAGGCTACTTCAACGGACAAAAAACTAGATTCCACAACCGTTTAAAGAAGTTATACAGTTTATGCCTAATACAAAACATTATTAACTTTGGAGTCATTGTCCCTTCTTCCAGCTTTCAAGCCAGTCTAGCAAATCATCCGTGGAATTCTGGATGGTTTCGATCAGTGACCTGCGGGATACACAAAGAAATTATCTCCACGCACCTCGATGTACACTATACTCTCCTGGATCGAATCTAGGACCTGAGGTACACTAAGAGCATATCTCGAAATGTCCTTTCCATCCTACGAAGTCACAGAAAAGGATTAGAGAACAAGAAACTTGGCAGACAGTACTACTACTCACCGCGAAGAAGGCCTTGGTATCCTCGTAATCTTCTTTCGTAGTAAGCAACCCGAACGTCTGAAAAAGCGTCACAGCACTGGGAGGAGGAGGTGAAAACATGCACCAACCTGTATAACTCCGGAAATCCCAAACCCGTCCTTGAACTTCTCGTATATCTGAGCACGAAGCGTCAGAAAGCGAACAAAATTTCGATTGCGGGTTTTGTACTCACTGCATCATAGTTTTCCTTGAGGTGCTTGATATACTGCCTCTTCATTCTCAGATTTTTCATCAGTCCCCAGATGAATTGCATGACGTCCTGATCTCGAGCTTTTGTAGACATGTATTCGATCGTGGATGCCCCGAGTTTGGTATCATTTACACTGCACATTGCCTTTCTGCGAAGTTCAACGGTATCATAAATAATTCTCAAGTATATAACAGTACCAGAGGGTACTCACATTGCGGCGATTTGCTCTGTGGGTGTGTTTGGATTTTCGATGATACCTTTCATTGTCAGATACTCTTCTTCTCCCCCGTATTCAACAGCCTATGAATGTATTCGTAAGTGGGGGTGATACCGGGGAATTGACTCTTACTGCAATGTATATTGATTCCTGGAGTTCTTCAGGAATCATACTCCTGTCTTGCGTCGTTTGGAAGCGTTTGAAGCGCGCGCGCAACTCGGTGATCACTCTAAGTCAGGTTAGTGTCATAAGTGGCATTTTTCATTATTAGTATAAGCCACCTACTCTTCGTCCTTGCCCTTGCTTGCATTGACGATAGCACAAGTTCGGAGTAAAGAGATATCTGGATGCTCCTCTGCCGAGTACTGATATCCAAGCTCAGACACGATAGGTTTAAACAGGAACTCCAGCGAGGATCAGGCTGTGGGCGCATGTGCAAAAGGGGAGAGCTTACGCGGCGGAATGCATTCAACAGATTTGTGACCTTTTCGTTCTCCCACCAGACAGTAGCGAGGGCTTCGAGCGCAGTAGATACAGAAGCCCAAACATAATCTACAAAGAGATATCAGGACATTGTGCAGAGGAAATCAAATGGTACACATACATTCACGCGTGTCTTTGAATATCGTCAAGAGGTCCAACGCACTGCTGAGGCTCGCGAGCTGAGCACCTGCAAGCGCAAACGCATCTTGCACAAGTCCAAGACGATCTCTCACATCGAATATCGAGTCAGACTTGATCGCCTCGATACCTATTTGTCGGAGTCGTTCAGGAGTGTAGAGGACTCGGTCTAGATGGTGAGGTGTTAGATGTTAAGCGTCGCCTGATTCCAGATGCTTACAATAGCCGAAAGTTCTAGCATTGAGCTTGAAAGGCTTTCGAGTATCGACTGCATATGAATTCGAACGGTCTTTCAAGACAACATTGTTGATGGCTGGTTTCCCTTCCGAGTCAGTAGTGAGAATGTTGAGTGGAACGTTCCTGCAGCGCGATGTCAAATGATACGACAGGCCTCAATGGAAGCAGAGTCACCATATCGTATCGGTGTCATGCTTAGTTCCTTTCTGAAGGAATCTGTCCTGAACGGTATATATCACCCCATCTGATTCGGTGACCGTGATAACAGGAAGTCCAGGCTTGGAGTATCGTCAGTGAAACGCCGACTTCACAGAAAAAAACTAACTTTGGTGATCCAGGGGTCCATGAAGGCGGAAGCACCGAAACCTGGTTGCATTATTCAGCTTTGGTGACAATTAGTGTAAACAAGCTTCAAGAGCCCGTGCCTACGTCACGGGAGGCAGACACAACAGTTCATTGTTGGTTCATTGGAACCATTTGGAGATTAATATATTCAGACTCTTTGAGTAGAATCTGCACCGTAACTGTAAGATATGGCTTATGCCATACAGCTGGAGCACCCATTGGCATAAGCATTCCATGTGCAATTCACTGAGGTTCAACATGAGATCTCATGCACTGAACACTTCAAAGCATATATGGTATAAGTATGGATATTGGGAGTCATCTGTAGGGATCCGCACCATACTGTATACGGCTACGGCCGTACAGTTTACGGTTTCATACGGTACTTGGTAGTACCGTAGCCGTACCGTATATTTTCTTCAGAAATGCCTTACGGTACGGTACAGGTATAAATACGGGTTACGGCCGTATTGTACGGCCGTAAAAATTGCATTTTATTAAAAAGATATTCTACGCCTTTAAGCCATCCTTTAGTGCTTTCCTCTTAAGCCTGAGTTGATGTTTGTACAGCATAAGTATGCAAATGGTCTCAGGCTTCAAGCAAGCACAACAGAGGGATATGGTATCCCTTCCACCTGAGAATATCTGCTCTACTGCAACTGCTGAGCCTTGCATGGAGTGAGAATTTGAGAGAAATAACGCAATAAATAAGTACACACCTCGGATTGCCATAAAATTGCATGCCATTTGATACACTTGTGAATAAACTATGGCTACAATACTGGTAATAAAGTACGGCCGTATTGTAGCCGTACACGGCCGTCTTTTACGGGTCTATACGGTATCAATCCCGTACCCAAGCCGTACCGTAAAGTCGATGTTGAGAAGCAATACGGTACGGTTACCGTAACCGTACCGTCAACCGTATTATACGGTTACGGTGCGGATCCCTAGTCATCTGACCCATACATTACAGTGCAGAAGCCTACCTAGTAAGTACCTCCAGGTCAAGGGACATTGACATCATTGAAATCACTCTGGAATTGAAAAATTGAGCATCCAAAGTTTCAGCGAAAGTTTGGCCAAAGTTGGTAAGTGTTCTGGAGTATTTCTAAAAATTTGAGTGTAATCATCCCAACTTAAGTATGGCCCTTCAAATCTACATACAACATCATATACTTATCTTCACTAACACTTGCCTGATTAATTGAGCAGTAGTATTATAGTAATGTAAAACTTAAAGAAAAGGCAGAGACTCTTCAATTAAGTATGGGTTTTTATTTTTCCTCTCTTGTGATACATTAGTTTTCCTGTCCTTCTCTTCCAATCGCTCTTTTTTAAACATGATCTGGACACGAAAGTGGACAGATAGCCACAGGACACTTGGGCGTGACACAGGCTGGCAGGCTGAAGAAGCTAAGTAGGTTTGGAGATCAGCATTGCTTGGACAACCTCTAGGCTCTGAATTCTCCATGGGATGCATCGCCACAGAGTAGATGTTTGCATCGACTGGTTGTCAGCTTTGCTGGTACCCGCTGAGGTTGCGGAAATAAGTAGTGTTCATAATTTCGGTTTTGTACAGCCGCTACGCAGATTTCTCATTTGCTTGCACAATCCAACGCGATCATTGATATGAAAAAAGTTCTAAGTCGAACGAACGGTCCGCCGGAATAACAGGAGTAGGTTGTGCCGGGCAGCCGCTGCGCGGGAACTGCTGATGTAAATTATTTGAGCGCCTAAACCGCCTTTATTTAGAGTATAGGATATATAGAGAGCGTTACCTGTCGCCTCTTCGATACCATCCCATAGGTCGCTAGTGATACTGTTTCCGTAAAGGTGCGCCTTCAGGTATATTGAGACACCCTTAAGGAACGCCTCGACCCCAACATGGTTGGCCAGCATGCGAAGGACTTGCAACCAGCATTTAAGCTTATCCTTACTTGGACAAACTATTGAACTTACCGGAAGCCGCCTTGGAATATGATAAACTATCGAAGATCTATCCAACGCTTCTGTCAGTTATAGCTCTTCGGACCACTTCATGTTCTTAACTCGCCTGATTGATTTTGTTGGCATCAGGACAATCAACTTCGACAGGATGAGAAGATAGTTTTTTGTCGAGCATCATAGCTTCGTGAACGTGCATGACGATGAACGCTGAATCAAGCTTCCATTCCGGGAACACTCTGGAATTAAGGAGTCAGTATGAGGACACCATAAAGCGAAGGAAGTATGCGGAACCTGTCTGTAAAGCGAGAATGAGATTCAGCTCGGCAGCATGTAGAATGTGGAAAGCATCATACCCGGAATTATCAATTCTCCCATCTTTATATCCTCATCGAGTTAGCATACTGTTTACTAGTAGTCGGGTCAATGTTTCAACTAACCAATGTGGCGAATCCTAAGTACAGTAGGTAAGAACCGCGCGTTTTACAGGGCTTGAACTCACCTTCATTCAAGTAGAGGTATGTCCACCATTCCATGGTGGTGATATTTCCAAACCTAGTAGACAAAAGACCTCAGGATATAGTACATTTCATGAAGATCCTAGTACAAACCACATATGCGCAATTTCATGAACTTGGTTGCTGACAATGGCCTGTTTCTGTTGTAGATTGCTTGTATTCGGGTCTAACAAATATACACCAGCTCTTCCTGTTATTAAACCCCAATTCTCCATTGCGTATGCATCCAGGTCTTGGACCTGAGGCAGATTCAGGATGAAAAAATTCACAGCAATATTCAGCAGCCTACCACAAGTGTATCGAGTTTGGGAAGAGGATATTCAATGTCGAATAATTCCTCATAGACAGGAAGAACTTTTCCAGTCACTTCGAGGGCGTACTTTGCCTGGTGGATCGAAGACGGTGAAGCTATGTTCACGTTATAGCTTACAGACAAATAGAGGAAACAAATCCACCCACCATAGACGCGGATGGGACGTGTCTTCTCGCTGATTGGGCTCGTGAAAGAGCTTTCAATGTACTCGAATTGTCCATTTGCATAAGCGACAATGTAGGTGGACATCAGAGGAGAGGTCTCGAAACGCGTAATTTTCCACTCATGACGGGATGAGTCTTTTAACAAATCATAGACATCATTCGCCTCTGTGTAAGGCTCCTCGGACGCTGCGGGGGTGTTGAAAATATTCACCGAGTTGTTATCGGATATCATCGACATAACAAATGTTGCCTTCAGGGCTGGTTCGTCCCAGCAGGGAAACGCACGACGAGCAGCTGTTGGCTGCCCAGTCACATCAGAAAGCAGTTCTTGACAGAACGAAAAAGATAGTCACCTCAAACTGTGTCACAGTATAGAAATTCTTCTTCCCTTCAGCCTCCCATGTACCTTCATAGTACCCAATTAGATTACCCCCAAGCCGGCCCTCAAACATGATAAATAATCTCAGGGAAACACCAGGTGCAAATGTGCTTGGAAAGACAAATGTAGATCGCTGGTTGATTTTGTCTGTCGAATGAGAAACCGGCACAAAGGCCTCTTCGCCTCCAGGGATGGTCACGGAAACATCAGATAACTGCAAATCAGCAGTATTTAGAACGATTTTGGACGTCTCTGCATTGACTTTCAAGTCGATCTCCACAGCACCGCGAAATTTATGCTGCGGAAGATCTGTGAGGAGAGTCAGATTGTAATGAGTTGGAGAAACATCTGTGGGCAGGCGATATTCCATCGAGGATGTAGTAACTGAAGCTGTTTGAACTCGATGGTGATAAGCTCTGTAATCAGAACAATATTATACAATCGACGTATGGATTCCCGTTGCGATCAGAAGTATACCGGTTCCGACCGAATGGCAAGCGGATTTGAGTGGGTTCAGATGGCCGGACTCAGTCTCTGTTCTTTTCATGGCTGGGTGAGTCTGCTATCCGAACTTTCTTTGCACGACACAACAGACTTCAGCAAGAGGCGATCTCCGAACCGGGAACACATCACTCCATAAGGCGTAATGCCGTTGAAGCCGCTGAGCGGCCAACAACTGAACTTGTTACTTGTCCTTATGCTTATTTCTTGATACAGATCTCTCAATGAAAACAAGGTTCAGAAAGACAACCAAGAAATAATAATATATCAAGTGTTTTCCAATTTTCCATGCAGTCCAGGGGCTCGACAGCCATCAACTCCATGATAGTTCCAGCCTCGCTTGTCGATTCGCAGCCAAAACTCGCATGGTTAATAAATATAACCTTTCTTCTCCTTTTTATTTCCTTTTCAACCTGGGAATTTTGCCCGCTATCTCCAGAGATGTGATCACGACACTGGTTTTCCAACTTCATTGTCCATTCCTCCAGCTTTCAAGCCAATCCAGTAAAACTTCCGTAGAATTCTGTAGATGAGTTTATTCAGCTGGTACACAGTGAAGAACAGTGAAGAATTTTATTATTCACCTCAATGTACACCATTTTTGCCCGTATTGACTCTAGGACTGAGGTACACTCAAAGCATATTTAGAAATGTCTTTTCCATCCTACTGGTGGATGAGAGCGGATCGGGAAACCAAGCAGAAAGCTCACCGCGAAGAAAGCTTTGGTGTCCTCGTAGTCTTCCTTTGTAGTAAGTATACTGAGCGCCTGAAGAACACGTCAAAATAAGCAGCAAAGAACAAGGTTTCAGTGACCTGTATAATCCCCGAGATTGCAAATCCATCTTTGAACCTCTCGTATATCTGCGCATAACGCATCAGGAACCAAGCGAAAGACTGGTTGCGAGGCTACTTACCATATCGTAGTTTTCTTTGAAGTGCTTGATATACTGTCTCTTTGTTCTCGGATTCTTCACGAGTCCCCGAATGAACTGCGTGACGTCTTGATCTCGAGCTTTTGTGGACATGTATTCGATGGTAGCACGACCGAGTTTGGCATTGCCTACGCTACACATCGCTTTTCTGCAAAGGTCCACCGCTATCATGACTTGGCGGGATACGACACTACGAGAAGGGACTCACATTGCAGCGACCTTCTCTGTGGGTGTCTTTGGATCTTCCAGGATGCGTTTGATCGCTAGATACTCTTCTTCTCCGCCATGTTCGACCGCCTGTGGATATATATATTCGTGTGACGACGACTAAAATTTGACTAGACACCCACTGCAGTGTATATTGGCTCTTGCAGCTCGTCAGGGATAATACTCTTGTCTTGTGTTTCTTGGAAGTGCTTAAACCGGCCACGTAGCTCCGATATAACTCTAGACTAGGTTGGTTATGATAGCATTCAATCTTGAGAATGCTACGTACTCCTCGTCCTTGGCGCCACTTGCATTGATAATAGCACAAGTTCGGAGTAAAGAAATATCTGGATGTTCGTTGGCCGAGTACTGGTATCCAAGCTCTGATACGATAGGTTTAAACAAAAACTTCGACGAGGATCAGCTCATGAATGTGTATGCGAAAGGGGAAACCCCACCCGCCGAAATGCGTTCAACAAGTTTATGACCACTTCGCTCTCCCACCAAATGTCAGCCAGGACTTCAAGTGCAGTAGAGATAGAAGCCCAAACACAATCTACGAAGGTATCAGAGCACTGATAAAAAGGAATTCAAATGGCGCGTCTCACATTCACGCATATCTTTGAATAACGTCAAGAGGTTCAACGCACTGCTAAGGCTTGCAAGCTGAGCACCTGCAAGCGCAAATGCATCTTGCACTAGTCCAAGACGATCTCTCGCATCAAATATCGAACCAGGCTTGATCGCCTCTATGCCTATTTGTCGGAGTCGTTCAGGAGCATAGAGGACTTGGTCTAGGAGATGATGATGAGAGGTTGGGTTTTGAGCATCGCTTGGAATACGAGTGCTCACAGTAACCGAAATTTCTCGCGTTGAGTTTGAAAGCCTGCTGGGTATCGACTGCGTATGAATTCGCGTGTTCTTTCAAGACGATATTGATGACGGTTGGTTTCCCTTCCGAGTCAACGGTGAGAACATTAAGCGGGACATGCCTGCAGCTCGACGTCAAATTACACCATAGTACCAAAGGATGCATGATCACCATATCGTATCGGTGTCGTTCTTGGTGCCTTTGTGGAGGAATCTATCCTGAACAACAAGTATTACTCCTTCTGACTCTGTGACCGTGATGACCGGAAATCCAGGCTTAACAGATTGTTAGTCGTTTGTTGAAGAAGGCCTATAACCTTATGGAATAAACCGACCTTGGATATCCAGGCGTCCATGAAGGAGGAAGCATCAAAACCTGATCAGATTTCTTGAGCTCAACGTTGCATCTATACGTGCACAGAGCGTTACCTGTTGCCTCTTCTACGCCTTCCCATAGATCGCTAGTAATACTGTTTCCATAAAGGTGAGCCTTCAGGTATATTGAGACACCCTTGAGGAACGCTTCGACCCCGACATGGTTGGCCAGCATGCGAAGAACTTGCAGCCTGCATTTATGCTTAGCCTTACTTAGACAAAACAGTGACCTTACTGGAAGCCGCCTTGGAATATGATAAACCATCAAAAATCTGTCCAGCATTTCGGTCAGTCCTAACTCCACCTTGTATCACCCGCTCTCAACTTGCCTGATTGATCTTGTTGGCATCGGGGCAATCGACTTCCACAGGGTGAGAAGAGAGTCTGTCGTCGATCCTCATCGCTCTGCCGACATGCGTAGCGATGAACGCCGAGTCAAGCTTCCACTCTGGGAACACCCTGGACTGAACATTAGTGAGTATTTGATACAAGAGAAGGATCCCATCACTTGTCTGTTGGTGAAAAGAATAAGATCCAGTCTCGTGTATGAGAGGAAATCAACAACTTGAACTTACCAGGAATGATCAATGCTCCCATCTATCCTCATCGAGTTAGAATGTGGTCTACTGCTGAGACTTGTTTCAACGAACCAGCGTGGCGAAGCCTGAGCTCACAATAAGTTACAAAATAAGTCTAGTGGGGTCGTCGTTGGTTAAGCTCGCCTTCATTTAGGTAAATAAAGGTCCACCACTCCATGGTTGTGATATTTCCGAACCTAATAAACAAAGACCTCAGGATAGCTCCATTTCATGCCACATGGAGATACTGGAACAGACCACATATGTGCAACTTCATGAAACACCGTGCTAACGATTGCCTGTTTCTGCTGTAGATCACTCGCGTCGGGGTCCAGCAAATATCGGCTACCTCTTCCTGTGATCAAACCCCAATTTTCCATTGCGGCTACATCCAAGTCTTGAATCTGAGGCAAAATAAGACGTAAAGTTTCACAATATCAACATCCACCTACCACAAGTGTATCGAGTTTGGAAAGAGGGTATTCAATGTCGAATACCTCTTCATAGACAGGAAGAACTTTTGCCGTCACTTCGAGACAGTATTTTGCTTGATGGATCGAAGAAGGCGCGGCTAGTGAATGTGTTGGAGAGGGAGAGACAGATCAGATAGATCCACCCACCATAAACGCGTATAGGACGTGTTTTCCCGCTGATTGGGCTTGTAAAAGAGCTTTCAATGTACTCGAATTGTCCATTTGCATAAGCGACAAGGTAGGTGGACATCAAAGGAGAGGCCTCGAAACGCGTGATTTTCCATTCATGGCGGGATGCGCCTTTCAACAAACCATAGACATCATCTGCCTCTGCGTAAGGCTCCTCAGATACGGCGAGCGTGTTGAAAATGTTCACCGAGTTGGAATCGGATATCATCGACATAACAAATGTGGCCTTTAGAGCTGGTTCATCCCAGCAGGGAAACGCACGACGGGCAGCTGTTGCCTATATACAGTCGAATTAAGCATCAAGATAGAATCTTGGAAGAACGAAGATAATCACCGCAAACTGCGTCACGGTATATATTTTCTTCTCGCTTCCGTGCTCCCATGTCCCTTCATAGTACCCAATCAGATTACCACTAAGTTGGCCCTCGAACACGATAAATAGTTTCAAGGAAACACCAACTGCAAACGTATTCGGAAAGGCAAATGTGGCGCGCTGATTAGTTGAATCTCTTGACTGTGAGACGGGTACAAAAACCTCTTCTCCGCCGGGAATGGTCACAGAAACGTCATATAACTGTAAATCGACAGTATTCAAGACGATTTTGGACGTCTCTGCATTGACTTTCAAGTCAATCTCCACCGCGCCCCGAAATCTGTGAGGAGAATCATATTATAATGAGTTGGGGAAACATCTGTGGGCAGGCGATAATCCATCACAAGGCTAGGGAGGGATGGACAAGTGCAGACTTAGAGCGTTCGCCGTGAGACTTACCTCATTTCTGGAACGTACACTGACGCTCAATCAGATTCCAACCTGAAGTTAACGTTGTTTTCGGATAAGAAACCGCACCAACGCTCAGCACTCTTCAGTACACGTCAAGTCAAATCTAGGAAGTCTATTAGAGTGCTCCTTCATCATTTTCGTACGGCGTAATTATGATAACTGTACTCGAATGGAACTTTTCAACGAATCAAAAAAAGAAGACTCGAATCAAGAAGAAAAAAATGACGGATATGGCCATCAACATGCAAGTCATAAAAAAGTATTAAAGTTTCATAAAACTGAAAGGCGAAAATTCGTAAAGTGCTAGAGTAGCGTGAAAATCAAAAGCGATAAAGGAACACCTGACTGACAAACAAATATGGCCCCCACCGACATAGATGTACACAAACGAGGCCTCTTCCGAGGTCATATACAGTTCAGTGATATTTGATTGAATGTTATTATGATGCGTGAGACTAGGATGTCGACGATGGAGTTAGGAGATGAGGGTATGGCGAATAAGTATAGATATTGAAAAGCCATGTCGACGAGGATACAAAATGAGGGCGGGTGAGACTAACGAGTGGATAAGAGTGATAGTAGGGAACGTATTGAAAGGCCATCGTATACGGCGGCGACTCAGTATGCCCGACTCTAAAATCCACCTTTTCTCCTCTATGCGGCAGCAGTCCGACTGGGGTTTCTAGCCAAAACTTGACCGCTGGTGTGTACCTGGTGACTGCTGAATCGTTGCAGTTCCTCAGGCTTGATCGAGACACGTCCACCGAATCCAACCTTGCGAGCAGCACGTCGGATGAACGATACACGGTTGGAGTAGAGTGATTCGTGAATGGATGCGGCGCGGGAGGTAGTACGGGTAATTGGGACACCACTGCCCTCTGAGCTTGCGCGGGTGGCAGCGGCAGCGGCAGCTTCGTGACGTTTGCGGAGGGACTTGATGACGGTGTACTTCATCGCAAACTTGATCCAGTCGAGAGGAACGAACCAGATGATGTTCTAATGAACATGTAATTAGCGTAACGTTAGATATGAAGAACAAGGACACGTACCCAGACCCAGACAATACCGATCCATCCACCTGAGATACCCTTCAAATCAGTGAAACCCCAGTCACCAAAGGCAGCGATAATCGATGAAATGAGCTGAGCCACACAGAAGGCACCCATGAGAGCGTACGAGGGACGCTCCATGAAGAAGAATCCGTGGGAACGAGTGACGAAGATCAACGCTTGCGAGATGATAGCAACTTGGAGGTAGACGATAGCATGAAGCTGGAAGTCGTTGGCGTCGGGAATGGCACCTGGGGATGCAGAGAAATCTACACCGAACTTGTCCTGGAAGAAAGTCGTCTGCAGGATGATAACAACGAGGACAACGCTGATCGACAAGAAATATTAGAACAAGGCAAGTAAAAGAACATCAAAAGACTCACGTTGAAAGAGTCAAGTAAAGACCATAAGCAACGGCGTAAGCGAAAATTTCTGTCAAGTCCCAACTATCCGGAGTGTTCGAAGGCAGGACACGATCCACAGACAAAGTCATGATAGTACCATCGTTAAGAAGAGCAATGATAAGAACCATGAAGGGAGGGAAGTCGAATTGGTAGACCCAAGCGAGGATGGCGAAACAGACGACAATACGGATGGTGACGGCGCAGGCGTAGATGGCATAGTTCCTCATACGTTGGAAAATGATACGAGAACCACGAATGGCGTGCACAATGGTGGAAAGACCAGGCTCAGTCAAGACGATATCAGCAGCACCACGAGCAGCGTCCGTAGCACCTTCGACAGCAATACCGACGTTGGCACGGGATAGAGCGGGGGCGTCATTAGCACCATCACCAGTCATCGCGCAAAGATGTCCAAGACCCTGAAGACGTTTGACGATCTCGTACTTGTGCTCGGGGAACACACCGGCGAACCCATCAGCGTCCATGATCATTTCGTCAAGAGTAGCGTGCTTGCTACCGGGAGCGGGACCGTCCTTCAACACCTTGGCGGGGTACATGTGGTCACCAAGACCAAGACGACGACCAGTTTCCTTGGCAATGGCGAGCTGATCGCCAGTGACCATCTTGACTTTAACACCGAGAGCGAGGGCATCGTCGATAGTCTGCTTGGTATCTTCACGAGGGGGATCGAAGATGGCAAGGAGACCGATAAGCTCGAAACCGTTACCTTCCGCCTCATGGTCGTCACTGTCAAGCTCCTCGTAGGCGACAGCCAGGGCACGAAGACCACGAGTAGCGTACTCCTCGACATCGGCCTCAAGTCTGTTTTCGAGTTCCTCGTCCTTGTTACGGGTGCAAAGTTCGATGATGATACCAGTCATACCCTTGGTGACACGTTTGAGCTTGCCGGTAGATTCTTCACGGAAAGTGATCTCGGTACGCTTGTCGACAGGGTTGAATGGCTTGAAGTCGAGGAGCTTAATGCCAGCACGAGCCTTGGCGGTGTCACCGAGGGCTGCGACGACAGAAGCATCGATGGCGTCCTGGTTTTCGGTACGGGAAGCGTAAGCAGCGAAAAGGATAACCTCGTCAGCAGAGAATGGGCCGTAGGTTTTGATGGTGTTACGATCAATGGTGAGCTTGTTCGTGGTAAGGGTACCGGTTTTGTCCGAACAGAGGATGGTGACACCTGCCAACTCTTCGATAGCGGTGATACGGGTGACGATAGCCTTGTGCTTGGCGAGCTGCTGAGCACCAACGGCAAGAGTGACCGACAAGACAGTGGGCATGGCGATAGGGATACCACCGATCAAAAGCACCAAAATGTTGTTCAAGCCACGACGGTAGCCGTAATGGAAGCGGGGGTACAGGACGAGAATCTCGAGAATGACGAAGATACCGATGGAAACAAGACAGAAAGATCCGATTTGTGCAAGAATCTTCTGCAAATGACCAGTTGTATCGTCATCCTGACCGACGAGAGAAGCAGCACGACCGAAGAAAGTGTTGGCGCCAGTGGAAATGACGACACCCTCGGCTTCACCCTGTTTACAAGTGGAGCCACTGAAAGATTCTCAGCGCTTGATAAAAATAACAAGTAAAAGATAAACTTACGAGAAACACTGGTCACCGACTTTTTTGCTCTGAGGAAGAGACTCGCCAGTAAGAGCAGCCTGATCGATGGAGACGTTGATGGCCTCCGTAAGACGACAGTCGGCGGGAACAATGTCACCAATCTTGAACGAGACCATATCACCGGGAACGAGACCTGAAGACTCAATCTCGGCCCAGGTGCCGTCACGCTTGACCTTTGCCTTGGGTGCGAGAGATTCCATGAGAGCCTTTACCGCGTTACCTGCGTTCCTTTCCTCATAGAAACCAATTGACGAGTTGATGAACAACAGGAGAACAATACCGACGAAATCCTCCCAGTCAGGCGGTTGACCTTCACCGTTGGACAGTGCGATAGCGACGAGTGCAGCGCCTTCCATGACCCATGACAGAGGATTCCACATGAAACTGAGAAACTAGAGCAAAAGCGTCAGCGAGGCTTGAACGAAACCAAAAAAAAACGGAACGAACCTGGAGAAACGCATTCTGTTCTTCATTTTCTAGTTTGTTGGGACCAAAAATCTCGAGACGACGAGTCGCCTCCTCCGTAGTAAGACCATTTTCATCACATTGGAGAAGCTTGAAAGCATCGTCCAACACAATAGTTTCTAAATCAACCTTTTCTCTGTCGTACAAGTCCTCAGCCCGAAGTTGAATCTAAAAATGGAACTCGCTATTAACAAATGACGTAGAAATGCAATTAGACTAGAATACGAACGGTGGACATGTCGACATTGGCATCTGGTTGAGACATAATTAGATTGGAGCGCCAGCAGAGCGAGAAAAAACGTACGAGTTGGACCCTCCTGTTCATGACCAAAGTCCTTGTATTCTCTCTTCTTTTTTTCAGGCTCTTCGGGTGTATTGGGAGAAGTCACTGAGGGCTCCTGGGGACCTGGTTCTTTTTCGACGTTTGAAGCCATTTAGTCTATAGGGCGGGGAGGAGATAGGGAAAGAGAATAAGCAAGAGCGAAGCCCTGGGCGGACAACTGCACAACTGCTAGTGGACACGAACGAAAAGGTTGTGGTGGTAGGGAGGAAAAGATTTGGAGCCGATGTTGGATATGTCGCCTTTTATTTCAACAAGATCAAACCGTATCAACAAGTACAAATTCCGACTGGTCCGATTCTTTTTTTAACTTTCTCCCGATTATTTTCTCAGGGCTGTTCTGCAGCTATTAGCCGTTCTAATACCGATTACATGTATTTTACAATTTCGTTTCTCGCTTCTAAGTTGTCCAAGACCTTTTACTCCCCGTTGGGCTCTCCGTTCTCTGGCGTCTCTCTCCGAAGACCGGTTGATTGATCAGAAGTACGTTTCGTCCTCAGTATGTATTCTCATTGGCTTGGTAACACTTGGTCCTGGATGTATGCTTCCAATTGAGCTGTAAGTATCTGCGAATTCAAGCATTCTATGCGTGTTATCTGCCAATAATCACTGCCAATAATCAATAACTTGAACGAACAACATTCTTAGCAACTGCCAATTGCGTTCCCCGATTTCTCTGTCGCACGACATAGATCTTGCTCGGGAGGGTATCACACAAGATCAAGTTGTTACCTGTTGGAGGCTGTATCTACCAAACGTTAACGTCCAATTGCAGTACTCCACATATCTGCGCACGATTTGCCAGTCGCGAGCCATTTAACCAGCCTTTTGAATAACTGTTTATTCCTGTCGTATTCCATATGCATTAGCTGATATTAGGTCATTCTGTCTGTTCGCCTTGTTCGCCACAGCGACCAGTAAGTCCTGTACAGCTGTGGTTTAGTGTTGAGAGCGCTGAGATCGAACTTTGAACCGAATTCTCCCTCCGACGTAGTAAGCGACGATGGGCACGCATTGTTTCATCAGCATGCTGATACACAATTTTTGAAAAGATACCATGCCGCCGCGGCAGCAGGCGTATTTGATTTTTGTCGTCGGTTGGACTCGGAGCTGCTCTCCACGCAGGCTTTGAGATCATGAACAGTCATGAACCAGACAATTTTCCGCTCTCAAGTTGCCCCAGTCCTGGTTCCTAATTTCTAATTCTCCATGTACCTCACAAACTCCGAGTAGAAGTTATGTTTAGAGACACCCTAATACGTGACCTTGACACACATTGGACAGTGGACACACTCATGCGTGCGAAGAGTCGAGAAGTCATAGATATTCCACCACTCGCATATACTGCGCCCTCAGTATTCTCTGGCTCTCTGGGCCTTGACTCTCTTCCCTGTCCGTAGGATTGGAATCGGAATCTAGATATTTACTTGAATGCCTCCGTTGAAAGACCCTCATCGATCGCTTTCACAAAACTTATTACTGACCCGAAAACTTCCTTCAGACTATGCTGTATTTTCGCTTCTATCTTACCCCAAGTTCATACCGCATATAACCGCTCCCACTTCCGATCTATAAACGGAAAACCACTTCGGCCGAAACTTTCCACTGCTGTTAAATCTTTTGTCATTCCCTTCGTCCTAGGATTCTGCTTTAGATCTTAAAACACTGACCTCACCAAGGTGAGATCACCTATGCGTGCCAGCTCCACAACACTGAAGACGGTGCCTTGAGCCCACAATAGAACATCCCACGAAAAAATACCTACTCGAGTTCTAAAAATTTTACTCTGAGTCACTCAACGCCTCAACGCGTCACCACTCATTCGATCAACAATTTTTTTTGAAAATTTGCATCCGCGGTACACATCCGAAGGCGTAGTACCTCGGAGGACCGTGCCGATTTCCTCCTGGAAGCGCGCGCCTAACTACACTCTTTCTCCGTGGTACTGGCTGGTACTGGCGTGTTTAGGCTCCGTCTAGATTTCCCACGACAATATCGAGAATGAAAGTGCGACTCATATAACTTCGATCTCCCCGTTTCTTATACTTACATATATCGCATAAGTATACAGTTCATCTCTTACGTCTCGGAGGATTTTCCGTATGTTCTCGTACAACATTAACTCAACAGCTTATCATCCGCAGGGATATAGCTTCGGACGCAGTTTGAGCGAGAGCGTTTGCATCTCTCTTCCCTTCTGCTACAAGCGAGCATATTTCGGACTCAGACTCATATCCCTCTAGTCATATTCTTCCGAGCCCGTTCGGAGTCTTATTTATTTCGGGATTTGTTAAGCGCGCGCAAGAGCAATAATATTCAGATTAGGACGGTACTGTCAATGATTTGATGGTCCTTGGCCGCGCTCAAATACGAGGCACTACTGAGATTATTTTGCTACACGACTGCGACCACTATCCACTTGAGTTCCTACTTCCGCGCGTTATTCGGATGAGAGAAAAGGAACGAACGAAAGGAGAAACCGCTGAAAGAGTGATAGCGGACAAGGAAATCTGGAAGCATATGCACGTCTGCTTTGAGTTCTAGTGAAGGTCGACACGGGCACCGGGGACTAGGTTCTTTTTATTTCATTTTTCTTCTATTTTCTATATACATATAGTCTGTAAAGGGGGAGCTTCCCGGTAGGGCCTGGGGCTCCTGTCCATGGCGTTGTGTAGGTGGGCGTGTACTACAGGTAGGCTTTCTAGAGAGAGGAGAAACCAGGTTCAACTCCCAGTGTGTACTAGTTCTTGTCACAGTTGACTTTTTGGACCCGCTCCGACACCGCTATAGGCCTTTCACGCGCTTGATTTTACAAGAAGAAATAGAGCAAGAAGGATGCTATTTGATTTCGACCCACCATGATAATCTTGTGATAATTCGTAGTACGTCTTACTACACATTACTAGAAGTCGAGCATAGACTGATCACCTGTAACTCTTCAACCGAACTTACTCAAAATTTACAATGGCCTCGGATATAACCCCCCTTTCCTCATCCATGTATGCGATTCTTATATGATTCCTTGATTCCTCCAACAATAACGAGTATGTTGGCTCTTCTCGAACTTTCGGGGTCCAAATTCTCGTCCTAATCGTGAGTTGAGCACAGACCATGTTGAGCACTGTTCGCTATGATTAGGACGAGCGAGCGAGAGCAAACAAGTGACCATGTATTTCCGTGTATTGCCACTTACCTTGGCTAGCCATCTTGCAGTTACGAAGAAAAGTCGTTGGTATTGAAGCCTGGTGGTCCAAAATTCCCAGGCACAGCCGTGATGCGGCTGGTCTCTGTTGGAACTAAGAGACACGTTAGTACGATGTACAACTAAGCTCAGCCAGAAGTGATGAAGGCTAAATCATATTACCATACCTAAGAGACACGTTAGTACGATGTACAACTAAGCTATAGGTACAGTATGAGCATAATGGACATAGAGCATAAGTATAATAGACATACCTCAGCCAGAAGTGATGAAGGCTGAGGAAAAGAAGGGAACGTCGATACGTACAGTATAAGTAGAAATCCGTATCAGTGAAATAAAAGTTAAAACAAATGATAAGAACTCGGGTCTGATATCTACTCGGTATTGGAGCTGTACATACCGGCGGCCATATACCGCGGACCGAATATCCAACACTCCCCCTCAACGAGAATGCATTGGGACAAGTCCCAGTAGTCGAGTTGCCTGTCGATGAGTTTCACCATCAAGAGCTTTGGTGAATATGTCGGTGACATTATCCCTAGAAGCAACAACAGCTGTCTGAATATCACCGCAATGAACCGCTTCACAAATCCAGTGGTGGTGAATTTTGATATGTTTGTTTGCATTAGTGACTTGGTCGGAATTATAATGTTCTTCAAAGCTGAAGATGAATCAACAAACATCTGAGTTGGTTCAGGTTGAGTGAAGTCGAGTTCCTGGAGAAGGGAGCGGAACCAAACAACTTCCCTACCACAAGATCCAGCTGCATAATATTCGGCTTCACTGGTGGAAGTCGCAACAGCAGTCTGTTTCCTCGTATACCAGGAAAAACAACCTGTACCGAAAGTGAGGGCGGCGCCAGACACCGAACGACCATGTTCAAGGTGATCAACAAAGTTGGAGTCGGTATAGGCAAAGAAAAGGAGTGACTTGCCACCAAGGACGAGGACGAAGTCAACAGTCCCCTTCAAATAGCGAATAATCCGTTTCACTGCTTTCCAGTGGATATGACCGGGATTATGCATGAACTGCGCTACTTGTTGGGTGCTGCGAGTGATGTCCGGGCGCGTTCGAGTGGAGGCGTGCATGAGAGAACCAACACCTTCAGCGTAGGGCACCAAGCGCATCTCTCTCTGTTCAGGAGAATCATCAGAAGGACAATCAGCTTTGGACAATACTGTCTTTTCCATGGGTGTTCCAACGGGGTGAGCATCATCGAGTCGGAAACGCGAAATGAGAGACAAGATGTAGGAACGTTGGGAAAAGGAAATGGTTCGAGCAGATCTATCATGAGTAACAGTCATACCCAAAAATTGAGAGATCTCCCCCTTATCCGAGATATCAAAATGAGTACGGAACTCATCCTTGAATTGAATAATCTGTAGAATGGAGGAACCAAAGAGAGCTAGATCATCGACGTGAGTTGCAATGATGATTATTCCATCGGAAGAACGACGAAAGAAGACACAAGGATCGGAAATGCAAACCTGAAAGCCAAGTTCAACCAAAACACTTTTTAGTTTCTCATACCAGAGAAAACCAGACTGCTTAAGTCCATAGAGTGCCTTGTTAAGCTTCCAAACCCACGAATCCTTTCCTCTGACTGCAAATCCGGGCGGTTGCTTCACATACGTTGGCTGGTCATCAGGGATGGTGCTATTAAGATAAGCAGATTTCACATCAATGACATGAATTTCCCAATCCTGGATGGCCGCTACGGTTGCAATACCACGAATGGATTCAATACGAGCAGTCGGAGCGTGGATATCGACAAAGTCAATACCCGGAATTTGGGTAAAACCCTGAGCTACAAGTCGAGCTCGGTAGACCTCAATGGCCTGAGTGTTGCATTGCGCTTGATAGCGAAGACCCAGCGTGTACCAATGGCCTTACGGTCAGAGGTGGTGGAACGAGAGAGTAAGTCCCAGTCTCCAAGAGCTGGTTAAGCTCGTAATGACAAGCGGCTTCCCACTCTGCATGATCGGGAGAGTTTGAGAGCCTGCGAAACATTGAATGGAATTTCACCACTCAAGATATGAGCCAGTTCGGGCATCTCCCCCTCATCCCCGCTATCATCCATATTAAGCTCAACATGCGGAGGAATATCCTCATCAATCTGTGCTGGACTTCTGCTCTCGCACGAGAGCGAGTCTTAGCAGGTGTAGCATCAGAAGGCATGCGGGGATTAGGACGAGGGGCACGAGGTGGAGGAGTAGCAGGAGGAACAGGAACAGGAGGGTCAGGTGGGAGAGCGGATGGAGCGGTTATAGGGGAAAACTCATCGTCATCTTTATAAGTAGGATTTTTGAGAGACGAATAATCATAGGACTCCCCCGCGGCGCTCAAAAGTCCATCTCCATTAGTGTTGTCATCAAACTTCACAGAGATTGCTGAACGTACACCTTTACCTGGCGTGTACACATAGTACGCCACCCGAGTCTCGTCAAAACCTAGAAAAATACCAGGAGTACCACGAGCGTCAAGTTTATGCTCCTGTGAGTTGTTGTATACCCAAACTTTACATCCAAAAGAATGCAATTTTCGACGGTCAGGGTGCTTCTTGTACCAGAGATGATAGGGTGTCTCCCCTTTGGGTAGAGGACTAGCATAAGTCCGGGCACGGATATTAAGAATGTACCAGACAGCGTAGCCCCACATAGAGAGAGGAAGTTGAGAGTGAATAAGGATAGTGCGTACCCAGTCAAAAATTGTACGATTGAGGCGCTCAGAACGGCCGTTCTGTTCAGGAGTGTAAGGAGCGGTCTTTTCCCAGCGGATACCATGCTCCTTCATCCAATCGCGCCACTCGTTGGTTATATATTCCCCACCATTGTCAGTGCGGAAAACCTTCAACTTTTTGCCGGTTACCTTCTCTACTTCAACTAACCACTGCTTAAAAGCAGTAAAAGCATCACTCTTGCGGCGAAGCAAGTAACCCCAAGCCATACGGGAGCAATCATCAAGAAACGTGATGAGATACCCCATGCCGGTCATGGTCAAGACCGGAGCTGGTCCCCAAAGATCTGAGTGAACTAGGCCCAGTGGCTCTGAAGCTCTAGAGTTCGATTCAGGAAAGCGCGCACGGGTGAGCTTTCCCTGCGCGCAGGCGTCACAGATGGGGGGTTCTGCAGCCAATTCTGAGGCTGTAAGTTTCACGGTCATCCCCTCAAGCGTACCCGAACGGTACAAGTCACGACAAGCGGGATAGTTCAAATGCCCAAGCTCGTTATGAAGCTGAACCAGTTTGGAGTAAAGCGGAGGTTTGTCCGAGGTGGAAGATGTAAACGCAGAGGTGGAGGGAGCAGAGTCAAGGTGATAAAGTCGAGAATCGTCCTTCGTTCCAGTGAAAACAACATCCTCCTCATCAATAAGGCGCTGGATAAAAGTACCAGCATCATCCTTACTGAATGTTACACATTTCCCTGCGCCAAAGACAGTATAACACTTAGCTTCGTCGAGTCGGGAAACGGAAATGAGGGTAGGAGAGGAGTCAGGAACGAAAGCAGTGTCCTTCAGATTGAGACGGACAAGTTGACGATGGCGACGACGTGCAAGAAAAACAGCTATACCTCGACCTGCAATCTTCATAGTACCATGACCAAATCCAGTAACCTTCTGAGAAATGGCCGGATGGTGGAAAGACGTGAAGTCGGCACGAACAGAATGAATGTGAGACGTAGTACCAGAGTCGATAATGATGGGAGGCCTATCGGCAGTAGTACCAGCTGGATACACTGACTCAGACATAGGCTGGGAGGAATTTACATTTGTAGAAGTCTCGGTCACCGGGTAAGCAGAGAAATCGATAATATTGGTGCCCGAAGAAGATTCTACAAAATGTGATGAGGTAGACTGCTCAGTTTCACCTCCTCCCCCACTATCCACATGGTGGGCTTTCTCTTTGCCCTTCTTCTTATTTTTCCCCTTTCTGTTACCTCCCTTAGCCTCCATAGCATGTTTCCCACCACCGGGCTTACGGCAAAAATCCTTGGTGTGACTGGGAGTGTGGCAGTTGACACAATAATAATCTCCACGGGCCGCATAGGAGCGTTCGAGCACAGCGACAGCGGCTTCTACGTTCAACATGCCGGAATTAGAGTTCTCGTCAGGATGAGCTGAACGGTAAGAACCTAAAATCTGTTGGACAGTCGACTCAAGAGTAGTGCTGGAGGTGAGAGAGA
This sequence comes from Rhodocollybia butyracea, assembly GCA_015501585.1. Lineage (NCBI taxonomy): Eukaryota > Fungi > Basidiomycota > Agaricomycetes > Agaricales > Omphalotaceae > Rhodocollybia > Rhodocollybia butyracea. Next base: position 706,509 of record JADNRY010000004.1, read on the forward strand.
AACTGCGGATCCAGGTGTGCCAAGACCCGGTCGCACCTTCCTCATTGGGGAGAGTAGTGACAAGAATAGCAGAGGCAAACCCTTCCTCCACAACGTACCCAGCTTTCCGGATATCCTGCAGAGCGGATTCAAAACCCTGAAGATGGGCAGACAAAGAATCAAAGCTATGCTGGAGCGGAAGTCGGCGGGTGAGTCGGGAGAAGAACGTCATGATGAGACCAGAACCCTGAGGACCATAAGTACCCGAAAGTCGTTTATAGGCGGCGGCGCTCGTAAGACCTTCTACCATGCTGACCATGCTCTCAGAGATACACTGGAGAAGCATGTTCATCATATAAGAATCCATCCGTTGCCAGATAAGATACTTAGTGTCGGTATCGGAAGGACAAACAAGCGCGCCTGACAAAATAGACTGACATCCTACTGTGCGAGCACCAGCGAGGAAGACGGCAGACCAAGACGAAAAATTTGTTTCACCTTTGAGCTTAGTGTCACGAGGGAAGAGTGAATTTCCACCACTAGGGATGGTCCAATCACTCGGAATAGTCGGCGCGGTCATAGTGGTCTGTGTACTCGAAGTAGTCTGAGTAGGTTGGGTAGTAGGAGCGGAAGGGGTAGTAGACATCGATAGAGACGATGGTTATGCAGGAAGAGAAGATAAAAGATTCGATTCCGGTAATCACTATAAGGCTGGCTGTATCAGGCGGACTCGGGGCCCATAACCTGTTGGAACTAAGAGACACGTTAGTACGATGTACAACTAAGCTCAGCCAGAAGTGATGAAGGCTAAATCATATTACCATACCTAAGAGACACGTTAGTACGATGTACAACTAAGCTATAGGTACAGTATGAGCATAATGGACATAGAGCATAAGTATAATAGACATACCTCAGCCAGAAGTGATGAAGGCTGAGGAAAAGAAGGGAACGTCGATACGTACAGTATAAGTAGAAATCCGTATCAGTGAAATAAAAGTTAAAACAAATGATAAGAACTCGGGTCTGATATCTACTCGGTATTGGAGCTGTACATACCGGCGGCCATATACCGCGGACCGAATATCCAACAGTCTCCCGAACCCAGATTACTTTCGGTGAACAAGAGGTTGGTTTAAAACAGTGGGGAACAGTACGGATCAATCCCCGCCGGACCGATCCTTCCACCCTATATAAGACTCGATGTACCGTAGATAGAGATTAGTTTACTTTGAATCCAGCGCTATCCCTGTCATTCCGAGTATCTCTTCGTGTGACTACCGTCACACGATATCATGGAAATGATATCCGACGATGAATCATACCCTCAGCATATTTCTCATTCCTTTCACCTCATCAAAGTTCTGCAAGCCGAAAGCCAGACGGCAATGCTGCCATCACGGCTATGCCTGGGAATTTGGGTCATCCGCCATCCGATGTCCCACTACGATTCTGACGAAGTGCCGCTGGACGCGAATTTACTGTCACGTGTCCATATTATCCGTAAAATCAAGGTCCAAGTGCCACTGGTCTCCTTTGTTCCTTCCATATGACACTGCTATTCAAAGCTTCAGTGGGCCTAGTTGTTGATAGAATAGGCTCATCTGATAGGGCTACATCGTGCAAGACTTCGTGCGCTGGATGATCTTGATTCATTGAGAACGTTGCATTCAGCAAGGTATATAAGGTGAAAATATCAAAAATTCTCCTGGTCTATTATGCAAGCTACTATGGCTCTTCCCTCGGCTTCGGTTTTCACTTTCGGAGTCGCAGTTCTTACTGTTATTCTACTATATCTCCTTGCGCGTCGCCATCAGTCCTTTCAAGCATTGACATGCCCACCAGGTCCCAAATCCCCCAAAATGCCGACTCTTGATGCTTGGGTCCAATATCGAGAGTGGGGGAGGGAATATGGTCAGTTTCATTGTGTAACACTGGCTCGGGCTGATTCGGATAATGCTGATTCTTGGAACTGTTTTATCAGGAGATCTTGTTTATATCCATGAAACGAACATGCTCATTACTAACAGCGCTCGAGTCGCGGTAGATCTACTAGAAAAGCGTGCTCGTATTTACTCGGATCGAGAAATGACTTCGGTAATGAAATTGTGAGAAGTGTTCAGCTTTCACTGGAAAGTCCCTGAATATGGACCTTCTCCTTTACACAGGTGTGGAGCAGAGAGAGTGCTTTCAATGGAGGTACGTGCTTGAACTTGCCTTTTAAACTTTCATATAACTTATCATCTTTTGCGTTTCTATTGTAGCGATATTCCGAGAAATGGCGCAGGAACAGGAGGGTGTATCAACAAATCTTTCGTCAATCCACAAGTGACCAGTTTTATTTGGCCCAGTATAAGAAAATCAATGAATTTTTGCGTAACCTGATAGCTTCTCCAGAACGGTTCATGGAACACAATGACTTGTGCGTTTTTAACAGCGTATCCAACGACGTTGATTGGCTAAATGCTGACCCCCTCACTAGGCTTTCGCAAGGTCTTATATATGCTGCATTATATGGGCTTGACGTTGCTCCCGAGCATCCTGTTGCGCAAAAGTCCAAGGAAATCAACACTACAATGGGAAGGACGTTTTTACATGATGTTTCCGCCTTGGAACTATATCCGTGGCTACGCTTTATGCCTTCTTGGTTCCCGGGATGCGGGTTCAACAAGACAGCAGTGGAATGCTTCTCAAAATATTGAGTATATTGAAAACGTACCGTTTGACCAATCGGTAAACAACTTTGTAAGTAAGATCGTCTTGAAGGTGCTTTGCGTTTCAATTCTTGACGCTATCTAGAAAATGGGCAATGGCACTTCCATTGTAGCTGAACTCGCCATGAAAAACGAAGGAAACCCTGTGGAGATTCAAAGCATTAAGGAGATGGGTACAATCAGCTCTCTAGGTAAGATTTGAAACCGGGATGTGACTCTGTGTAATATGTATCCAACTTATCTCTACCCTTATAGCCGCGGCGGATACGGTGCAAAATCTGCTTCAGTTGATTCCGTCGTGAACTTATCATTCGTGCTGAACAGACAATGTCTTCCATCTGCTCCTTTCTCCTCACCATCACTCTACATCCTGATGTTCAGATCAAAGCACAAGCAGAAATTGATCGTGTCATTGGAAGGGATCGACTGCCTACCTTTGAGGACCGGAAGTTTCTTCCTTATGTCGAAGCTATCTACCGTGAAATAATGCGACTACACCCGCCTCTTCCCCTTGGTGAGAGATTACCATTTACAGCAGTGACTCACTCGGTGTTTATCGTAGTGTCTTAGGGATCAGCCACGTTTCAACTGAAGATGATGTTTATGAAGGTTACCATATTCCTCAAGGTTTTGAGCAGCTTTTTTCTACTTGATGTCAGTCTCAATATGCCCGTTCTAGGATGCGCGGTTACCCCCAATATCTGGTAGATTCTATATTAGTTTTACAAACTTGTCGGAGACTAAAAAACGTTATAGGGCCATGAATCGAGACCCCAATGTGTATTCAGAACCCGATACATTCATGCCGGAACGTTTTCTTGACTCCCCAACCGGACCATTTACGAGTATCAATGAGGTTTATGCCTTTGGATTTGGAAGAAGGTTCGTTCAAGATTTGCTAGTCCAATATCTTATTCAACCAGAGCTACTTTTATTAGAGTCTGTGGAGGTCGCCACATGGGTGATAACACTGTTTGGCTTGCTATTGCCTCCGTCCTGGCCACCCTTGATCTACGCAAGGCCAAAGACAGTGAAGGTAATGAAATTGACATCCCTGGAGAGTATACCAAAACCTTCTTCTGGTATGTACTCTGATTCTGTACAGATTACCAGATGTTGACCCCAATCAATGCCTGATTTCAGTCACCCTCAACCGTTCCAATGTAACATTACACCTCGCGATTCACAAGCGCGCGAATTGGTTTTAGCCACAGTAGAACTGAAATGATGACATCTTTTTGGGAGGTGGACTGTAATGGTTTGACAATCGGAGGTTTTAATTTATACGTTGAATTGGCACTAGAGCTTGAGTGTCTTAATCTGAGTTGACCATTCCTTTTGACTCTACGTATGCTGATATTGACTGGCGTCTTCAACAAATGGGTCAATTGCCTTGACGAGCTCTACAGAATGACTACATTCATCTCTAGTCTCCCGACGTTTGTTATATACCCCAAGTTCATAGATATATCTTAATTTTACAGTTCATCTCCTACGTCTGGCGTACTCCCCGCCCGTTTCCGACGGCCTCGGTACTATCGCCCCCGAGAATTGCACCTGCACCAGATGCTGTTTGAGCCAGAGCGTTGGCATCTGCAGCGGCGATGCGGGAGCGTATCTTTCCTTCTTCTGCCAGTTTGCGAGCGAACTTTGCGATTTCGGAATCGTATTCCTCCCATTCTGGGATCTGCCTAGCACGAGCAGGCTTTGGCTCTTTCTGTAACAGGAAACAAGCGAAGGCTGAGAAGATCCAAGTTAGGACGCAGAAAGACACATACCGTCAATGGATTTTGACAAAGGTCAATGGACTTTGCTCGATGTAAGCGATCCTTGCTGCCTGGAGGATACAGAAGAAGATTCAGTACCAATCAAAGGCACGAACGCGGTGAAAATACACATACACCAGGTTTCACACTAGAATGACCATTTGTTAGCCATCAGGCAATATTTACGAAAAAGTGTACTTGCCCATAACCAATCTTCGTGAAGCGAGTACTGGAAATAGTTAGATCCTAGAGTACAGTCAGAGAGGGCCGAGGCCACTCACAATTGGAACTTGAGCCTGTAAGTTATTTGGCAAGTTGTTGGCAAGTCTTGATCTAGATTGGCCAACGAGTTGGGATCCATGGATAATTGCTGGTATGATCCACGAAGAATATCCTATCAGGACGAGTCAGTGGAACCATACTGTGTAAACTAAAAACAAATCACTCCAGCGGCGAACTACAGTAAAAAGGTCAGTATCAACTAACTCGCAGATATAACATACATACCTTCCGGAAGCGCACCAAGTCCACGACATATAGCGCACTAAGTGATAGTTAGCAATATGAATCATTCGGTAAAAAAAAGTCACCCCATACCTGATATGATACGACCTTCCCTCTGTCGCTGGACACGAATTCACTGTCACGTGTCCATATTATCCGTAAAATCAAGGTCCAAGTGCCACTGGACGTGACTGGTCTCCTTTGTTCCTTCCATATGACGCTGCTATATATTCAAAGCTTCAGTGGGCCTAGTTGCTGATAGGATGGTGTATCAAGGCTCATCTGATAGGGCTACATCGTGCAAGACTTCGTGCGCTAGATGATCTTGATTCATTGACTCGAACGTGGCTTTCAGGAAGGTATATAAGGTGGAAATAGCACTATATTTCCTTGCGCGTCGCCATCAGTCCTTTCAAGCATTGACATGCCCACCAGGTCCCAAATCCCCCAAAATGCCGACTCTTGATGCTTGGGTCCAATATCGAGAGGGATGAGGGGAAAAATCAGAGCGTTAGAAACCTATGGATCCTATGGATCCCCCCTCGCGGTAAGCTCCAATTGTGGCGTGGGAATGAGCTTCGGACATGAAGTAGTTATCCCTATGCGAGTTCAACGGGGAGATCCTGGCGGATTCTTCGAGCTCTTGAGAGAGGGTGAGAGAAGCGGCAAAGGAATTCTCTAATTACCTCTCAAAGTAAAAGTAAGTAGCGTATTTATACAAAAGTTCTTTAATTAACAAGTTATAATGGCAACAAGTAATTAATGATTAATTGTTAGTAAACCAATGATCTGAATAGTCCAAAGGACGTCACGATACATACTCAAACTCATACACTGCCGTGACAATCTATCTGACTGAGGCTAGCCCAGCCCTGTTGATCCCAAGTACCAAATAACCGAAGCTAGGTCTAAAAACCGTAATTTGGCCCTCAGCTGTGATCAACGAAAATTAAGCTCAGGTGCAAGAGGCTTATGCTCGGTATTAATTGAGCGTTGTGCTTGGGATGACTGTGCACCGCCTCACCCTGGTTGTTCCGGCTCTATTAGCTCTTCCGGTTCTTCCCTGTTTCGTTTTAGTTTTCATTCCAAAAATGCTTTATATTTCTAGCTACTGTTACTACACGTTGCACGTCGCTATCTGCCTACTCTGTATACCCACGTAAACCAATCGTTCCCCTAGATTCAACAATAAGCAAGTAATGATTTCTGAGGAGAAATGCAAACATACCGTTGGAAACTCGTACTGCAGGAGAGCTGTTAGAAAACCAAGAGTGAGAGATGTGAGAACATAATGAAAAAAAAAAACAAACCGCATCGATAACTGTAGCGCAGCAAAAGCAGATGAAGGCCTTGATCTTGAGATAGCACAACTAGAGGTGTGCAGACAAACAGAGGTAACTTTGAGCGTTGATCTTCAGATTGAAGTTGGCTGGATAGATATCAGAATTAAACTTGAAGAGCGTTGCAGTTGCTTCATTTTCAATAAAGTCTGAGCTTCTGCTTTGCCATGAAGCTAAGAACGCTGATTCTTGAAGAATGTTTGAGATTCCGCCTTGCCTTGAAGCTACAGACGCTGATTATTGAAGAATGTTGCTTGATTTTGTACTTGCGATATTGAGTGTGATTTGGGCGACTCTCATGCGTATGTCTGAGCGCCGACAAATTGACGATAAGCGTTGGTGCAGGGATGATGGACGTTGAGAGAAAGAAGTTGAACATACGTGACTCACCATTCACATGTTCAGATCACAAGCTCACATGTTCAGCTCACGTATCACATTGCTCACCAGCCTAGGTAAATTCTCACCGCGTTCACGACGCGACGTTACAAAAGAAACGATTCTACAATAAAGATATGCGGGTTACAGCTGCCGGCATTTAACTAGTTAACCTATGTACATAAGGCGAGCACACTGCTCCCAGGCAACCCACCTGCACCACCAGCTGTCGACACGGCTTGAAGGGGCTCTCCATCAGGAACCAGGCCTTTGAAGTCCCCTTCGTCGAAGCGCATAAAGTCCTCCAGCAGTCTTTAGAGAGTAGGTTAGTGTCCTTTTATAAAACAACACGTCTGTACTCACTGCTTCCACCCAGGATCCGTGACCTTGGTTCCAAGCTCTTGTGATCGTTGGCATGATAGGGGCTCTGGCCGACACTGTGTCGGCAAAGTAGGCAGTATACGCGCCATTGTTTCCCTTCAAATTCAACGCGCCAGACTGAAGGTCACTCTGTATCAATTCATCGGAAAACTTATATTGTGATGGGACTTGCCTTTTTCGTCATCAAAACCTTTGGGCGGCAAAACGCCATGATATGACATGGTTTTTCACAGTTGTTGGTATTGCACTGAGTGCTTTGTGCAATGTAGGACCAGTGTAGTACCAAAAAAGTTTGTCCTAAGCGGTATCTAACTATTTAAGACTAGGTTTCAAATTTTTGCGGCTCAGCGCCAAAAGATATTTAGCCCGGGACATCCGGAACCTTTCAGCCCGAGCCGCAAGGGAGGGTTTGGCCGTGTATGGAGCGCAACACTCTAACTCTATCATCTGACATCTATAAGTGTTTGACAACTTTGCGGAGCAGAATGAGCTCAGAGCCTATCTAAACTGTCTCTTTGGATGCCACTCCATTATTTGATCTGTCCAGGGAAGATGGTTCCACGGGCTGGACACCAGTCTCCAACATGTCATTTGCTGATAAGTCCATTGATGATATGGAATCTTGGGGAAAGGCTTGGGGTGGAAAAGAAACAGGGGCAAATGACTCCAACTTGGAAGGCGGCCTCGAAGTGCTGACAATAATTGAGGAAAACTGGCTTGAAGTGAGAATCTTATTTTGAAATTGTTAACTCAAGGAACCTCTTACTATCAAGGCCTAAAAGCCAATGTATGGCAGATTAGCTTGTGTAAACTTGACATATAATGAGTCAACCTACGGTAACACAAGCATACTAAGATAGTAGTCAGTCACTAAGGCAATACTAGCTTGGTCCAACATTGAGACTTACCAAAGCAACAAACACCTGGCACACAACTGATGAGATAATTGAAGTCACAAAGACACTGAGCCACCAAACAACATTGATTGTAGCTATGAATGCCAATTTAAACCGAGAGACCAGAGTCAAAGTTTCTGGGACACACCGGAATTAACAATGATAGCACCAACCTGAATATACGCGCTCGGTGATTGCAGATTGGGTACTCCTGTGGCCAACAGTCGACGGTGGGAGCGCCACATACAAGTAACAATAAGAGCTTTTGACCTTTCCAGTAAATCATTGTGTTTCTCAAAGGAGTAGGAAGATGCAATTACTGGTACATGTCACATTCAAGCCACCTGAAACGAAGCCAAAGATGTTTTGAGCAAGATTCAACTTTTGTGGATGATCACTCCAGGGGTCGACGTTATTTTCCTGAGAGAGGGAATTTAAGCTCCATATTCCGATACCTTCCAATCAACATTAATACTAGAGTAAAACACGATAGCAAACAGGCACACCACATTGAACCACAAACACCAATAGAGGGAGGGCGACAACACGAAGACGAGAGTTGTAGAGGATATACAAACGATAAAGCTTATGTGGGATTGAGTATGTATGCAACATAGTCAAGGTACTGGCACTCAGCGCACCAAAACTGTATCTGAAACCACTATAGCGAACAAACCACATACAATCTTGATGTTGCGCTTTTTTCTATACCCAGAGAAATCATTAGGCCCAGTGGGGTTTTCAAAGATATGTGTGGCGAAAATAAGATCCGCTACCATAGTCTGCACAAAGACTCCATCAGTTGTCACTTTTTGAAATGTCTTAATTGCATACCACAGTCGCAGCCACAAAGAGCAGCAAACTTGCTGTTGAAAGATAGATGAACATTTTAGGGGGCAGCTTTTTCCGGCGTAGTACTAGAACTCGGACATGTCTGATGAAAGTTGCCACATAAACACCTAGACAATCAAGGGAAAGATGTGAGAGTCGCTAGGTGCACATACATCGACTCGGAGGAAAAAACTCACCATAAACCAGGGCCTCCAGGAATGTACTGATGAAAACGGCGGTGATAAGAAACATGGGGTTGCCAGAGGCTCCGCTTGTCCCTTAAGTATTGCAGCCTGAGGTTATGCATAATTAGGCAACCCCGAGGGAACTTGTTTATCTTGTACCGTTGCGATACATGATTAATGATTTACAGTCACTGCATACATAGGTATTCTTGAAGTTCAAGAGGCACCAGCAAAACACGTGTGAGCTGGAGCCGAAAAAGCTGTCGGGCAGTGTACAGCTCTGACCATACTTGGACTCATAGTGCAAAGAGATTTTTGGGATCTGCGTCCACTGCCTGACTCGCATTTCGCTGATGTCGGAGCCCGAGAAAGTGAAGGAAAGGCTTGAGCGGGCAGGGAAGGACACTTTACCTACTTGGACAACGCTCAGATACCAAAGTTGAAAGTAATGTCGGCTACCAGTCTACGATGCAGAACAATGAAGTATTGTAGGCCTTTTAACGCTCCAGACCCCTCCCGACGGATCATGTCTGACTGTGGCCAAGCTGCGGCTGAGCTTTAGCTCTGATCGCTGATAGCTTGAGTTGTCGTTAAGTTTATTTCAAGCCAATCCACAGCTACCAATACAGCCATCTCGAGGGCCTACCCAAAAGGAACGATTTTGCTTCTGTGTATGCAAACTTGATATGTACTCAGCTTCAACTTCAACCTAGTCTCGCACGCCAGAAATCTCGAGAGTGAAGAAAATCGTTTTAACTTCAGTTTCTTAGATCAAATCATTCAGATAACTTTTTGGACACCAGCGATGTACCTCTTTTGCAAGGACTGAACGTGTTTTGGTGGGTTTTGTCCGGGTTTTGTCTTGGTACTCTGATAGGTTCATGAAGATGAGTGTGGCTCTACAAAGACGATTCTCGGGTAGGATGGCAAGAGGAATGGAAACTTGAAAGGTAGATGCCAAAGATATATGTGTGTTTAGTATAAACACTCTAGCTAACAAACGCTGCTTTGACTGTCCTGCGTACTCTCAACTCCCGACGAGATTGACTCTGGCCGTGACTTGTGCGCGAACCGCGTCAGATGACAGTAATAAGCGATGTAGGTATGCGAATAAGACTGCATCGCGAGGAGTAGGATGCCTGTTGAAGCCTTGTCAGCGAGATGAAAACAAATAAATGAGAAAGTTGATACTCTGATCCCAAGAACTACGTTTGGGAGCCCAGCTTGCTCCATTTTCAGACAATGTCTTGATAGCATCTGCCTAGTTGTTGGAATTACTTTTTTTCATTACAGGGGAGATTCTATTGGTTGTTTGGGGCAGTTCCAAAGGGACTGAGGAAGGTTATAGAGTAGGAACGAACGAATGAGAGGTATTTGGGTGACAGAGGTAGAACTAGTAACGATTGGGAGGCGGAAAGCGGAGTTGGCGGAGCAAAGAAGGACTGGAGGAAGGACCGAGGAGGCTGGAATAGAATCTTTGGGAGAGTTAGAGTTGGAAGCAAGTACCAAGTATGCGTACCAGCGCAGCATGAACATGTCCTTCTAATGCTGGGACCCGTCGGTTGGAGTGAAAAGGCCAACGGGAAAAGAGCGCTATACGTAGTCCGTCTCGTAAGTCTCGTAAGCAAAGGGCTGCGTTCGGATCCTTAGGCAGAGGTAGAGGTTCTTCTTCGCAATTGTTACACCTCGCTTGTTCAGCAGCCTTCCCGTTCCCAGCCTTCAACACAGCAAAGGACTCAGAATAGATCAGATGAAACGGACTGAAACGGACTTTGCTCCAATTTTCATACATCTCCCTTTGCTTTTGCGGGTCAAGTCTAGATCTTGGTCTTCATTTAAGTTGGTAAGTTAGTGATGATGGAAGCGAACTTTGACTCCAGAACTTGAGCGCTAAAGATGAAAGGGGTGCATGATGTGGGCAAGCAGGGAGTCACTGGAGGAGCTCTGGCTGAACGATCAAGAAAGATCCAAGAGTAAATACTTGGAGCAAAGAACAACTATTGGAGCTTTGAGCGCGCAATGTCGCGTACATTATTTGTATAGGCAATTGGGTAGGCGAATAATGAGAAGCAAGTATGCCTCTTTACAGCAACAACAGTTCTGGAATGCTCAAAAATGTTATGAACAGCACTAAGAAAAACATCGATGCATTCAGCGATGCATTCGTGCGACATAGCAAGGTTGATCTAATGGGACTATTCCTTGACATTGACCGGCGTCTTCAACAAATGGGTCGATTATGCAGGCTGAGCCAGATTGCCTCGACGAGCTCCACAGAATGACTACTCTCATCTCTAGTCTCCCCAACGTTTGTTGTAGATACCTCAAGTCCATAAATATATCTTAATTTTACAGTTCATCTCTTATGTCTGGCGTATTTTCTGTTTGTTCGTCGACGGCCTCAGCATTATCGCTCTCGAGAATTGCACCTGCACCAGATGCTGTTTGAGCCAGAGCGTTGGCATCTGCAGCGGCGATGCGGGAGCGTATCTTTCCTTCTTCTGCCAGTTTGCGAGCGAACTTTGCGATTTCGGAATCGTATTCCTCCCATTCTGGGATCTGCCTAGCACGAGCAAGCTTTGGCTCTTTCTGTAACAGGAGACAAGCGAAGGCTGAGAAGATCCAAGTTTAGGACGCAGAAAGACACATACCGTCAATGGATTTTGACAAAGGTCAATGGTCTTTGCTCGATGTAAGCGATCCTTGCTGCCTGAAAGGTACAGAAGAAGATTCAGCACTAATCAAAGGCACGAACGCGGTGAAAATACACATACACCAGGTTTCACACTAGAATGACCATTTGTTAACAACCAGGCAATATTTATGGAAAACTGTACTTGCCCATAACCAATCTTCGTGAAGCGAGTACTGGAAATAGTTAGATCCCGAAGTACAGTCAGAGAGGGCCGAAGCTCACAATTGGAACTTGAGCCTGTAAGTTATTTGGCAAGTCTTGATCTAGATTGGCCAACGAGTTGGGATCCATGGATAATTGCTGGTATGATCCACGAAGAATATCCTATCAGGACGAATCAGTGGAACCATACTGTGTAACTAACATCAAACTCACTCCAGCGGCGAACTACAGTAAAAAGGTCAGTATCAACTAACTCACAGATATAACATACATACCTTCCGAAAGCGCACCAAGTCCACGACATATAGCGCACTACGTGATAGTTAACAAGATAAATCATTCGGTAAAAAAGCCACCTCATACCTGATATGATACGGCCTTCCCTCGAGGAAATCCTTCCAATAGCCCGTCTTCCAAAACCTGAAGCCTTCCATAGCTTCATTGTCATCTCCCATAGGCGTGTAACCGTAAGGTGCACCATGAAGATCGAGATCAACGAGCTCTTGCAAGTCGGCCCGTACGATCTGATCCGCGTCAACAAATATGACCTTCTTCAGGTCCATAGGGAAGAGAACATCGAGGAAGAGAATTTTATAGGCCCAAATGATTCTCTGCTTTTCCTTCTGTACGCGGAGCCAAGAAGGCCACTTATAGGTGACAAGTTCGTACTTGAAGTTATAGGCTTCAGCCAAATGAGGGATGAATTCCTGTAAATCCATAGATTAAACCTCCAGAGCACCGTAGAGTAGCAAGATACGCACAAGGAACGAAGGGGAGAGGAAATTCTCGATGAACCAGAACTTGACGGTACTGTTCGTGTTTCGTAGGACACTAAGAATCATGATGCCCACGAAACGCTATAACAAAGTCAATGTCAGCAAAACCTCAAACGTAAACTACTTACCTCGTAAAGAAGACCTGATGCCACAGTGAAAATGTTAATATCTGCTTGTTCATTAACCACTTCAACCTCTTGAGGTTCTTCGGCACCTCCAAATAGGGATTTTACACTGCAAGGCAGGATATTTCAATAGATACGCTAGGTTGATAAGTGATAATCCTCACCTAGAGAACACGCTTTCGAAGACACTAGGCTCTTCCTCCTCCTCCTCTTCAGCCAAAACATCTTCCCTTGCCATGCCTGGAAGCCTAGAGAACCTGGGGTATAGCGTCTGACCCTCAAAGCTAGTGACCGTAATTTCATTGCCTACGTCCTCCACCGACGGACTGTTCCATCCCTCATTACCAACACTGTCAGTAACGAAGATATCCCTGCCGCGACCTTCACGAATCTCAAGCTTAAAAACGCCAGGCTTCGCCTTGAACTGGAAGTAACCAAGATTTGCTACAACCTGGGTGTCGTCGATAGGCACGGAACCGCTGACGAGCTGAAGCTGTAGTCCACGAGGAGGGGCCTGAGTCGTAGTATCCCGAGCGTGACCTTCGACTACGATGTTATCTAAATCGAAGATGGTGTCGACACTGGAATCTTCAGGTGCGAGGTGCCCTAGCTGGATGTTATCTAAGTCATACATGGCTTCACGTGGTCTGACGAGCCATGAAGACGGTACGTCCATGGCTAAGGTATAAATCGGCTCCAGAGGGAGATTCTCAAAGATGGTCTGTGAAGAAATTTCCTGCCTAAACTTCAATCAGCAACAAGAATATCACAGAAAGCACGTATCACGTACCCAGATTCGTCAAAGGACAATGCAGTCCGAAGATTGTATCGGAAGAACCTTTTCAGGGGGACCTGCAAAAATATTAGATGGGTCGAAATGTGTGATAAATTTGCAACGAACCTCGCCATACTGAGTTGGATTGAGGCGAACCTCCACGTACGTGTCGGGAATATGAGAAAGCCACTGTTATAGGAGATTAGGAAGTTAATTCAACGATTGAGTAACAGCATACCTGCAACAGACTAGACCATTTCTGAGCAGTTTCGCTAAGAGGATCCAATACTACTGCGATTTGATACAAAGCTGTGGAATTATCACCGATCTTGAAACACCTTTGGAAGCAAAAGATTAGGACCTTTCAAAAAAAAAAAAAAAAAAAACTAAATTAATGGCTCACGTATGTTTATCCTCCAAAATCCGGTAGTTCCTGTTACGAGGCCTTCGAGGAGCATCAAATAATCCGACCTCACTAGGATCAGGTACTTGAATAGCGGAAATAACCGATGAGGTCATTGAAACGATATGAGAAATCGAAGCCCTGGCGAAGCACATTCCGAAAGTAGTTCAAGATAGATGTAGGTGGATAACATACCGGTCAAGATCTTTCAGACCGGGTCGGATATCCTCCAAAGCTGAAAGAACAGGCTGAATACGTTTTTGAAGTTCATACTCTTGCAGGGCCAGGAAGTCAGCAGCCAAAAAGTCCTTCGGTGCTATCGGTCCTAAGATCTGTACACGACTGGATATGAGAAATAGAGAGAGAACCAATTACAGGCCAGCTTACCCGTCCATTTATTACCACAGCGTTTTCACCTGGTTCTACTGCTAAAGAGCGAACAAACCACTGACACGAGTCAAGGTAGCTCGAACGCTTGTTAGGCTTATGGTTATCCAGATGATCAACAAGGGCGTTCTTGAGGGCATTATATGTGGAGAATGATACTTGAGGATTAGAGTCCCCAGTTTCAACAGTATCAGTGCCACCAAGAGCTTGTAAAAGCTGCGACGAAGAAAGTTTGGATAATTGGTTGTTATCCAGTAGATGAGCGAAAAGAGACGAGACCAAGTGGCCCTGGTAGCTTGGTTCATTTGATACAGGAGGGGGGTTGTGAACTAAGGTCAAGCGAGTCTTGGAGTCTTTCTCCTGGTAGGATTCAGAACCAGTTTGACCAACCAAATGGTGGGGAACTCACCATCGATGCAAGGGCTTCCTTCACAAAACTAAGGCCTTCCTTTGAGTCGAGATCTGCGACAATGAACATCGTGATAGGTATTATCTCCGATTCCGCAGGATAGATGAAGGACGCAGGAGAAACACTGAAGCCAGATCCCGAGACAAGTTCGGGAAGGCTGACGATATCGAGACCATCTTTGGGTGGTACCACATATCTACTCCTTCGCCGAGCAGTTGTCGGTAGGTCGAAAAAGTAGTTTGATACCCTCTCATTGTCCTCATCGGTCAAACGGCCTGAGTATATCTGAAGACTAATAAGAATAAACGTGTGACTCGTCAGCAATGTGGTCGTACCTCCTCCTGCAAATGCATCAGCTGTCGAGCAACTTCCGTTTGCATATTGCGAAGAAAATTCTGGAGACAACAGTGTCAGGGCCAAAAAGCCGTTAAACATTTGTGAAATACCTCATCAAATACGAAATGTTTTCCATTGACGAAGCCATGACCCGTGGGGAACGCAGACAGAGTAGCGCTTAGTCGATTGGTGTACTCCTGCAATTTGTCTAATGACTTTACTTGCTGATTTGTACCGGAAATCACAGAATCAAATTCAACCGTAGTCTTTTCTATTGGCTCGCCGGCATTAGCTTGAGCAGCCATAAGACTGTCCCACTCGTAACGGACTGTAGACCATTCGACAGAGGCTGGAGCATCAGGGACAGCCAAGGGTTGTGCGACCTAAACAATGTACGATAAAGTGGTGACCGGCTATAAATGAAAGAGACGCACTCGTTTTAAGAAATGCATCGTAATCTTGCGCCCCCAGCTGTCAAGCAAAAAGTATACCAACCTCGCCATCTTCGCACCGTCCTCTGTATCCACGGAGGGAACTACACCGAAGCGGAAAGGGAAACCACGTTCGATGATGCTATGCATTGTACCGGCGACGAAGACGAGGTTTGCTGATCGAGATAGGTCAACAACGAGGACATTATTGAACAGGTTGAGCTTGACCATATGAAATTGTCCAGGATATAGAGGACGCAGTAACTAAAGGGGAAGTGAGTATATATCAAAACTAGTGCAGATAGTAAGCATACACCAGTCATTGAAGCACCCCATGAGCTATATCTTTTGTCTTTCTCAATATCGTTCCACCAGATGATGATATCACCACCTTCAGGACGGTCGCTGGCATCGACCAGGCCATCCAACACCTCCTTACTGTCCTGGGCGGCAGCGACTTCAAAATGAGTGAGTAACTCCATCGCCTCCCCTCTTTCCAGATTTAGTCCCATCAGCTCCAACATAATTGCTTTTTCCTTCTTCAGCAATCGTAATAGGCCAAAAGGATTGATATCTGTTTCTGTCACGGAAACTCCATTAATCCACATCGCACTGAGTCCACTTTGGACGCGCAGTTGATTTTCGTGAACCTCTTCAGTCAGCTCCGCCTTGATTGGGACGCGACGCGCAAGAGTAGTCACATATTTAGGAAAATTTTGTGATAGGTGTGTGAGAGTGAGAAGAGGGTTGGAAGACTCCATGATGACCTGTGATGCTTGGAAACCAATGGCATGAAGCTCTTCCTCTGTGGGAGGTGTATTGGCATCGGAAGCTGTGGCATTTTCTGGGTAAGAGTCAAGAATAGAGAATATGGGATCAAGCAAAGAAGAATCAACGTCTTGTTCGTCGAGAGGATTCTTATTCTGCAGCGTGGTGATGTGTCTGTCGTCCAATGCCAAATAGTCCATCTTTTTTAGGTCAAGAGCGACACTATATCCAGACAGATAGCTCCGTTTCGATGCATCAATATTTTCTGGTGGAACGTGTCGAAGGACATATTCGACGCGAGGCTCAGCATGTTTTGCTAGCCGCAGCAAGTAGGTGTGAAGTTCCCGAAAGTTGGGAGATGTTATCGAGGCATAGAGAATCGCTGTACGGGGCAGAGCATCTAATTTACTTCCTGGAGGTGGATATATATGATCGAAAGGAAGTATCTTGGGTCTCGTATAATTCGACCTGTGAAAAATTAGGTGCGCTCCGCTAGTAAAATGAACCAGGCTCACGAGTGATTTTCTGGCGAATCTATCGTGTCTATCCCGGCAAGTTGCGCCAACGATTCCACATCGCAAATCACAGTCCCATACCAGTCTACCCATGATCCACATTCTTTATGACGCGCTAAAGGATCCACAGTCTCGATATAGTACTCATAAAACGCCTCAATTTTGGGTGTAGCTGCATGGAGAGCAAGATTCATTTCGACAGAGGCCAAGGTGCCAGATTCAGAAAAGAGTCCCATATTCTTTGCCACCTCTAGAGCAGATGAATAAAGACCCTCGGGGGCTTCATCTGGAGTTATGTTTACCACCTCTGGGTCTGTAACACGATCGAGAAAAGGAAAGAAATATTTTGGGTTCTCTAAAGCGACAGATTCGCTGGAGTATTGCAAGTGTCAGTGGAGTGGAATTATAAGAAAGGACAAAGCTACACACATAATTTCTACTAGAAATGGTGGTGCTGGCCATGAAGTTCTGAGAGAAACTTTGACTGGGGGAGAACTTGCCGTAGCAAGTCCGCCCAAGAGAGTAAGGGAGGATAGAAGCCAAATCATAGGAAAGGCAAATCTAGGCAGACATAAAGCGTGTTAAAAGGTAATGCGCGATTCGACCACGAAGCAGACACGTCGAATTAGTGGGCGCTTAATATGTGATAGGCGCCCTATTACGAGAGCAAGCGCTCAACAAGCGCCTAATAGCAAAGTTGCTGAGTAACTTCTTCAATCTTAACTTCCTCTTCTACTGTGAGCATGGAATTTGTTCCCGCTCCTGCTGTACATCGTGTTCTCTGTGCCGATTGTGGTCTGTGAACTTTTCTTCCAATTTTTCCACTTACTGACTACCCTCAAGGTACTCCGATTGTACCCAACTCCGCAAATTTATGTGTCGCATGCTTGCGAAATACGTACGATCGACTGCTCTAAGCAAATTTCAACGCACTGATTATCCTGTAGAGTTGATATCACAGAAGGAATACCCAAGCAAGGTGCGATCTATACTCGAGATCCCCGAATCAATTTTTGACATCCGTCCTAGCTTCTGTCTCATTTTGTAGAAATTGCGAACGTTTTCTCGCGCCTCCTCAAGCTTGGGTCCTTGCACGGCCAGAATCATCGGAGCTCCTTGCTCTTTGTCTGAAGAAACTGAAGGGATTACCCAAAGTACGGCTAACAGAGGCACATTTTATATGGACCGAGCCTCATTCAAAAAGGCTGCGTGTATCGTTAACAATCCAGAAGGAGGTGCGTGCTAGCGATCCTTTCGTCCTCAATCATCCATCCAATATCGAGCAGGTACTTACTAATACGATCTTGGAACAAACTTTCGAGATAGAATATCTGGTTCAGCACGGCCAGTGCCCCGATTGCGCTAAACTCGCCGCTAAAAACACTTGGAAGGCTCTCGTCCAAGTCCGCCAAAAAGTTTCTCACAAAAGAACATTTTTATTCCTTGAACAGTTGATCTTAAAGCACGGCGCACAAAAAGACACAATCTCGGTGAAGGAAGTGAAGGATGGGTTGGATTTCTTCTACAGTCAACGTAGTCATGCGCTTAAGATGGTGGAATTTCTAACGGGAGTTGTTCCAGTTCGGTAAGTCAAGTTGTTCTCGCCACATTTAATTTCGAGATCAAATCAATCCTACAGATCGAAATCCTCAGAGCAGTTGCTCTCATCTGATACACACACTAATACTGCCAACTTCAAATATACGTACTCTGTCGAGATAATGCCCATATGCAAAGACGATCTAGTGTGCATACCTCCAAAACAAGCGCGACAGCTTGGTAACATTAGCCCTCTCACACTATGTACTCGGGTTGGAAGTTCCATCCAGTTGCTTGACCCAGCGACATTACAGACATGCGAAATCACATCCACGATCTACTGGCGAAATACTTTTGACACATTAGCCACCGTTACGGATCTCGTCGAGTTCACCGTCCTCGATGTTGAAGCAGACGGCCGATCGCGGGGAAAATTCGTGCTCGCCGATGTACAAGTGGCTTTGGCAGGCGCTTTCCGTTCTGGTGGAGGCCAAGAAGAAAACTCGATGGACTACGAGAGTGTGGGATACACAAATCAAATATTTCACACTCGAACTCATCTTGGCGGGATACTTCAGCCCGGAGATACCGCACTAGGTTACTTCCTGACAAACTCGAACTACAACTCGGATGATTTCGCGTTACTGCCTTCCGATCGGATTCCTGATATCATGCTCGTCAAGAAGACATATCCGAACCGACGCAAGAAAAATAAATCTAGAGGGTGGAAATTGCGGAGCATTGGGAAGGAAGCTGGCGAGGAAGGTGAAACTGGCGGTAGCCGTGGTGTTGTTGGACGAATGGGCGGTCGTGACCAAAAGAAGGTCGAGGAGGATTACGAGTTGTTCCTGCGTGATCTTGAGGAGGATCCGGAAATGAGAAGTGCAGTGAACCTGTACAAGGCAGGGGATGTGGATATGAAGACAGAGGCTAAGAAAGGACCGAAGAAAGCCCAGTTTGCGATGGATGTAGATGACACTCCTCACCAGGAAACCGAGGAAGAGGATGAAGTAGACTTCCCCGAGATACAACTGGATGAATTGCTAGAGGGCTTCGATGAAATGACATTAGGGGATGATGGGGGAGAGGGGCTACCGGAGTCAACGTAGAGTTCACCTCGCCCTTAGAATTCCTGTGATGATGATGGGTTTGTTTCTTCTACTTCGTTTCTACTAGATCTTCCATTCACGCATCGAATTAGTCATTCAAAAATCTACTGGTTCGCAATCTCAAATAAAGCCTTCTCCATCTTGCACCTCCATGGGGCTATTCTACCGCACGGCATGGAAACTATTGGTCATGGCAGGGTTGAGGGGCCGCATTCAGGACTCGAGAGCTGGTATGAGTTTGTGCAATAAGGTACTCTTTTGTTGGCCATAAGCGTAAAGGGGCTGTCTCCTGCAGTGTAAACGTGAACTAAGAATTAGTGGTGATTATTTATCCCCTTTCACCTTACAACCGCAACGGGTTGCCATCGGTACCTGAAAGAGAGGTACTTGTGAAGAGGGAGTATATCGACGTACAGTTTCTGGCATTAAAATTTCAGATTTGACCAGCCTGTTATCTGGACTAGTGCACTGCTTCAGTTGTGCGGCCCGTGTTTGCGGATGAGGCTGTATAATAGTATGAAGGAGTAGTCGTTTAAGCACAAAGTTCGCGGAGTCGTATCGCAACTCATACATCCAGGGTTTCGAAATCCGATCTTCATGAAAAGGAGTAACAATCGCACGTTGGAGAATAATCAAGAACCAGGAACTCAAGTGCTCATTTGTCGTGGGTCGCTTCTGAGATCTAGACTCTAAACTAGTAAACCTGGACTGAATGCACACACCAGCTTGTCAAGAACTGGCGTTTGGCTCATAGGCCCGGACATTATCTGAGGTTATCTGCCACATTAAAAGTCTTTTCACCCCAAGAGAGTATACATTGTCAGGTCTTGACAGGCACGGTTTGAAAATAAGGTCGTCTCATGAGGACCAGTATCTGTCAGCGTATTAGCATTTTGTAAGTATGGCGTATACTCACACGTGCTTCTGCACTGCCACCATCCGTTTATACTTCGTTTCATCATAGATAACCTTACCGTACCCACAACCACCGTTAGTTCTTATCGTTGCTAGTAGGCCTCGCGTCTCGCCGTTCGGAATATAACGTGGTCCTGTCAATACGTGTGATTGTCAGTGTTTCTGTCGAGACTAAACGACAGCCTTTCACATTTCAAGGAGTTGACGATCATACCGTACATGCATGAAAGATTTCAGCTGGTACATATTTCGGGGTGCCAACTAGAAACTTAACCTGGTGGAAAATTAACACGAGTGATCAAACTCCCAATGTATCAAGAAGTCACCTTTGAGATAGCTCGAGCTATGTATGTAGTCCGCTGCTTTGGAAACTAAATTCTGGCCCTGAGCTCCCGCTTTTTTGGTAGCCTTCAACGGCTCTGCTGGAGTGTAAACGAGGCTATTCAACTTATAGGTAGAATAGAAAGTCTCAGTAGAACGTCTGTACGTACTATTATTCCGGAGAAACTTCAAACTCGGGAAGCGCCGCATCCTGCGGCAAACACCTTGCTTGAAACACAAATACATGGGATTTTTCTAAGCTTCATATAGTCTATAGAGGATGATTGGAAAGTTATAACTTAACGACAAAACAATAGACGCGTAATCTAATCATATCACCTTTGTTTGTTCTTTATTTGCAAAAAAGGGTGGGAAAAATAATTTCACCGTTCGGAATGACCTTGACAAGCAAGGTGACCGTGGAGTTTGTGTTAAGTCATTGCCATGATTCAGTCGCTGAGCTGGCGAAATGGAATAGAGCGTTTATCTGATATTCGATATTCCACAGTACACCGGCGTTGTGGACATCCTGGTTGCATAGACTGGCAGCTGGTCCGACCTCAACTGGATGTCCCAGGATCTCACCTTTGCCAGTGACATCCGGTTCAATCCGGGTCTGTAAATTGAACAGAGCGGCGGTTATAGTAGCCGTCTTTCAACTTTACCGATAAGTACGATATCGTACATGGATCTCAGACAGCAAGATTACTAGCTTAGCGAGTATTAAGCTTTACTGAGCAGAGTAACTGAGGCAAAACCGAGGTATGTTCTCTCCCCCTATACATGCAACTCTCTCACTCATTTTCCGTACTGAAAAAACGAAATTGTTTGATAGGATTGGGATCGTGTATAAATCATTGTGAAACGTTTCCGTTTTGTAAGTGCGCATATAAACACAATGGAGGACGGCCATTCGTTGCATTCGAGTGGAAAGTTTTCAACCCTTTCATGCGTGATCTATGGCGAATTACTATCGCCCTTCGCTTCCAAGTCACCATCCAATGTGACGTTATGAGCTCGTTTATAACCACATTTTCTGGCAAGTTTACATATATTTTCTTGAACCAAAGCACCATAGGTCTTCCACTAAAATGTCCAACCCAAACAGTGGCTCGTTCTCAGCGCTTAGTACATACTAACTTAACGATAAGTACATAGTACATACATTCCTTGACCTTGAATCTCGACTAACTAGTTGAATAGGGGCACATTTGGCAAGCTGACATCCTCAATACCCTGTTCCTTCCAATACCTTTCAATATCCAGGATAGTGTCGATTGCATCGACGACACTTTTGGCAAACGAGGTGTATGATCCCTTTTTGACCCCAAGATATCTTTCGGTTCTGTCCAATTCCGTAACTTGCATGGGGAACACGGGGGCGTTGTCGGGGCTACATAGTCGATCCGCAAGCTCAGGACGGCTTGCCTTAACGTGAGCAATGACCTTCTTCCAATCATGATCCTCAGGGGCACCAAGGATGAAACGACGGTCTTTTGGCTCAAGCTCGTCAATTGCCTTGTTGTGCACCGCATAAATGTGAGCATCTGCGATCTATATAGCAATTGATCGTCAGTCACTATGGATACTGTGTCCAGACGGGCTCCAAACTCACGTCACGAACATCCATCCACCCAGGATAAACCACGAACACTTTGTTTTCAGGTCGAAGAAGGAAATGGATGAAATAATTGGAGCTTTCAAGAATATAGTGCTTCGGGTGATTGACAATGTACTTGTAATTTGGAACAAATGGTCCAAAAATATAAGTTGGATCAACTGAACTACCGCGTCAAGAAGCGAAATTGAGGAAAACTCTCAAGACATACTGATGACCACGCGCGTATCAGGGTGCTTTTCTGCCCAGTTCATTATAGTCTGCTCGCTGAGGATTTTCTGAGCTATATAAACGACAAAATGTTGGGCTTCAGTCGTCTTTCGTGCGTCGTCGAATGTGACTAATTGCCAATCTGCTCATCATAATTTTCAGCTGAACCCCTGATTATCGAGTATTTACTGTAACGAACCTCGAGGTCCGATGGGACCATCAATATTATAGGTGACCTGGGATCCGGTGACAATTATTGTTTTCACTCCAGAAAGCCGTGCTGAGTTGAATATTTTTTCTGTTCCTTCTTTCGAGAACTATCCGTAACAATTGAAAATACGTTCAAGTTGATACGTTCGTAAGGATTTTTACCTTCTCGACAATATCTATGTCACCACGGAAGGAAGGAAGGAAGGCGGCCACATGGATCAAAACTTCAATTCCTACTCAAAGCAAAGGCTGTGAAACTGCGGGGGCTTCTCGAGTACAGAATCCTTACCTTCAAATGCCGCGCTGAGATCCGATGTAGCAAGGTCAGGAACATCCACAACTGTAAAGTTCTTGTATTCTACAAAAACTTTTGCTAGCTGTGAGACCTTGTCTCCTCGAGCAGACCTATCTCGTCAATGAGTATCGGTCCAACTAATTTGTACGGCTCCGTACCCTCTGACTCTATGGCCAGCATCCAACAGTTTCTTGACAATATTGGATCCGAGCAGACCTGAAGCACCGGTGACAAAGTACGAAGAGTAAAGCATTGGTGGGGAGTATGGGGAAACGGAGTATGGGGAAACGGAGTATGGGGAAACGGAACTCTTTCTGCACCCTACAAATGACATTTGGCTTCGACCCTATAATAATAGAAACAGGGCTGCTAAACGGCTGCAATATAATCAATCAACCGAGCAAGAATCTGCAAGAACATGCTAGAACATGACGCTCAGAACGCTTCAGGGACGCCACTGATTTTTATTGTAGTCAGGTAAAGTTTCAAGGGGGGGGGGGGTCAAGAGGTCTTGGAAATGGATACTTAAGATATGGTGCATAACGACTGGGATGATATCAAGACTCAAGACTTTTCCTAAGTAGCTGAGCGACTTTGGTCTAGTGGGAATAAATGTCCGATCCATCACGGTGGGTCCCATGCTCTCTTCTGATTGAAAGCATTCAGGTTAGTTATTCTATTCGCTACATACGTTGAGTAAATTAGCAACGGCGAACTTGATCTCACAGGCTCCTTGAGGATCTGTACTTTGGGGGCGATCTTGTGAAAGCTCAAATGAGGGAGGAACGCTGAAGTAAATCCAAGAGGAATATTTGCCAAGTCTGGAGATCGGACAAGCTTTCTGTGATGCTGAAGGTAATGCTTTATGGAGCGCTGAAACTGGATCTGGAAAGCCCCTTGACGTCAACCTTCTTGTCAGCCTGGCCCTGTACGATGCAGCAATCCGTCACTCGAATCTGGTCAGGGCCGAAAAGTGTCCTTACCAGAAGAGAAATTAAATACAGAATATTCAGTTTTCCTCCGTCTATATATACATATTCGTATGTATGGGTCATCTAAGTACTAATCACCTATAAGTACTATATGTCGGCAAAATCGTCCACGGTACCCCCTGCAAATTTTTAGTGCCCAGCATTTATTTATCGCGCTGCACGCTGTAATTATGACGGTCACACCGAATATGGATAACACGTAGGTCCTGGCTCGCATTATCGCAATCTATCTCATCAGCGCATTTATACAGGTTAGGAGCATTGTTCATCGGGCTCATCATCGCCTCTGTGTAAATATTCCTTCCCACTCTCATTCTCTCCATCATTGATTTTATCGACTTATTAACTTGTTTCTCTAGTATGAACGGAGGTATGGACCTCACCTCATAAGCCAGTAAAAGACTCTGAAGCTCGATTTTTATAGTTACTTACTCCCAAACGTGGTTCTACTTCAGCTCCCAGAACCGCGAAAAGCCGGATGAGTTGTGGCTCAAGCTACTGGTTAGCATCACAGGCACAAATTTGCTCTCCGAATCTAAGCTAGCGTAAAATTCTTAGGTTGTGGTTGTTGTGCTTCTGGACCTTGCGCACCAGGTTTTCACTACTCATTGGCGTGAGTACCTATACTCATACTCTTATGAATGGAAAAATTTAACCCTAGTAATTCAAGTGTACAACTATTGTGTCACCAATTGGGGCATTGTGGCCGGCCTCGATGTCCTTCCTTGGTCAGCCATTTTATGTTTTTTTAAAATAAAAAAAAACCCTAACATCACCATACTGATATCATCATTGATAACAGGAGCTACTACGTAAATTCTCTTGAGCAACTGACCTACAGACTGATCTGACAAAATCCTATACTAGGGAATGGCATATCCAACGGTGAGTCTAGATTTACATATAGGATCTGCTTTACTGATCAACGCCCTCTCTAGGGACTTGTTACTGTCATAATTCAAAGGTGCGTATTTGTGTTTCGATCTGTGCACCTTTGTTTACGAAAAGTAACTAGCTTCTTTGTATGGCGAGTGTGGAAATGTAGGTTATCCATTGGTTATCCAACTAAAGAAGGCGGATAGCTCTGATGTTTTGATCCAGTGAGCAGAAACCTTGTCGTTACTCTTTCGATCGTAAGTGCTTTCCTCCCTACAAGTTCACGACATCATTGGATGACGAACCTAAAATCTAGTGGGTGATATCACTTGCTCAATTTGGTAAGTGAGCCTGAGGCTCGAAATCATTGCATTGAATGCTCAAACTGGTATATCTACTAAAGGTACATTCCTGTGTAAGTGAAATTTAGGTAGTAGTCCAGGATAATAGCTAACATAAGTTACCAGTCTATGTTGCCCGGGTGTACGTATTTTGGTCTCTGAACCAGCCTTGCTTCCAACTGAATTTGAACACAGATTCGAAATTCCCAACGCCGAACAACTCTCATTGAAACTGGGGGTAAGTTCCGCTCAATATTCTAGTGACCAGAAATTTGAACATCCTTCGATAAGGGCTATGCAATCCTCGTGAATGCGCTTGGAGTGGCATGCGATATTACAATTGCTGTTGCAATGGTGTTTTATCTTAGACAAGCCCGAACTTCAATTAAAAGGTGCGAAATTGGTTGGTGAAAAAAAGCATTTTCTGATTAGTCTTTAGAACCAATCACTTACTACGCTCCATTGTGAGTGCTCATGCATAGTTTGTTCATTCTGAGTTTAACCTCGCTTTTAGACAATCTTCACCGTGACAAGTAAGTGCTCATGCATAACGTGTTTATTCTGAGTATAACTGTTTCTGCGGATGGACTTCAGCTGGCATTGTCTCTAGGTAAGCGTGCTGTAGTAGCTTTTCCAATTATTAACTCGGCTTGACTATATTTCTTGACAGTGTTTGTGCTATCATGGTGCTTTCCATGGCTGGGGCCTATTCAGGGACAAACATCGAATTAACGTTCTACTTCATGCTGACAAGGCTATACTCCAACTCTTTCCTAGCTACGCTCAACGTAAGAGACCGTTTGCGAGAACGTGTTGCTAGTGACGGGATTATCACTACCTCCAACTTCCTCAATCGTACTGCTGCTGCTGTACCTGTGTCCTCTCATGAACTGGACAACTTCCCTCGTCAAAAAGGCTCCCCGACCGTTAGTTATCTTCTTCGCCCAATTTTCTCTTGTCTAATAAACTGTAGTATGGCGGAGACCAGGAAGATGATGTCACTCAAGGGACCGTCATAGCCGTGAAGGTGGATCGCATTACGGATACGCAGTACCCCTGACCAGGCAGTGTAAGTACAAGGTACATTGGCTCTAAGCGCCTGGCTTCACATTGACATTGGCCTAAAAATCATGGTCGCGAAGACTCAGGTGTTACATTACGTCAGGGGTAATTTGTGGGTAATTAGGCTACTCGAAGAGACGAGTTCATGAATAAAGTAACTAGGTGGACTTAACAGTGATACGTACCGTCACAAATATAAGGCAAATTCCAGAGATAACATAAAAATATTTGGAATAAATCATTGAACTACATATAGATTACTCCTGGGCCAAGAGATCAGTCACTTCATCTTCCTCGTCTGAATCCCCATCATCATGGATAATAGTCATGTGAGGATCTTGTTCGTCCTCTCGCTTTACATTTGAAGCACTTGGACGTGGTCTTCTATCTCGAGGAGTAGCGTCGTCACCCTCGTCTTCGTCGCTATCAGAGCTAATGGCGATAATCTCCACTTGGCGTTTACGAGTCCTGTAACAGCAGGGCAGAAGTGAGCTTTGAGCAGTGTAGATTTGATGTACTTACGCTTGCCGTTTGGGCATCGTACGAGTTGGAGCAGCAGACTGACGATGGGAGGATGGCTGAGGCGTGCCTTGTTCAGTTGTGCCGTCATCATCATCGCTTGCATCTGAACCGTCCGAGGTAGAAAGTCGAGCGCGCCTAAAGGACAGTGTTAAATCTGACAGCAAACTAAAGCAACAATAAAAACGTACTTTGTTCTGCCCTTTCGAGATTTAGCTCCCTTCTTCGTTGGTTCATCATCAGCGACTGAACTGGTGATGCTGCCCGAGCGTCTGAGAATGGGGGAAATTTCAGTTTCAGCTCTCTTGAAACTTACAGACCATTACAACGAACCTCTTTCTTCCACGTTTTACTAGCTGTACCGGCTCATCTTCAGGGATGATCTCGTTCAAGAATTGCGCCTCTTCTTGGTGCTTCTCATGCGCCAAAAATTCATCGACGCTAAGCCCTTCCAGACATTTCTCATATTTCTTCGCAAAAGCAGTCTGGAATTTCAAGAACGCGTTCTTGGAAGCGGTGTCGGCGAAAGGCCGACACTGAAAGAGACATTAATCGCTAAGACAGATCATTAAATATAACTCACGGATGGAACTTTGTCTATCACAAGGCTCAGGTAGCGGACAGCATCCTCGTCCACGTCTTCCGGCAGACTTAATTTGAACAAGTGTTGGCATAAAACCTTCTTATGATTCTCTGGTAGCAGAACATTGATTTACTTGATAATCGAAACAACATGAACGACTTACTGTCCAGCTCAGAGTCCTTGTTTAGTAATTCTTTGCAAATATCCATTGCAATGTCAAAGTGTAAGCGACTGTCCTTTCCCTTTTCCTCCTCATCCCTATCCTTGTCGACACTATAATCGCTGAGTACCTCAAACTCCCAGCAGAGGAGAGACACTTACTACAATGTATTGGGACTGGTCCATTCAAGGATCATACCGGATATTTGACCCATGGAAGCCATCTCTTCGTCATCTTCTAACGTATCGCTTGTCCTACATAGGTTGCAATAGATCCGGATAAATATCTAAGAATTATGAGTAAATTTCGATAAACAACATTGATTGACCGTACTGTTGAAATCATTTTCTGGTTCTCAATAGAGGCAGCGCAGTACGCCTGGAAGAAAAAGGACAAACATTGCTTGAGCTTCTGGTTATTGGCATTCCTTGGCGCGAAATACTGTGTCAAGAGGACTTCCATAATCTAGTCATTACCCACTTAGTCGATGAAAACATGTAGCGATGGCAGGACATACCTTGCCGTCGACAAGCACTCCTGGTAGCATCAGCTTGGCTAAGCCCATACACAAGACCGCACGAATGTCTTCCGTGGAGTTTTCCTGCTCCAACCATGCGGTAAATTGTTGCACCCAGAAAGCGACCTGAAGATGACAAGAGTCAGTTTCAAAGTAACCAAAGAAAACAAACCACATACGTCAAAGGGTTCCACCATTATTCCTTGATCGTACAACATCAGTATGTCAAAGATAGCTTGTATAGCAATAATCCTCAGTTCCTCGGGGTTTCTCTCGTCCAGCATTTGCTTGACGAAGAAAGCCAAAGCATTTTGTGCAAGGGGTCTCGACAGAAGACTGATAAGACCTAGACAGCGGAGGCCCTGCTCCCTCGAATCACCATCTTTCCGTCGGACTGCAGGATAGATGAGTTTAGTGACGATAGCATCTAATGACGAGTGAGTATCGAGTGTCTAATATGAAAAGCAAATATGAGCGAAGGAATAAGTTAGACGGGAAGATAAGAGCCTCACGCCATTAACACGTTCTAGCATGGACTCGCAGATGCATAGACAACGTCTATCGATTTTGTCGGCATGTACCCTCTCTGCCTCTGTCATGTCTTCGCGCTCCTTGGTCGCAGGTTTCCTGACTCGAGCTGGGGTGGAAGGAGTATCAGTAGAATCGAAGCTTGCATCAGGGTCGACATCTCGCTGGAAAACAGTAAGTGAATATGGCTGGCATGAGAATCAGAAAAGACTTACCTCGTCGTCGTCGTCGTTGTCCCCAGGATCCTGAAGTTCAGGTACAACTTCAATGGCAATCACACGAATCAAATCCTTCTCGCTACCAGCGAGACGCCTCATGACCGCCATGGTCGGTGCCACAAGCTCTTCGGGCAAGAAGTCGTGGGTTATTATGTCACCTTCAAACAGATTAACAAAAGGCCTAACTCGACAACAGGGTCACTGCACTTACGAATAAGCGAGTCCATTTTTCGACGTCCAATTTCATCACCGTAATCCAAAGAGATTGCAATTTTGAGCATCTCCGATACCACGAACTGTTTGTTATCAACATCATCCTGTCGAACCGCTCTAGCTTCATCGTCCAGGTCCGCAATCTCTTGATCTTTCGAGCGGATGGTGTCGACTAGAGCATTAAAGTTCTCCTGCAAGCGAAAGGCAAATGAAGTGACCACAGGCAGAATTGCTTCGAGCTTTTCAATCTTTTTATCGTTGCTCTTATCGCTTTCACAGAATTGAACGCAGATCCGAGCCAGAAAAACGGTTTCGGGAGTAAGCGACGCCCAAAAAGTGTCGCCAAAGTTGATCCCATCCAGGATATGGGGGTTAGCCTCGAATATCCGTATGATAGCCTCCCCGACGATCTCGTCAGCGCGGAGATCAAACATCTTCAAAAGGCCCAGCAACCCGAGCTCGTCTTTCTCCTCCTGATCGCCCTCCTTAGAATCCGGCCTCAAATCGGCAGTCTCAACCCATTTCTCGATAAGCTTGGCCGCAGCGTCACGTACGGAGTTGTTTCGGTCTCCAAGCCCGTTCCGAACAATGGACTCTCGTTGTTCGATAGAGAGGGCGCGAGGATGTGTGAACCCCATTTCAATTTCGTCTTCATCCCCACTAGTGACATGGTTCTCCAAGACCTTGTAAACCATTTTTCGGGTCTTGGGGTCGATATCCCGCGTGCGTTCCAAGATGTGAGGGACCGTGACTTTGTTCACTGGGATATTGTTAATTATTGCCTGTCGCACCTCGCTATAAAGATATTGCTTTTAGTCAGACCGAAGACAGAGGTGTGAGAGCTTACGCCTGAGGGTCATAAGACAAAGACTCAAATAGAACGACGGACAAAGGTTCCAGTTTCCTCTCTTTCAGTTCTTCTTCGTCGTCTATTCCGTAGAATTTGCACAAAGCAATGGATGCCTGTGAGCGAATCGCCTGCTCCTTGTCATGTATCCGGTCAAGGAGTTTCGCGCGCAGCTCGTAGTAGATTGTATTGCTGCACAGTTGTCAGGGACAGCTGATAGACAAGAAAAGGAGCGTACTCTATCTCTCCCAGAATGAAGACGAGTTCCGCAGCGATTTGAACAGCTCTATAGCGAACGAGCTTTTCCTTGGCGTCGAATCCTTTCACGAGTAGTTTGCAAACGAGGCGCTCTGTAAAACGCGCGGCAGGGGGGTAGGCGACATCGTGTTCGTCAATGTCGTCTTCATCAACGGAGTCCTCGCCAGCTAACCATAACAGCGTGAGATTCAATATTTGGCATGGGCTGTAAGTCTCACATTTCTCGTTTATATATTTCACGAAACCCGCGAAGAACCTAACTACGCGGTCGCCAGGTCCACCCTTCTTCGATTCCAGCAAACGAAGCAAGATCGAGTAGGTTACTTGCTCAAAGTGCTTCTCGCCAGTTAGAATTGCTGCTCCGTCTCTAGTCTTTCCTCTAATCTGCGCGATTTGGATATAGATTTTGTGGAGCGCGACTATATTCTTTTGGTGATTGGCTAAGGTGTTCTGAACTTGATCAAATATGGCAGAAATCTTGGGAGAGAGCTCTTCCAAAATTGCAGAGTTGGAAGGCCTAGGTTTGGCGACAGTTCTGCCTGGCATGGTGACCGAGAATAAAGTTCAAGTTTGGTTTAAAATTAAGGTTGATGAAACCGCGTTTAGTCACGTGGTGTACACGTGACTCCGGACCGCATTTCCGAGTTGAATTTGACACGTCTCGATGTTGTCACTGCGTTCATTTTTTCCAGTGTCCACATCCATCTCCTTATGCTGCAGAGTAAACCAGCAACACAATGAAATTACCCTCCCTACTAGTTCCTTCTTTGGTTCTTTTTTCAGCCTCTGTATTTGCAGAGCCTAGCTCGGGAGGCCTTTATCCCCCTGGACTACTTCCACTTATCAACAGAGCCAATGTATTGCTATCTACAGGGCAATTTGGTGAGGCAGTTAAAGTATACTCGGAAGCCATAGGTTTGCACGCTTTTTGATGATGTTTCCGGATTCTAATGCCCTCGCAGACCAATCTCCGGCAGACTATCTACTTTACTATAAACGAGCTACCGCGTATCTTTCTATTTCACGGCATAGCGCTGCTCTAGAAGATTTCGACAAAGTTTTATCACTCACTTCGAACACTTTTGACAATGCACATTTAATGAAAGCTCGAATCCACGCCAAAGAGGGCGACTTTGAACTTGTGCGTTCATCGCTCGGCGCTTACACCTCTGCGCTGAATAGTCAAGGCAGGGCCGTTGACCCTTCCGCCACGGAGCTACTTCAGTCTGTAGACGAAGCTGAAAAGACGCTGGCGAAAGCCCGGAAAGAGAAACAGGCTCAGCTGTGGACCGCATGCGCAGAGTCTTGTTCTAGCATCATCCGAGGCACTGCGACTCATTCGATCGAGGTTCGCGCTATGCGAGCAGAGTGTCAGCTCGCTGCTGGAGATGTTGAAGGATCTGTGGGCGATCTGACACGCTTGGCAGTCCTTCTACCACCTTCCGCGTCTATGGAGCTTCAGGTTCGCATATGGCGTCTCTCATACTTCTTGCTGCCTCCCACGAGTCAAGGAGACGACGGGTCCAGCAGTGCTTCGGCTCTTGCTCCACTCAAATCTTGCTTGCATTTCGATCCCGACTCGAAAATCTGTCTTCCCCTACACCGTCTGGCCAAAGCATTAGAGAAATCTTTTGCCAAGTTAGAAGAGGCTCTTCAAAAAGAGGATTGGAGAGGCGCAGTAAATTTGTTAACCGATTCTGGAAAAGGAAAGGAGAAGGATTTGTGGGGTCGTTACGAGCAAGCAATGATTGAACATACCGCTCGCGAGCATTTATTGGGAAAGGATGCTCACGCAACCTCGTCCAAGAGATCAGAACCCGAAATCCCTCTTCCCGATCCTATCATTCATTCTCCACGTCGTCAAATCCTACTTCGTGCCTTGTGTAAATCCTACACTGCCATTGGTACCACCTCCGCCCTTCGCAATGCCAACCAGTGGTGTTCGATGCTTCTTACGATGGATGGTTGCTCTGAAGATGCCGACGCCTTTGTGGGACGCGCTGAATACCTTCTCTCCAACGAAGACGATCTTGAATCTGATGGTGAAGGACCCTGGGATGAAGCCGTTCGGCTTTTGGAGAAGGCATTCGAGTCTTCTGGTAGAAGCAACCGCGATATACACGAGAAACTCAATTCCGCGAAAAAGAAAGTTAAACAGAGTAGGTTAAAGGATTATTACAAGGTTTTGGGGGTGGATAGGAATGCGGATGAAAAGACTATCAAGAAGGCCTTGTGAGTCTGAATTTCGTTCTTTTCTATGCATCTCAATCATAGCATTTCTTTTTAGCCGCAGAGCAGCTAAAACTGCACATCCAGACAAGGGAGGATCCGAAGCCAAGATGGCCGCTGTTAATGAAGCGTATGAAGTTCTTTCGGATCCAGGTATGTCTCCCATGCAATACGAACATTACATCGCTCTCATTCTCTTTAGAACTGCGTGCACGATTTGACGCAGGTGATGATCCCAATGATCCAAGCAGTGGCGGTGCACATCCCTTCCCTGGTGGATTCCAGTTCAACTCTAGAGGTGGAGGACATCCGTTCTCGCAGTTCTTCCAACAAGCGGGTGGTGGATTCCCTGGAGGAGGAGCCTACGGACCTGGACAAGGTGGTTTCAAATTCCAGTGGAGTGGTTAGGCTAGCGTATATGTATCGGACTATGTGTATCTATAACATGAGTGTTTTGTAGATGAGGCTTGACTTGTGTGATCTAAAGTAGCAAGACCGAAACCCCCAGAATATGACGTTGGACGACTTGAACAACTGAACTCCGACAGATTCACGTACGACCATGTCACCATATTCCGTGTTCGACTCGACTCGTCGCTTCAGGTCTACAACCTACTGGGCCTAACCTGGTTTAACTATGGGGTGCCAAGTTGAAGCTTTAGAGACTGCTACTTCCAGAAGGCAATTAAGGGTAATCCGATAGATGTAGAGGCCGATTTAGATCAAAATTTGAAAGCACAGATTGAACGCCCTTTTCTGCAACTTTTGAGTTTGTTTGACTAGTCAGATTGCGGAATTGAGTGTCGATTCTGATGGTCGTCCCAGCACTGGACTAGGAACGACGGTCCACTAGAATCGATAACCTTACCAACCATCTAATTCGACCTGAACCATCGGCTACCATCGGACTATCCTTCATTACCGGTTGTAGATCTTCGGATCCGCAGATGCTCGTCAAGGGGATATATTCAAGTTAACAATGTCCAAGCTCACAGCGGATTATTTTCGATGTCCCTGCGACAACTGTGCGCTTGCCCTGGGGGTGGTTGCACTTGGATATCGCAACCCCACGGCATGGATTCCTGATACCGGTGGCAATGCTCAAACTGTGGTCTTCAGACCATCCTCGTCAATTTTTTAGCGGCCCGTTCTTGGTATTTCAGGAAAGCAGGACTTCTTTTCCCGAGATGAAAGTTCATTGGTGCGGACAAACGGACAAACATTGGTCCAAGTTGTTAATATCCGAGTTATCATCTTTTGACAAGATCCAAGGGTGATATTCCGAAGCGATTCACAGCACCAGAATCGGCTCTGAAACACGATTCCAATATTCAACGTTGAACGCTCGAAACTTTATGTAGTACCAAGGTCCAAGCCAGCGCGTACTCGTGATAACTGTGAACGCAAGATATCACAGCGCGCGTCTCGCCTAAGTTGGTCTGAACTTCCACTGGCTCCGTCCGTTTTTTTTGCGCCGAATGCGCTTCGAAATATCCTCGCCTTCACATCATCTGACGAAATATAAGCCAGGAACATATCAAGAGGTATGGGCTTCCATGTCTCAACACTGCAAATCCAACAGTTTCGATATTCAGGGAATAGGAGCTGGGAGATCTCCCAGCTCCAAATCAGACAGCGATATGGGTAACAATGAATTTGATCTATAGTAGCCAGGTTCCATGGAGAATAGGTGCCCGGTGGCCATCTGCAAAACCGTTCAGATGTTATGAGTCATTCCATAGAATCATCTTGATAAGGCTCTACAGCGCTCTGAGATGCTATGGCTTCATGAAGTACTAAGAGATGGTTTGGAGTAACGATCATTCAGTGGAAGCATTAAACTCCTGCTGGACCAATAGTGAGTGGTTTTAGGGTATACTTAGCCAAGAACATCAAGAAATATGAGGGGTACTGCCCGCGGGTACAAGGAGGACAACTGGGGGAGCTCAGTGAACCCAGTCACATAAAATTTTCGGAAAATTATCATGCATCCCGCCCTTGTAGATTTCTCTGAGTATTTTCCGGTGTACACCCACTCTACTACCGCTCTGATGACGAAAGGCGAAAGGTGACCGAATATGGTAGTTATATCTGTGGCTGTATGATTAGGTATAATTACATAAACGCTGGTCGTGATAGCGCACTGCAAGGCGACGCTGATTCATGATATGGTTGGCCGTACTCAAAGCGTTCAAGAACGTTCAAGCTTCAAGCGCTAAGCGTTCACAACGTTCACTTTCGAACTGTGGTTTCGCTGGAGTATTAAATAATATTCTATGGCAGAGAATTATTTCTTCCCGAGATGCCCGGCCGGACAAACAACGGACCTGCAAACCATAGTTATAAAATTGGAACGATGGAAAACAGCGGAAAACTCTGATCAGTAACTTATCCACATTGGTCAACAAAACCTGGTCTCACCTAGTGAGGTTAGTTCCTGTTGATATCTTCGAGCTATCATCTTTTGACAGTGCTTTTACCCAATCTGCTTCAACTCACCTAATCTGCTTCAACCAATATTATCAATTCTCACCTTGGTACCTCATCACCTCAGTTCACAACAACCTTGTAAAATTTGATTGGTCAACAGAACCTGGTCTCTCACCTTATTAGTTCTCGTTCGGCAGCTATATTTCTCCATCCTCCTTCCTCCATGACCTGGCTGTCTATTCCCGCGTCGATTCTGCCTCTTGCGCTATGCCTTTCCATTCGCTCCACGACCGCAGCTTCGACGTCGAAACGGGACTCGACACCACCGCCACCCGCCACATTATTTGTGCCTCTAGCTTTCGATAGCAACAGGCGTTATACGGTTAATGTATCGTTGGTGAATCTTGATGCTCTATCAATGCTTCAATCTCTTCTCTGACAACACTCTTAGCCCAGCAACTCCAGTCAGCTTGAATCTTTCGCGTTCGCGCTGACGACAAGTACTGGCTATTCCTCAGTCGCAGCACAAGGGTGTTCAACATGTGGGGGCGGTCCAACGTAAGCTTTACACCTTTGAAATACATCATTTGTCAAAGAAGTATCACCGAATTCAGATACTCACTATCACCGAATCAACAAACGGAAGCTGTGCAGAATGTGTCCGTACTAGGTGGCAGCGTGGTCGGACCGACCATAAATCAGACCTGCAACCTTCAACTTCAGAATGGGTCTTCATGGTCGTGGCCTGATCCATCGCGTGTGTAGCGTCCCTTGTAACGACTTGGATACTGCCTTACAAGGCCTCCTCTAGTTATCCTGGCAAATCAGCCAAATTCCATCTTCGGTGCTGGGACGTCTGGCGTGCTAGGTATTGGTACAAACGCTCGGTAGGTCCTCGTTTATTCATGTTTCATCACGATAGTTAATCTTATCTATAGCCAGGGAATGTTCAACGAGACACCAATGGCGTTCTGGTTGAAAAGTAATCCGAGTCATCAGAACTTTTCATACGGGCTGGCTTTAAACCCACCCAACGATCCAACCTCCTCAAGTGCTGGGACACTTCACTGGCTAGCACCAGATGAAAACTCTTACGAAGGTGATATCTCTTGGAAAGCCTTGATAGCATCGAATGGAACAGGTTCAATCAACACCGATTCTTACTTCGCGATGGATAGTTGGAGTTTTCAGGGCGGTGATGCCGTCAATAGTAATATCACTCGCAATGCTAGTCT
Source organism: Rhodocollybia butyracea (assembly GCA_015501585.1). Classification (NCBI taxonomy): domain Eukaryota; kingdom Fungi; phylum Basidiomycota; class Agaricomycetes; order Agaricales; family Omphalotaceae; genus Rhodocollybia; species Rhodocollybia butyracea. The sequence continues at coordinate 742,490 of JADNRY010000004.1, forward strand.
CCTCGCTGCAATGGACCCAATATCCGCTGATTTGGTGTTTCCTCATGATGAAGCACGAATGATATGTATGTTTTTGTCTTGAATTGGAATTTTTATTACTGACTGTCTTTTGTAGATACTACGATTCCAGGGTCTCAGCGACAAACCACAGTTTCTTCGTTAGGGTCGACTATATACAGTCTTCCTTGTAATACCACCATGCAGCTTACGCTCACGTTTGGCACTGTTTCAGTGACTCTGACTGAAGCCCAGCTAGTTCACAATCTGGGAAATTCTACATGCCAAGGTGTTTTACAAGAATGGGCAGCCGAAAACGTCACAGAATACTTTCTAGGTTCCACCTTGATGTCTAAGATATACCTGTCGGTTCTTCTATTCACCGTTCGTTACACAGTCAACTGACTTGACTTGTAGAATCTATCAAGTCTCCAATTCGAGTAGCGCTGTCGGTTTCGCACTTAAAACGTCGACCTCACCACCCGCCAGCGCTGTCTCCATAGCTGGAGTTGTGCTTGGAGGTTTAGCGTTTCTCCTCATGCTTGCCATTTCTGTCGTCCTGTTCATCTATTGGAGACGACGTCGCGTTCCTGACCAGAAGCGAATTACCCCGTTCATGGAAACCTCTCCCATTCTGTCCAGAGCATCGTTCCACTCGCCAGAGATGTCTACGCCATTTTCCCCCCGTTCGGAGTGGGGAATAGTTAATGATTACGCGGACGCGACCAACAGGAATAGTAAACGCAGTGCACGGACTGGGCCGTTAATCCAGATCATCAATTCGCCAATTGCCCCCTCTTTCCAAACCTCCCAGTCTGACCACTCTCGTGGGAACGAACTATTTATCCGAGTATCTCCTGTTTCGCCACTGCAGCGGTATGAGGTACTGCAACAGGATGATACAGAGAGAAACGACAATCCTAACGCCACTTCGATGAACAGAATAGCTACCTTACCACCTTACACCCTGACAGATTCCACAGGATCTAATGCTCAAGCTCGAGGACGATTATAGGGCTGAGTGCACTGTATTTTACCGGACACGGACCCTTCCAGATGATGTATCTACAACTTCGCTCTTTGCCTTCACGGACTTCATGGACCTTTCATATGTATCTATAACCTTACTCTTCGTCTTCACAGACTTCACCCTCGTTCAGTGTAATTTTAAAGCATCACATCGACTGCGGGCCGATCATTCCTTCTACAATCGAACTTCGTAGTAAGTATGTACATAATACCGTTGTTAATTCGAAAAAGCTAGAAGGACCTTCTTGCCTTGTACCCCCACCTGTCTGCAATGGGAAGCAGCACTCCTCTTTTCATTTTCATCTGCTACGGTCTCGTAAGACTTTCTACAGCGGTAACTGTTTATTATGCTCCTGGCCAAAATCCTCTCTCCACACCGACAGCCACATCCTCAGCAAGTGCTGCTTCGTATACTGATGCAGCAGCGTATAACCCGATAACATTGCCCGTGCCAGCCTTGCCGGACCCAATGCCTCCCTTGTCTCTCAGCTTTAATCTCCAGGCAAACGCTCCTGGACGCTCGATTACTCAATCTGGAGCTTTTATGGGTTTTTCAATCGAAATGTCCGTTGCAAACCAAGTCTGTGAGTATCGCATTTGTCTGGAATGTTAGCTGTGTAGTTATTTTCATTTTTACAGTGGGCAAAAACTCGTACGTTCTATGGATGTAAACGTTCCGCTCGCTGGTAGAAATTACGATAGGTCTATACTTCAAGTCCCGTTTCTAAATCTTCTGGCAACGATTCAGCAGAGATCAGGAGCCGTCCGCGTGCGCATAGGAGGAAACTCACAGGAAACAGCTGCGCAAGTTGCTAGCTTGGACGATGGCGAGGTTATAGAGAAAGACTTGACCGGTATTACCTACCCGGTAAGTTTTTGACCCTCGCCTCGCTGTTTCAGCGTGATTTACCTCTTCGCAGACACAAACACCGCCTCTGGTATTCACGAGGGATCTGCTGTATATGATGGGCAATATCTCGCAACTGATTAACGTTCGTTGGTTCGTCGGTTCGTACCAGTTCATCTGGAGTGTGCGTGAAGTCGCTCACAGACTACCAATACCAGGCATTCCCTTCAATGATTCTTCGAACTTCAGGCTAGAGATTGCTCAGTCAGCGCAAGATATCCTAGGAGATCATTTGATTGGCATACAAGCTGGTATGGTCCTTGTATGCTCTGGTTTCAGCGGTGTTCATAACATTTATTCTGTAGGTAATGAACCTGACCTTTATGGTAAGCGTTTAGTATGATCTGGTCTGAATGATATCTGATCCACGTATGCTTTCCCAGCTGCACATGGTAACCGCCCACGGACTACTCGCAAGATGACTACGTGGACGAGATAAGTAGTCTGATCGATGTCATGTCCCAAAGTTCCGATCTATCGGTCGCACAATCTCTCCTTCTCACTCCTAGTGTCTGTGAGTAAAATATATCCCAGCCCCAATGCGAATTTTGACCAAACTATAGCTGGAACATGGTCCCCCGAAAGCGTTTGGGACACTGGACTCGTGGATCAATACAGTTCGAATATAGCATGGTTGAGTGTAGAACAGTCAGTTTTTTTTTGTCCTAGTCCTCTCCTGCACTGATTCCTCCCAGTTACCCAACCGACAACTGTTTTGCGCAATTCGGTATAGGAACTCCCCAAAATGTCACTACACTCTGGCCAACATACTTAATGCACTCCTCTGCTCAAAGCCTAGTGCAGCCATACCTAAACTCTACAAGCTATGCGCAGTCGAAAGGCAAGCCGTTCATAATGTTCGAAACCAACACGGCATCATGCGGTATGTGCCCAATTTCAATCACACATTCTCCCCCAGCTTACAAGTCCTTTACTATAGGTGGTTTTGCTGGAATCAGTGATGTGTTCGGTGCAGCACTTTGGGGGGTCGATTATGGTCTTCTGATGGCGGCCTCGAACTTCTCAGGCGGCATGTTCCATGTCGGTGGTCAAAGCGTGTATTACAATGTAAGTCTCTATCTCCCCGATGCTAATTACGACTAATCCATTATATCCAGCCTTTCATCTGTATGTCATGAACTCTGCCAGTCTCTCATCTATTCTCTCTCATTCGCTTTTAGCTCCTCCCACCAATCAGTCCTCGTTCAGGAAATGGACGGTTGGACCCGTGTACTACTCCGCCCTAGTCATCGCTGAAGCCCTCGGCCATCCAACCAGTCACAGGTGCTCGAGATAAGCGCAGCAAACCAAAGCACATATACGCCCAACTATGTCATATACGAAAATGGGCAGCCCGTGCGGATGGTCTTGATCAATTTTTTGTCAGATTCGTCGGGGAATAGCAACTACACAGCAAACATAGCTATCGGAGGAGGCAACACAGGACAATCGACTACCATTCCTTCGCAGGTCAGGGTCAAGTAGGTATCTAGTTGTCACTGAGCTCGGTGGAAAGCTAGCCCATTCATAGGTATCTCACCGCCTCATCTGTATCACAAAAAGGAGGGTATACGTGGGCAGGACAGGTTCGTCGTTACTCGTCCTAGGTAAAAACTAAAACCGACAGTTCCCTCAGACATTTGGTGGCAACTTCGACTCTGATGGTAGACTGCAAGGAACCGAAACGATTGAGACTATTCCTTGTGATCAAACCGCCCAAGTATGTTTAGTGAGCGTACCAGCTCCAGGCGTCGCACTAGTTTTCCTCACGGGCGAGCGTTTGACTGAAACGGAGGGGGCAGCTTCTACTACTTTTGCGACAACAGTGTTGACGCAAACATTTAATACCGCAACTATCGGTGCATCAGCTCTCGCTACATCAAATGGTCGAAATGGGTCTAGTCCTTTGGGGAGTTCAAGCAGAGGAAGCGCAAATGGTGACTATGGCTTTAGAGGATCAGTCCCTGGTTCGACGATGCTTGGTGTATGTATTGCTAGTGCGATAAGTCTCGTCATAAGAGCAAATTATGTGTTGTAGCATTGATAGCATATGGGTTTTTCTATTCTTGATTTTGTTGGATGGACTGAACAATTGGATTTATCTGATCTACTCCTTCCTTATAGTCCCCTAGCTCCTTTAAACATTTTCTCGTCCTTGGATTATGGCAGCTGTTACCTTTTCTAGTGCTGAACTTGTGCATCATAGATATCGCGCTCACGAGACAGTTTGCAGTGGCCATAATGATAGAGGTAGGGCGAATAGAAGCTTGGCCTTATACGTGCTGAAGTCCATCGGTCCGCGTTATAAATTTGAAGTATAGGCAAGTGAACGAGTCAGTCACGGTAACGGTCACGATTTCGGCTAGTAACGTATCGCGTGACATCTTGCTTTACCTTTTCGAACTATGGCAATGATTCTGAATGAAGACTTTTGCGCAGAATTCAAGCTGTTCGCATCCCACCGCCAACGATAGAGTTAATCTAATGTCACCACAGCTCTATAACTTCCATATCATCTTCTCGCACAAGCGCACTGACCAGCTATAATGTGCTACTACTTTCGATGTACTCCCATTTCTTCGACCCGTGCTTATTATCACCTAGAAGCAGCACAGGAAAGCTTGCTGTGCCCTCGGATAGCATAGGAAGCTCAACTCTACTCCTACAACAGATAAAAATGCCATCTACCTCGGATTCACCGTCCTGCTCAGTGCTCCTGCTTGCTAGGCCTGAATGAGCTTACAAGTTATCTACCCCTTCAGTCTTGCAGCCGTTGCTCCAGCTCTCCGATAGTTTTTCTATTGTGTCAGAGTTAATTCGCGATACTTATATGGAACACGAAGGGTGATAAGAAATGAACTGGTCGACTAATCGACGTATCTAACCACGTAACCACGACTTCATCTCTGCAACAGTGATTCTTCGTATGTTCAAGACATTTCGGGCACTTATTCTCAGCCTATTTTTCTGACTCACTGCATATAGCCGAGCTATCGACACTCCATATCTCGAGAGGTGGAAATCTGCCATTACTAGGTTCGACATCGTGTGTGCCTCAATAGCGGCGGAAATGGCCGGTCCGCGTTCGAAGAGGGCGGTAATAGCACAGGAGAAAATATTCCCCGAGGAATTCTATTTTCCAAATAGCTAAGGCAAGTGGGTCGTGATTAACGCTTCAATTGGTGAGCCATCCTAGCAGGAAATACCACAAGAGATTGATCTTACAGCTTCAGTCACAACACACATGCAGGTGAAAGCTTGACATGTGAAAATTTCATGTCCCTCCTTCAGGAAAATGTGCAATGAGGTCCATATCGACATTTCGATAAATTTTATAGCCACTCTGTGACCTGCAATTATTAAACAGGAAAAGCTCAGAGAAGAGGAGACCAAGAGAAGCCGTTTTCGTTGTTTGCCGCTACTCGCTGTCCAATAGGCACGACTAGTGGCGGTAGCTTCCGCTGCATTAATGAGCCTGAACTTGGCATATCGTGGTGACTTCTTCTAGGCGCGATTGTGTTGTAGCTTCAGTTGTTTGCGAAATACCTTGGCAATAGATGCACGGCTCTTTGGTAGGGGTTTGTGTAGTTGGGTTGGAAGGAGAGTTTTCCTGCTGGACTGTCCTGCCGCCGCTTTCTTCGCCTCTGCATCTGTCCGCTCATTTACCTCGAATCCCTTGCGGCCTGGCACCCAGGATATCATAACTTCAGGATGGCCAGTCTTTTTCAAAGTATTCGCTAGTCTCCGCTATTCAGTACGTGCTTTACTTTTTCAGATGGCTAGTCGGCTACAGCATGAACTTGAGCTATTTCCATCATAATAAAACCGAAATCGAGCAGACATGCGAGATGCCAGTGCTAGTCGTCCTCTTTTCAATATGCTTCTGAACACTCAGCGCTTCCCCCCAACTCTTGGACCACGCCGTGTAATAATTCCTTCCTTCCTTCCTTCCCCAGCATCCAAAGAGCGATAGGTGTGGCACCGTTACTCTCCGACATGCTATCGTTACTTCCTTGAAGCACAGCTCTGGTTTACCTCAGCTGTTCGTAACATCGACAGATCCACAGCTATTACTTTGTACTAGGAAACATCCAGAGGCGTAGATGTGTGGGGTCAAATCGGTCCTTGGGGGGCATATCGGCCGCACGCCACAATCCTTCTGGCGGATATAGTTCAGCTGCCATTTGCAGAAATTGTGCTTGGTCAAGCTCGAGTTGAGTATAAAGTGGGTTGTCTGGTACAGCTATTATTTGAGTTTCTGCCGCGAATTTGCTCTTCCTCTCATTGATTCTCTCACATATTTACCATCGCTGCATCTGCCCTCTTCTTTGCATGTCAACTCAAGCTATGACATTGTTGCAAGTCATCAGCATTCCTTTGGCTTTGGCCATCGTCGCTGTATTCTCGCGACGGCGCTCGCTGCTTCACAATCTACCGCCTGGTCCACCAGGTTATGATCAATCACGGGCCTTGGAGGGCTACAGATGGAACACATTCAAGGCATGGAATGATCTATATGGTAGAGCTCTTCTTGCTTTTCAGAACCCTCCGATTTCTTGACAGCAGACATCACAGGCCCCGTGGTATCTTTCTTCATTGGTCAAAAGCGTACCATTGGTCTGACAATCTACGATTTATCAACGGAACCTGCGTCTTACTTGCGTTCTCTAGTGTTGGGAACTATGGAGGCGGCCGTAGACCTGTTGGAAAAGCGCAGCGAAATCTACTCAAATCGTCCACATCTACTCATGGGGTAAATCTTCTTTGCCCTCTGCTCTCCTAATGGTGCTCATGAAACTTCAGGGAATTCCTGTTCTCGGAACTGCGTGGTTTTTCAATGACATATGGAGCTAAATGGCGAAACTGGCGAACGGTTTGCGTCCCCCAGAAGCCTTCCAACCAGGACTTGGCTCATATCAGTTTTTTCCTAGCTCCAAAGCTCGATGTTCAGTCCTCAGGTGGCACCTCAGATCAAGCCAATGCAGATTCATGAATCTGCGTTGTTATTGAATGACCTCCTCACGAATAAAGATCTTGCGAAAAATCATTCAATCTTACGAAGGTATATGTTTTTGGAAATTTTCTGAAAGAACATGAACACGAACTGGAGCTCAGGTACACTGCATCGTTGATGTTCTACCTCGCATACGGGCGTCGCGTGAAGACCTTGGACGACCCGCTTTGCATGGCTCATGACCTTGTGGAAGAATGTGAGCACATTTCCTCCTTTCATTGTTGTAGATAAAGCTCACATTTTGCTATTTGATAGACATTGAAAGGTATGCCACAATTTCTGGTTAATTTGAGCTTGCAGTAGTAACTATTCTTGCAGTACAAGGTGGGTTATCTTTCGGACAAATGGACTAAGATTTTGATATTACTATTCAAGGGTACCTGGGCGGTATTTTATAGAGTCTGTGAGTGGTCTTTTCTCTTAAATATAATTATCCGGAGACTGAGCCCAGCATTGTCCAGTGGCCCATATTATTATGGCTCCCAGTAAGTGACCCTCTGACCTTTGAACCGATGCATATGTTGACGCATCCAAAGCGTCCATTACAGTGGTTCCGCCGTGAACCTGAACGACAGCGAGACATGAATACAAATTTATACATGACAGCCATGAATGACGTCAAAAACAGGATGCAGGACGGCGTTGTGCAACCTTGCACAACCACTTATGGTATCGCAAAACAGGAAGAATTAGGCTTTAATGATATCGAGTTGGCCTATGCTCTTTCTGCTCCATGGGCCGCAGGCATTGGAACTGTGAGTTTGACTTTGATTATTCGGATGATAGATTTACTGACGGCTGCGAGCAGACGACCGCCGCGCTTGAGATAGCAATCTGTGCCTACCAATTTTCTCTTGCTTTTTGAGACTTCTAATGTGTGTTGCTGCATAGTGGCAATGTTGCACTTCCCGGAATGTGTCCGCAAGGTACAAGGGGAAATTGATGCAGTGGTCGGACGAGATCGCCTTCCCACTTTTGAAGACCAACCGTCTCTGCCTTATACGGGTGGTTTCATCAAGGAGACACTCCGGTATGGCGAGTTACATTTGTATTGGGAAGACAAATGAACTGTTTGTTTCAGCTGGAAAAACGCTACTCCCACTGGTATTGCACATTCGGCAACAGAGGATAACACTTATCATGGAATGTTTATTCCGAAAGGCACCACCGTATATGCCAATGCCGCGTCAGTTTGCCGAGTTAGCTGCGTCTTGATCTGCTCACCTATTCAATATTAGTGGGATCTCGCTCGATCCGACTGTGTTTCCCGACCCGCATACTTTCAAGCCAGAAAGGTTTGTTGAGACTACTGACCCCAGGCTTATCAACCACAAATTTGGTTGCTTCGGCTTTGGACGTAGAATTTGTCCTGGTATGCACGTCGCACTCCAGTCGCTCTACATTGTGATTTCCAGGTAGGCCAACCCAATGCTTTTCCGTGAGATTTGGTGCTGATCACCTCCGTCCAGAATGCTTTGGTCCTTCGATGTCCTTCCAGTTGTGGAGAATGGCACCGGATATATTCCTGGAGCAGATGATTTCACTCTAGGTTTGGTCAGCCGCCCAACCAATCTGAAATACCGGCTTGTTCCCCGGTTTGAGATTGTAAAAGAGCTCATCGCCATGGAAGCTGAACGTGCTACAGCGGAAGTTGCTGCACTTTGACCTACATGCGCAACAAGCATGAGGAAGGGCATCATTACATTCGATACAGATAGCCCATTCCAGTTCAATCGTCACAATCATCCTCTTTCAAATGTGTTCTGTACCTTTCTTTCTATACTTCTTGTTTTCTATGCAATTCCAGTACAATACTAGTATTGCGACGAATAAGGGCGTTCAAAGTTCGAATTGGAACTCTAATTTCCAGCGCTAAAAAAGCTTATTAGGACCTAACAGCGCTTAACTGATTGGGACTGATTGAAACGAAGCAGCCTATGCTGTACTAAGACTTGTCATTCGCCTTCCTGTGTTTCAGAACCGATTTCTAGTACGTACTTGTTGCTGTTGCAAAGTGTTCACGATAAAAACCTGCAACTTGTGGAACTGCTCAACAACCAAGTGCCGCTGGTGAGATGCGTTTATCTCAGAGGTTCAATGACGACACCTTAACCTGAAAACAAACGCGTCTCCTTGAAGTGGCACGCACATTGCCTTGTCGTCGAGGTGACAATCATTCAGGTGGTTCTTTAGTAGAGAGTATTGTTTCGTGCGGGTTTTCCCCAAAGCTACAGCATTATCAGCCTCTGTAGGAGAGCTTAGGGATTTGAACAACGCGGGAGACATATCAAGATGTGGAGAATTAGGGAGCAGGGAGACCATCACCTCCAATCTTATGGTAGAGAACAGTAGGCGTATACTGTAAGAGCTGAGGTTGAGATGTCCTCGATGGGCCATTCCGATGATGATATGAGATACAGATACCAAGATGTCAGTGTAAGTCTGAAAATTAAAACTGAACCCAAGCAACTGAAGAGCACAGCGAATCCAACGAAAGAAACGGCTGCTGAGCAATGAGTCTGAGGCAATAGCCTGAATAGCAGACGCGTTTCAAATCTCAGGCTCGGAAACTTGAGGTGAAAAAGTTGCCGCAAACTTCACTGCGAACACGAAGTGAATCCGTCGTTTGAGTTGCTTGTCGTCTGTAGGATTCGAGAAGGTGAAAGGCGTTCTGTCTTAGATTGGGAGCGCATATATAATACTATATACTAAAAAGACGCGGATTAGATTCGTTGAGAAAGAACAACTGACCTCATATCCTTCCTACATGGATGTCGTGCAAATGTCCGCCATAGATTGATTGATTTAGTGATCACACACTCGAGCAACCAGCACACGGTGTAATCTCATCCAAAGTCCACCATTCTTCTGTGTCGTTCCTTTGTGTTCGTCCAAATGATTCCGTTCGCGTTCGCGTCTTTTATATAACGACTTAGGTTCAGTACTTGCCACTTCAGAATCGCAAGGAATAAGGTCTAAAGGGCGTAAAAGGGCCAATTCTCGCGTGTTTTTCTATTCTCGGATTTCTTGGATGGACTGAATCGGCCACGATGGATAACAATAGCGGTGGTGGTGGTGTACTTATCCCTTTCTTAAACTCCTTTATGTAAGCATTTTCTCGTCTGGCTAAACCTTTTCCAGCGTTGACGTTGAAAACATTGAAGGGCCCGGGACAAGTCACAAATTATGAGTACCTTAGAACACCTTCTACCACAATGTTCGTCGAGGGTTATTTTTTTGAAGTCGAGAATGTCAAACTCTACCGACCCGGCGGCTTTCACCCAGGCGACAAATTTCACAACAACCGCTACACTGTTGTGCACAAGCTTGGATATGGCACATTTTCTACCGTCTGGCTCGTCAAGGACTCTGTCACTGATCGCTACGCAGCTCTGAAGATTATTGTCTCAGAGCTAAGCAACATCGCTTCGGAGATGGCTGTTTTTCATCATCTACAGTAGTTGTATAGTTCGGATATCGATAACGGGGACAAAGGCTACGTTGTTCATCTGCTAGACGGATTCGAGCACCACGGGCCAAATGGGACGCATCAGTGCATCGTCACAGAAGTTCTAGGTCCTTCTGTATATCTAGATGACGCGGATCTCTTAGACCATTTCACGACTGGATCCATCCCAACGAACATCTCCAAACGCATCGCAACTCAGGTCTCCCGTGGTGTCAGGTATTTGCATAGGCATCGTGTTGTCCATGGAGGTCAGTTTCTTCGCAAATAATGTGATTCAAGGCCTGTAATACCAATTTTCATAGATCTATATCCATATAACGTTCTTCTTTATACCGATGCTCTCTCATCTGGGTCCTCACAGGAAGATATAGAACGATACCTCGGCAAGCCCAAGAAGACGATATTCCAAACCTGCGATACGGCTGCAAATCCTTCAGACTCTTTTGATCCCCATGCTCCGCGATATTTGGTTCGAAATTATGACCCCGTAGCGCTCTGGAACCACTGCTTTTCCGATTGTAGTTATCTTCATGTCAAAATCGCTGATTTTGGCGAAGCGTTTATATGGTCTCCCGATGATCCAGAAATACACAATTCACGCTGTGCTAGGGTCTTCGCCGCTCCCGAACTCCTATTCGAAAATAAGGCCAGTTTCGCGTCAGATATTTGGGCACTGGGTATCGTCAATAATCTTCTGTCTGACGGTGACGTTCCCTTCGACTCACACAATGTAGTCCTGAACATGATTCACTGGCTCGGTCCAATCCCATCACGATGGTATAACGAGTGGTCTGGTCGATCACTCTTGGACCCTCCTGGTAGCGAAGCGTGGATAAAGGCGACACAGTACAAAGAGAGCCACAACTGGCTTCGTATCAGGAACGAACATGCGAAGGCGGACCTGGCGAAAGGAGACAAGATAATCCGACGAATGCTCGAGTATGAACCCGGGATGAGAGCAAGTGCACAGGAAGCTGTCGAGCTCTTCGATGATTTCATGACTGGATCAGACCTCGAGTGGCAAGACTACGAGTGTCAGGCGGTCTCGGCGTCTCATATGTAATCGGAAATGCAGAAAACAATCATCATGGTTACTCGCTGTTATTTCTTCCTATCTTCCTTACCCGTGTAAATGCGTATACACACATTTCTCGTCCCCCCCTCGGACTCATATTTTTCGTAATAATGAGGTACCTAGACGCCTATTCTCACCTTATTAGCGTTCTTGCAACGTTCCAGCCCAGCTTGGCTCTTCCGTGTTCGAGGGGAGTATCATGGGGCCAAGCCCCGGCTAAACAATCGTTTCCAATCCTACCTCTATATGTAGACCTGTAACCTCACTCTTGATCGTCCTGTTTGGTTTTTTGTAGAGTCCTCTGCATGAGAACGATATAGTAGGTCTTGTTGGTAGCTCGAAAATATTACCGTGAAGAATTTACAACAAATCGCTGGTACATTTGCGTAAGTTACAGATTAATACTTGACATCCTTAATCTTCTCCATCTGAACTGTCCATATCGCTCGTGGCATCCTCAGCCGAGCGTTTAGCTGTCGGAGGAGCCACGGGCGGTCCAGGAAGGATCGACTTCGATGGATCGGCACCACCTTTGTTGAGGCCACTTTTCCAGGCATGAGCCATTTGGAGGAACTTGAATGTTGTCGGGTTGTTTTCTCTTTCGTCATCGGCGAATACAAGCTCCCAATCTAGAAGAATGATATGGGTAAAGCATCAGAGCATGAATCGGAAATAAACATACCTTCCACCATTTGTCCAGTTTCCTGGTCGACATGCCTCTTCTTGGTGACCACTGGCATCATACCCTGTACTTTGGCGACGTCGTCCGCGGTACCGTGGGTTTCCTCGAAAGTCTTCCATACTTCCAGAAGAGCGACACGCTACCAAAACCTTATCAAATCCACCCACAGATGTAAACATTCGTACAACATACCTCATCTTTCAACCCCTTGTCCTTCAATTCCTTGTACCCGCGATTAAACACCTGCCTAGCACGGTCAGGATCTCCCGGAACCATTTTCTGCTCAGCCTCTTCATCCTCTTCCTCTTCCTCCTCCCGCTGGGCTCGAGGAAGAGCGATAGGTTCCGCCTCGAACAATGCATACGATATCCAGACTTTGACGTGTCCAGAAAGCGATATGAGTCGATCGTACAATGCTCGAGCGGTCTCTCGTTCTCCTTCTTCGATCTCAAAGTCGATGTACGCCTTCCAGAGAAGCTCCGGCATGGAGAGAGGCGACTGGGAGATCCCAAGTTCAAAGATGGCGCGAGTACGGGCAAAGTCTTCCAGCTGTGATTCGATCTCGGCGTATCTGATCCAGGCAGAAGAGTTGGCGGGGTCGAACTATCGAAAATATGAGCCAAGGAAAATTAATAGATGAGAAAGAAGATCAACCTCTAGATACTTTTCGTAGAGCTTTCTAACACGGTCGAACTCGCGTAGCTAGAAAAAAAAATGCGGTTTGTGAATATCCAAGAATGGTAGATGAAGGTACCCACATCAGTCTCAAGTTCAATGTAGCCTTTGAAGAGTTTTTCTTTAGGACACATTCCAATTGCGTTTCCCAATATTTTTCTTGCGGCTGGAAGATCCAAACGACGAATCTCGAATTTGGCAAACATTATCCAGAGTTTCGAGAATGTGAACGCTTTATGTGGCACGAGTGTGATTGCAGTTTGGTATATCTGGCGGGCCCGGTCGTAATCCTAAGAATCACATTTGAGTATTTTCGCCGCAACATAAAAAACCAAATCACACATACCCTGGTTTCGATCTCCTCGAAAAGCGCATAATCTAACCATAGATATATGTATCTTCTCCAATGTCGCTTTTCACCTCCCGGAGGAACCTGAGCAACTGCTCTTTCGTACACCTCTCTAACCCGTCCTACCGAAGTTTCCTCTTCCTCTGCCGTAGCTCCCTCACTCCGAGTGTCCCGATAAGCGCCCTCTTCTAACCGAGCATAGTCGAACCATACATCGTAGTTTCGCCCATCATGTGACAGCTCCTCCTCGTACTGGATTCTTCGTTTGCCCAATACAGTCGACTCTAATGTGGTTCGAGTGCCATGTTGCTTTTCAAACTTTGTGTATGAAGCGTATAATCCGGCAGATTTGGATCGGGGTATACGTGCCAGAGCAAACTAAAGCAGTGTTAGCCGACAAAAGTAAAAAGCAAAAGGTGTCGTACCTTGTAAATCACCCGAGCCCGGTCATATTCCTTCAGCCGCGTCTCCATCTTTGCAAAAGCACTAAACACAGCCTGTGCTTTTTCTACCTGCTCCTCATCATCACCGTAAAAGTCCAAAGCGGTTTGGAACACTTCGCGAGCCTTGTCCAGCTTCTGTCGCTCCTCCTCGTACTTTCCCCATTTTACCCAGACTCGCGGCTCCGGGCGTACAGCAATCCACCGTTCATATATAGCACTCGCACGGTCAAGTTCACCATACCGCTCCTCCATCTTGATATACGCCTGCCACGCCTTGTCATCTGGCTCCCATTGCATCCAGCGTTCAAACACCTGTCGCGCGCCAGGTACATTTTGCAGCAGTTCTTCCAGGTAGACGTATTTGTACCACAGCTGGTCCACACGCGGAAGTAAAGTAACGGCTCGGTCAAAGAGATTACGAGCATGTTGAACATTCCGATTTTTGAGTTCCATTTCTGTATAACTGAGCCATAGCTGGATACTCCGAGGGTCGACATCCAGAGCACGTTCGTAAACGGAGCGGGAGCGAGCAAATTCGTTTTGCGAAGCCTGGGGAAGTAGTTCATGGTTTTGATCAAAATACAGAAAGGAAGCGAGTGCGTACCTCCCAGTTGGCGTACTGTAGCCATTCTTTTCTGAAATATCGGAGTGAATACCTGAGTATTTGGGGGTCAAATAAAAGCGCACATGCTGCCCCGTGTCCTCCGTATACGCTCCTCGAATTCCTTTCGTTTCCTTCCACGGTATTCATGAAGCTCCTCAAAATCTTCTACTCGCTGCTTCGGAGCCCGAAAAGCACTTTCTTGCCGTTCTTGAGCCTAACAGATCGGTTAGAATCGGTCACTAGTAGAAGATATAAAAATCTAACCTCTCGTAAGAGTTGTTCAGCAGTAATCTATGATACTGGTCATTTTCAGGATAATTGGAATGTAACAAGTTGAACATGCCTGGATCGCGGCTGGCGCGCGGTTTTTGATACTAGAAAAGTGTTAGTATAGCATAGATATTATGGCTAGTTTGACACGCACCGAGGAGCGCGACCGTCCATTGTACAACTTTGGTGGTAAAGAAGGAAAGTGGTTGGGCGTCAAAATGGGCGTTTGATGCGCGTTAGTGGGAGCCGTGAGCTGTCTACAATCACAAAATTCGCCATCGTGTCCAGCCTTGCACACATTACCACTAGCGCTGTTCCTCCTTCAATTTAACTTCGTTCTCGCCTTTTACTAGAGCAAACAGTGGATGAGGAACTTTAAAGCGTGTTCTCAATCTTTGGTCTCGTTCTCCTCGTGAGAAGATAATTTCTATCTTTTTGTAAACGAATCGCAAACTACAAGCCTCATTAACATTTCCTGGTTATGGCAATTGCGTGCCCGTCTTATGTACACAGCTTTTGGACCAAAAAATGAATATTCTGCTGTCCTGCTACAATTTCTACAAAAATGGTGATAGAGGATTCTTGTCTTCAATACCATCAAGATACCATCCGCGTCCCCTCCAGGTGCCAGTATCGCCCCCGTACCAAGCTCTACAGACACTAGAACCATTTCAAAGTACTATGTTTTCCTCCACACGCTGAAGTTATGAAGTACCAAGCAGGACGTTTCCACTGTGCGTAGCTCGGGTGACTTTAGCTTTTTTTCTACTACGTGAGTTATGTTTCAAGTCTCAACCTATCCAACTCATGCTGAGCCTCCACCTTTAGCACCGCCGTTCGCACGTCCTTTATCGCAGTCGTGAACTTCTCCCAGTCGTCGAATTCATCGGTTTGAAGTTCGCGTTTTAGCGCATACGGCAGGTTCCTGTACGTCGTGCTCATTAGAGCCTTTGACCCCTCGATTTCAGCTCCCTTCGCTAAGCGCAAAAGCTTATCTGCCCAATACTTGTGGAAAGGTTGGTTGGTTTCTTCGTGCCTCGTGAGGATAAGCTCGTGGGTGATTACTTCCCCCTCCAACAACTCGAAATACATTCTGGCTGACTTTCTTTCCTTTTTCTGCGAAGGAAAACGAGCGTCGAACAGTTTTACGAAGTCGTTCCAGCTACCCTTACGCTCGGCATCCGTCAAGGTCTCGTTGAACCAATCTGCAGCCCTGGAATCCAGCTCGAGGTAGGGTTCGATGTTGGTTATCCAGTCTGTTCTGGCATACGCTAACTCTATCATCCTAGTTTCGTGATTCTGCAAAAAAGCTGCTGGTTGGACTTGGTCGTCTGGGTCCCCAGAAAACCGAACGAGCGGCACGGACGTCATTCGTTTAGGCATGGTTCCTATGATTTGTGTCGGTTGGGTCAGTCTCGTTGGACTTGGAGATGGCTGTCGTTCGGTTCTAGTTACTTTCACAGGTGAGTTCAACGGGGTTGCTCCCGGAACGTCGTTTCCTATGTCTTCAAATGAAGGACTTCTGTCTGTAGCGCCTGGGGTCCTCGCGTCCACTTTCATTGTCGCTCGATAACCTAGCCAGGATATCCGCTAGGTATACCTAGTCGAGTTTCCAAGCCAATGTCAGATGTCGATACGAAGAACGCTGGTAAAAATAGCTCCCGTCGCCAAGATGTACTAGTCGGACTGAATCGGATGATCGATGGTGCAGCACAACGTAGTTATCTTCTATGTAGTAATACGCGAAGTCAATACTAATTGACTATCTCATGCTAATGCAAGCAAATCCAAACAGAGCATAAGATAAGATAGCACCTATAGCCCTGTCCCAACGTTGTCTTGTTTACGAGTTTATGTGTTGATATTCATTCAGACGGCTTGATGCCAAACTGGGCAACTGGGGCCACAGCTGGTTGTAGCTGAATATGCCGATGGTGTAGATTGGGTAGCGTATTGAGAAGCCCCCAGTCCATACTTGGACTAACAACGGCAGGTGAAGCCTCTCACAGGGTCGGCAGTGCACCTTTGTGATTTGGTCCTAAGAAATGCCTCACCGTATTTGAGCAAGCTGTTCCCAATCCACCCAGTGGGGAACTGTATGCGTCTCTTCGGGCCAAAACTACGAGAGGGCGTCATCACCTTGGTAAAGAAATCGGAGGAGGATACATCAAAGATCATCGGGAGTTTCAAGTTCTAGGAGATTCTTTTCCCCATTTCAATACAACGTGTTTTTCAGTACCAAGTAAAGCATTGCTTCCCGTAAGAGTATCGGAGAGATTATAGAATTGTGGACCACCGGAACAATTTGCCCCCACGTTCGCAGCTTCTAAAGTGGGCGTGCGCTCGGAAACTGTAGTAGAGATCCATGGGCCGGTACTGATGAGACTTGATTGGTCTAAACTAACTTGCTCTAACTGAAATATATCCTTTCCAGCGATAGATAAAGGGAGATTCTCCGCCGCTTAGGCTGAAGTAAAACAATGAGCATTGAGGTGAGGCTCGCCGGACAACTGCCCATTGCTATTTATCCCCAAGTTAATATGAATATGGCATGGGTTTTCTGTTTCGAAGATAGTTTGGAAAGGTCAACGAGGACGTTCGAAAGAAGTGGACGGTCACCGTACAACCTCAAGGGGCCGATATCAAGATGGGGCGTAGCGTGGCTGGAGGTGTTTGGGGATCCTTTGACATGTTTTTTGTGGCAAAAGATCTATTACACAGCGTATGTAAGGATGTCGAAGTTCCCGCTGCCTCTTTAGAGTAGAGGGTCTAGTACTTACTCCATTGGTTTCCGTGATGTGTTGCTGACATGTGGTGCCATCCGCAGTCGGCCTGACGACTGCGGCACATATCTCTCGACAAAGTTGTTTCTTCCTTTGTTTCCTTTGTTTCTGGTAAGTTAGCTGCTTAGGGAATGGATATAACGCTCCCACCTGGCATTGTGTCGAAAAACAATCCGAGTCAACGATCTGGACGTACACTACCTACAAGCATCTTCGTCAGCTAATGCACCACTAATTATCCTGCTACATGGCTTCCCTGAACTCGCCTACTCTTGGCGAGAGGTAATGCCTAAACTTTCAGAGGCAGGATACAATGTGGTAGCTCCAGATCAACGGGGGTATGGTCGTACAACTATGGTTGACTCGTCTGGTGCTCCCCAGACAGGGCCCGTCCATTTCGACGATGATCTGGCACCTTTTCGCATGTTTAATCTGGTAACAGATATCGTTTTGTTAGTTGCTGCATTAGGCTACCAAAGTGTTGCAGCAGTTATAGGACACGACTTTGGCTCTGCGGTCGCCGGGTATTGCGCTCTCATCAGACCTGATCTTTTTAGGTCTGTGGTCATAATGAGTGCTCCCTTCCAAGGTGTTCCACCCTTTTCACCGTCTACTGGAACTCCAGCCATTGCCTCGATTCTGAAACAATTAGCAGAGTTAACTCCGCCTCGCAAACACTATACAATGTACTATTCTACACCGAACGCGAACTCCGATATGCTTCGATCGCCACAAGGCCTTCATAGCTTTTTGGCAGACAATTTTTACGCCAAAAGCGCGGATTGGCCCATTAATAATCCACATCGCCTTCCCTCTGCTTCTGCGTCGAACCTGGCCACTTTGCCACATTACTATATTATGCTTCTTGAACAGACGATGCCCATGGCAGTTAGGAACGCTGTAAATGAAGGTACCCGTTCATTAGAAGCGTGGCTGCCCCAAGAAGACCTCGCTTTCTACGTTTCCGAGTACTCCAGGACTGGATTTCAAGGGGGATTAAACTGGTACCGTTGCATGACCGATCCAAAATGGAATAACGAAATGAAGATCTTTACTGGAAAAGTCGTAGAGGTACCCGCGATGTTCCTGTCTGGGAACAAGGACTGGGGTGTATACCAATCCCCAGGTGCATTGGAAGATATGAAAGAACGAGTGTGCAAGCATATGGATGACGACGATCTTGTTTTGGTGCCTGACGCAGGACACTGGGTCCAGCAGGAACAGAGCGAGGCTGTCGTTGAGCATCTGAAAAGATTTTTAGCCAAGGTATATTCGACCTTTTACTGCTCAATGAACTGAACTTTGAAACTGCACGACAGGTTTCCCCCAAGGAGTGATGACGAAGGCTGCGCGTAATTTACTGTTGCATCTGTATTGAAAGAAGTAGCTGAGCGCGAAAATCTGATTATTATTGTAGTCCGATTACCTGAAGAGAGATGGTTCGTCATTCTGCGACAATATCTCCCGCCCGCGACCATATCTGGTAGACCACGATAAGCTGCCTCCCAGTCTCGTACGCTCCCAGGACGAGTATTATAGACGACGCGCAGATCTATCTGTGTTCGTAATACTCGAGGTTGACGTTATCCACAACAAGACACAAAACTTGCAGGGCAGGAACCACCAAGAGAATGTACGTCAATCCATTCTCGACATCCTTGTGTTTTATGAAAAGCGCAAGGTGAGTGAGTGCTGGTAGGAGATGTAATACGCCGTAAGTCGATACCTAATGGACTATCTAATGCTAATGGCAAGTAAATCCAAACAAAGCATAAGATAGGAGTGCTAGCCCCTGTCCCAACGTTGGTTCTCGCAGTCTTGTTCAGACGACTTGATGCCAAATCTGGGCAACTGGAGCCACAGCTGGTTGCAGCTGAAAATGCCGATGGTGTGGATTGAGTAGCGTGCTGAGAAGCCCCCAGTCCAGACCCGGACTGACAATGGCAGGTAAAGCCTATCACAGGCGTGCTTGGGCAAGCGGTTCCCAGTCTACCAGCTGGAAACTGTATGCGTCTCTTCGGGTCAAAACTACGAGAGGGCGTCATCACCTTGGTGGAGGTGTATAGAGATCATAGGGGTGAAGTGGGAGATTTATCTCCTACTTCAATGCAGATGATACAACGTGTTTTTCCATGCTTCAAACCCCGTAAGAATAACGGAGAGATTATAGAATTGTGGACCACCGGAACAATTTGCCCCCACGTTCTTAGCTTCTAAAGTGGAGCTGCACCACGGCTCGGAAACTAGTGTAGAGAACTTGTAGAGATTCATGGGTCGGTACCGATGAGACCTGGGTTTTGATTGGTCTACTTTCCAGCGATAGACAAAGGGAAATTCTTCGCCGCCTAGGCCGAAGTAAAACAATGAATACTGAGGTGAGGTTCACCGGACAACTCCCCATTGCTATTCATCCTCAAGTCAATATGAATATGGCATGGAGTTTCTGTTTCGAAAGATAGTTTGGAAAGGTCAACGAGGCCGTTCGAAAGAAGTGGACGTTCACCGTACAACCTCACGTGGCCGATATGTAGTAGCGTGGCTGGAGGTGTTTGGGGGTTCTTTGAGTTGTGTCAAAAGATCTATAACACAGCGTATGTAAGGATTTCGAAGTACTAAGGCGCAGGGAGCGGTTAAGAGCTCCTGGCCATGATGTCGGGTAGGGGTCCAGCGGCGGCCTGTGCAGCTACGGGTTATATAACCCCAAAAGAAGGCAATATTGGGGGCCATATAGAAGATCGGTCCTTTCTAGGGCTAATTGTAGTATAATATAAGAATGTGCTAGAAATACAGTAATAGATAGGGTCGTGAATTATGTCAATACGAATGTCTCTTGAATTGCTCCAGATACGCATCCTCCCAGCGCTCGCCGCCTTTCGCTAATGATTTTTCCAGCCAGCCTAACCGCCGTACGAGCCTCTCCTGGTCCCTCCCATTATAGTAGTTGTGTCCGCCTCGAGGATACTCTTTTGACTTGTCGGCAGCGACATGGAATGACGCATATTCTGATTCTGATGAAGGGACGCGATACAGATGGGAGTGATCGTAATATAAGGGAGTCTGGGTACAGTGGCGATAGCCCAAAAAGAGTGGGGGAAGTGAAGGTACTCCTGGGATCGAGATTCGGAACCATTAAATCTTCCGTTCATAGATCGAAAAGGGATTGCTTACCGTCATTGTATGCTTTAACAAGGTATTCGGAAAAAGCATTACTTCCATTCTTTTTCCGATACTCAGTCGCCAGTTCCTGGTAATAACGCGACAAATTCGCGTCTCCAGGTCGTGGAGCACCAAATACAACCAGTTTAAGGAGCAATTTCGCGGGGATTATATTATCATTCGAAAGCAATAGCTGGTCGATCATGAGAAGGTAAGAAACTGCGCCGCCCATGCTATGGCCCGTGACAATAAGTTCCTCAATATCCTTGTACTCCTCAAAGGCTTTCCGAATTCCCTCGAGTATGAAAGGGCGAATTCCCTTGTACATTGCCCAAAATCCTGAATGGACGATTCCTTGGCCGGATTTAAGCCGATGACCAAGGAATCGGATATCTTGAATAGCTTGAATAGTCGTCGAAGTACCAGAGGTAGCCACTATGAGCTGTTTGGTTCTGGGCTGATATGCTACGTAACCATGGAGGTGTGCTACCTTTCCAAAAAATTCGGAAACGAGTATAGAGCCTTCTATAGCGTTGTAGTGTTCTAGGGGAAAGTCGGGCTTCATCAAAGTCGTAAAATTCTTGAACAGAAATCCAACCGGAACTACATTGGCGTTGGCAAGTTCGGTAAATTGGCCTACGGAGATCGTGTTAAAATGCGCTGAAGGGCGAGCTGGAAGAGTCATACCGATTTCTGCAAGCTCCAGAAAGAGCTTCTCATCTGCTAGATCTTTTTCGGTCAAGGTATAATCGGAATAGGTATCTGTAACTTTTGCTACCCAGCGAAAGTTCGTTAATCGCTCAGAAGCATACATCTGCCTCTGAGCTTCTGTTAAAGCAACTTTCCCGCGCTGCTTGACAGTGGACATGGGTGGCGCGATGTTGAGGGGAAAAAATACATCACATACGACGCCAAGCGGTCGTTTTAATACTCCATCGGTTTCCGTGATGTTTTGTTGCTGACATGTGGTGCCGTGTCCGCAGTCGGACCGACGACTGCGGCACATATCTCTTGTTTCCTGTGTTTCCATTGTTTCTGGTAAGTATTACGGTTGGCGGTGTTAACTGCTTAGGGAAAGGCTAAATAGGAACAATGGATATAACGCTTCCACTTGGCATTGTGTCAAAAACAATCCGAGTCAACGATCTGGACGTTCACTACCTACAAGCATCTTCGTCAGCTAATGCACCACTAATTATCCTGCTACATGGCTTTCCTGAACTCGCCTACTCTTGGCGAGAGGTAATGCCTAAACTTTCAGAGGCAGGATACAATGTGGTAGCTCCAGATCAACGGGGGTATGGTCGTACAACTATGGTTGACTCGTCTGGTGCTCCCCAGACAGGGCCCGTCCATTTCGACGATGATCTGGCACCTTTTCGCATGTTTAATCTGGTAACAGATATCGTTTTGTTAGTTGCTGCATTAGGCTACCGAAGTGTTGCATCAGTTATAGGACACGACTTTGGCTCTGCGGTCGCCGGGTATTGCGCTCTCATCAGACCTGATCTTTTTAGGTCTGTGGTCGTAATGAGTGCTCCCTTCCAAGGTGTTCCACCCTTTTCACCGTCTACTGGAACTCCAGTCATTGCCTCGATTCTGAAACAATTAGCAGAGTTAACTCCGCCTCGCAAACACTATACAATGTACTATTCTACACCGAACGCGAACTCCGATATGCTTCGATCGCCACAAGGCCTTCATAGTTTTTTGGCAGACTATTTTTACTCCAAAAGCGCGGATTGGCCCATTAATAATCCACATCGCCTTCCCTCTGCTTCTGCGTCGAACCTGGCCACTTTGCCACATTACTATATTATGCTTCTTGAACAGACAATGCCCATGGCAGTTAGGAACGCTGTAAATGAAGGTACCCGTTCATTAGAAGCGTGGCTGCCCCAAGAAGAACTTGCTTTCTACGTTTCCGAGTACTCCAGGACTGGATTTCAAGGGGGATTGAATAGGTACCGTTGCATGACCGATCCAAAATGGAATAACGACATGAAGATCTTTACTGGAAAAACAGTAGAGGTACCCGCAATGTTCCTGTCCGGGAGCAAGGACTGGGGTGTATACCAATACCCAGGTGCATTGGAAGAGATGAAAGAACGAGTGTGCAAGCATATGGATGACGATGATCTTGTTTTGGTGCCTGACGCAGGACACTGGGTCCAGCAGGAACAGAGCGAGGCTGTCGTTGAGCATCTGAAAAGATTTTTAGCCAAGGTATATTCGACCTTTTACTGCTCAATGAACTGAACTTTGAAACTGCACGACAGGTTTCCCCCAAGGAGTGATGACGAAGGCTGCGCGTAATTTACTGTTGCATCTGTATTGAAAGACGTAGCTGAGCGAGAAAATCTGATTATTATTGTAGTTCGATTACCTGAAGAGAGATGGCTCGTCGTTCCGCGACAATATCTTCCGCCCGCGACCACATATCTGGTAAGCCACGATAAGCTGCCTCCCAGTCTCGTACGCTCCCAGGACGAGTCATATAGACGACACGCAGATCTATCTGGTTCACATTATGTTCGTAATACTCGAGGTCGACGTCATCTACAACAAGACACAAAACCTGCAGAGCGGGAACCACCGAGAGAATGTACGTCAATCCATTCTCGACATCCTTATGTTGTATGAAAAGCGCAAGGTGAGTGAGTGCTGGTAGGAGATGTAGTTCCGATATCAACAATGAGTCTCGCCGCCAGAAAATGAGATCAAGGCGGGTGAGAGTGTGGATCCAAGTGCACTCGTGGAGCTCGAGCCTTCGAAAATGGGCTGTCTCTATTGAGAGGTGTCGGAGGCGAAGGGGATAAAAGAGCTGACCAAAAGGGCTTAAGGTGTTGGGTTCAGAATCAATGAAATCAACCCAGCAAGCTAGGCTTGTTATCCCGGTACACGCTTGTAATATTGTCCGAGCATGGAGCGGTACAATGGACACCGTTAAGCACAGTCGCTTGACACATCGGGCAAAAAAATCAGGCGGGAACATCTCCATTGTTCGCAAAAACAGTTCGATGTCTCCCGTCCCCAATGTGACCATCTCATAGACCAAAGGCTGAGTCCTAGATGCAATCAGAATCTAATCGGACGCCCTTGTGTTGACCACTTACCAGTCTTTGAGCTGGCGGCACACCAGCGATAAATTTAACGCAGTCTGGAGATCCATACGAGCTGCGATTTCAAAGATATCGCGTTCTAGCTCTATAGGAAGGTCCTGAAGGCGGAAAACCTGCATCTCAACCCAGGGAAGAGTGGGGATGTTGGCGAGCGGACGGAAGGGAGTACCCGTGAAAATTTCGTTTCAATTATATTTCTCGCAGTAGCGGGGAAGCAATCGATGGATTCATGTAGGCAGTCTGTGGACCGAATATTTGTATAATTCATTAACTGCCATCATCGACAGGCCGTGGGCCGTGGCAAATGTGAACACACTGCATAGTAGTATGAATTCATCGCGTCTTATCACAGAAATATCAGCTATTGAACCCTCAAATGCCTGTATTGACGTGTCCATTTATTGAACCAAACATGGACCTACCATTCGCAAGGCACGCTCCCTGCAGTATTGCCAGCACATCCCTTCTTTGAAGGTTCAAAATTTTGTCACGATTTTAACAGCCTGATATCGTTTAGTATATGGAATTGGAGCCTTGAGGCACGAAAGTTCTGATGCCTTCGCCTTACCTCAAACTCCGCAAAGAAAGCACTTGATTAAGACTTCATTAAGCCATGGAACTCGAGGAACACCGGTTGTTGAGCATGAGCTTAAAATAAACGAGACTCGGAGGGGGACGGGGAGATATCCACAAGCAAACTCTGTTTCAAATGTATTGACATCTATCTAGCATATCGATTAAATATTAGAGAGAAGGCTTCTTGCAAGCATGCAAGCACCAACCTGAAACACGACATGATAACCTCTATAATCCACATTATCCCCTTCATTATAAAGTAAGTAGGTAAGTTATTAGACCCTCAGGGTAAACAGAGACGAAAAGAAATCTAGGTAATAGCTTGGCGAACGCCGGAGATTAAACGAAGCGAGTGTGACAGTCAAAGACGTTATTAACGCTGGTTGTGAGGGGAGATAGATTCCTGGACACGGTCCCAGACAGTAGACCCACCGGGTATCCATTCATACGTAGCCTGCCTTAAGCTGGGAAGCACGACGATATTGACACCCTTGGCCTCTGGTAAGCTCTTGTATTCTTCGTATTCAGACCATTGACCAGACGTGGTTAGGATAGCCAATGTTCGGAGACAGGCACAAGAATTTAGAGCAATTGTTACCGTCGAAGAATAGGTTCTTCGGCCCCAGACAAAGCATATGTGTTGGAGAGTGGGAAGGTGGGAAAACGAGAGATCATCTAGATTTGCAGCTGCCGACCAAAATACGAGTTCTAGATGACTGAGCTGCGACGTCCATACGGGGGATAAGGATGGAGAGAATGGGATCTGGGTAAAGTGCTCGACTTCGAGAGAGAGCGCCCTAAGCGGTAGGGAGACCAAGAGCGGGGTAAATTCCGGACGTTCCGAAAAGTCCACCCATAGACTAGTAAGAGTATCCTCGTGATTAGTTGTATAGCTGTGAAAGGTAAGAAGTGCACTGACGCCAGCTGAGAGAGCTGTCTACAGGCAGCAAAAAACTTTAACTGCTCCGCGGATAGCTGGTGATTGTAAGTCAGGCAGAGGCTGGAGCAATTTTTGGCAAGGGCTGGGGATACTTTACCAGCATAAAGCTGGTCCTTTCCCGAAACCTGGCCCAATCCATGCTTCAAGTCTCCTTCGGACCTTTTCCAATCATCGAAGAGCACGTATTCGTGCAGAACTTCATTAACCCTGATGATTTGCTTTCATTAAAACGCTATTTCTTCAAAGAAATGCATAACACGCACCAAATTCTGACGCGATGAGCTACCAGTTTCAAAGCAGGGACGATGGAAGGGTCGGCTCTCATTGCGAAATAGAAGATGCGACGTTCCAATTCCGGTGGGAAGTCCATGCTGTTGCCGTATTATCCAGAACACGTCGAGGGAGTGAAAAAAGGAATGAGCATAAAATTTCAATTTACATACATAGCGCGCCGAGCGGCGAGTGTGGCTATGCAAATTTACAAAACATCCGTGAACTTTGAGGCTGAAAATGAATTGTAACTTTGTATAAGATACTGTATATAGATAGGAGTTTCGGGATACACCTCCGACGTAAACAGGCACCAGGAGGCCACGCTAAGACTATGAGTCCCATCTGCATTACACGAGAATTAAACAGAAACTATTGGAAGCATGTGTACTCACCATTCAGCGATGTCGCAAGCCCAGAAACTACTCCAATTATGTCTCTCTCGTGCTGGCCATTATTAGCACGGGGCCCGACTGTTCCTAAACGGGACCTCTCGGTTTTCCTTTCCTTCCATCCAGTGGCGCGAAAAAAACGATGATCAGTAGGATAGCATCCGCGGAGCAATTCACGGACAAAACCGCTACCTGACATTGGCCAATCGCAAAGTATATCTTCCACGAGCATCTTCCACGAGCTTGGGTATGAGTGAATGACGCAGTACTGACAGCAAAATGCGTTAGATTTGAAATCGGGAACCTCTACTTGAACAACCAGTGCCAGTTCGCATAGGAAAGGAAAACCGACGCGAGCAGCCGGGGCCGTGCTACATGGTGCATCATGCACTTCTTGGCAAAGTTTTGAAAACACCGACATCGACGGAGAGGGAGTGCGACTAGAAGGAAAGTGATCTTGACGTTTGTATGTTCGTGCATATAGTGAGTGCATGTTGTGCATCCGATGGAGACGCCTACTAAGGGATGTCTGCATACTGTAGGCCATGTGGAGGTAACGACTTCAGCGTCTTATTGTATAGTCAAGTAGGTCCCAAGGTGGTAAATCTAAAAAAAACCAAACAATCGCTCTGATCCTGCAATGAAGAAAAATGGAACTTTGCACCCCAAAGACGCGTGTTAGATTGCAAAATCACCAGTTATTTACGCGATGGGCGACGAGAGTTAAGTTCAATAATCCTTTACCCGACCTTTGAGCTTCGAATGTCGCCAATTCGAGCGATTCACGTAAGTCAAGGAAAGAGAGATTTTAGCGCCCATAACTTGATCCACGGCGGTCATGCACTGGCCGTCAAAAGGCCTTTCAAAGTCAATTCTGAGGCCAACCTATAATCTCAGCAAAAGGGCTTTTCATACTTCACCGATAACATGGTCCGAACAGTTCAAAATACTCTTCATGGGACGCGATGAATTTTCGTGTCTTGTCCTGCAGGAACTTCATGTGTGTAAAGAATTTCTTCTCGTTTGACGATTGCCAGTTTATACATTTTGGGAGCCAGCGTTCAGATGTATGGCAGGAGATACACCTGGCTACGAATCCTGACGAAAAAGTTGACCGAGGCTCGCGATTGTCTGTCTGTATGTTACTAGCTTGTCTGGACAATAATAGACAACTGAAATTCCATTTAGCACCGCTAAAAATACTAGGTCATAAACTCGAGCTACCTGTTCATACCATTCCTCGTTCAAAACCTGAATTTAACCACTGGAAAGCAAGTTTCCTTCAAGTTTTAAAGATTTCTGTGTCTCTTAATCGTCCATGTTAGCTTCCACCACCGTTCTCCGACGTCCATGACGACATATCTTCACCGCGGCATTTAATGATAACAGCATCCTTTGGTCGCATTCTACCCTTGAAAATGCTTAAGCTATTCGCCCCAGACCGCCGACTTAATGTCCATCCTTCCCTGCTTCCCGCCTACCGCGGTGCCGCCCCAATTCAACATGCTATACTGAACGACGAAAAAGAGACAGGCGTATGTGTGCTTAGCATGCTGCAAAGGGCCAAAGGCATCGACGCAGGTCCAATATGGGGTACTCGAAAGATGGTTCGTCGTTCGCGAGTTATAGACCTAACGTATAGCTCAGTACTTTTTCCAGCCTATGCCAGAAAATGTGGTGTTCTCTGAACTACGCGATAAACTGGCTGTAGAAGGTGGCCAACTCCTTGTGTCTGTTCTCCGAGATATGTTGGACGACAGGGCCTTCTCCACGCCTCAAGCACAAAACGACGACTTTTTGGCGTCCACGATATCCTTCCGGGATGCCATACTTGACTTTACCACAATGAGCGCAGAAACTATCGTCCGAACACATCGAGCCATATCACACCAGGTAACAACCTAGACAACTCAGATTTCGATAGTACTGACCCCTTTCGCGTATATAGAGACCTCTCACCGCTTATCTCCGGTCCATAAAAGCCCTCCAAATACACTCACCCTCCGTCCACAACTCTCCTCCACCATTCACACCCACTGCCCCCGGCCGCGCATGCTTCTCCAAACCAGACAAAGCGATCCTCATCCGCTGCGCTCAAGATACTGTATTATCCGTGCCCCAAGTTAAACAAGAAGGAAAGGCGCTTCTAGACGCGGGAGCCTGGTGGAGCGGTGCTAAAAGTTTGGGACTGGTTTCGAGTAATCAAATCGGCTTTGATAGCGAGGAGGATATTGACGATATGTTTCTTAATATTGGATGAACGCATTGTAGTACGTGTTGTTTTCAGTCACACAATGCAAGTTGCAACTTCTCCATGCTCATTCCGACAAGTGACTCCACAACCAAAAACCACGCACATGATGACTTCTCCGCACGCCCCACTACTTTAATTTACTGAATTATATGATGAAGCAAATAATGACCTACCTCCCGCGTCATTACCCCGCTTTCGCTCCTTGCTGCTTATTTTCTGCTCTTAAAAAGCCTGTTTTTTCAGATAGTCGACTTCACAAACAAACTCACAGCTCAACAAACACATAACTTACACATCACCTATCACCTATCACACACACACAATGCCTCTTTTCGGACACAAGAGCGATAAGGTGTGTCTACCTATCTACTGCATCATCAATATGCCTCATACTCACATCTTTGTGTAGAAACATAACACCCTGCGTAAAGACGAACGCGCTTCAACTACCGGTACAGGTGCTCCTGGTATGACCAGTGGCGCCCCCATGCCCGGCAGCGGTGTCGCAGCTGCCGACTCCAACTACCCACCCACGGGTGGACGAATGAACGAACAAGACTTCGCTAACCAGCCCATGTCTAATGAGGTTCGTTCATTGTCACTGATCGAAGCGCATTCATCGCTGAAGCTTTTCTTCCTTCCTTCCTTCAATTCAGTACGATGCTAACTCCGGTATGAACACTCAGCCCGGTATGCCAGGTGGCATGGGCATGGACGGGGCATTGGCAACATGGATGGATACAACAACGACGGCTATGGCCAGGGTATGCCCAACAATCAAGGCAATATCCCTTCGTCCTGGTCGAACGCCAATGCCCCCGGTGGGCAACATGGGCACACCTCTGCGACTGGGAAGGTCGAAACAGCTATTGGTTCAGTGGTTGGCAGCAATGCTTTGAAAGCCAAGGGCATGCAAAAGGAGATGTAAGTTGACATACTGCTGCTGTATTTCATTTTCTCATTAATGTTTTTCAGGGAAGCTAACGCTCTCAAGACACAAAGCACTGAGCTAGCTGAGGCTGAGCGATTAGAGAAGGAAGCGATGCTGCGTCGTGAGAGGGCAGTTGCTAACGGTGAGCTCAACTAAATTTTTCAAGTTATGCGTCTATGATGGTTCTTAACTGTTCCCTTGTTTGATAGGTGCCCATCCTCATAATCGTCACCTCGGTGGAACCGGTGGAACCGGCGGAAGTGGTGGTATGTTAAACTAGGACTCTGAAATCTTACAATACACATACTTCGATCCCAGATACCCAACCAATAGATGTATGTATAGTAACTCATGTAATATTGTGACATGACATGTCGCATAATTTAAGCCACATTTGCTCGACGTTCGATGGAAAAAACAGAATCTTGAGTATGTGGGTGTTATTGTGCATCGTTGCACTCTCGATGGCATAGCCAATATTATCTTTCAGCAGAACTTCTACTCACCCCTAAGTTTCTCGTTACATCAGAGTCAGTTGCATCTCATAGACGTTGTCCTACAACCATAGTCTGTCTCCTTTGCTCTCAGAAGTGAAGAACTGTGCAAAGCAAGTATCTTGTCTTCCCTAGGCAGACTCAACTTCTGGCATTTTCCGATGGGGTTTGCTTTGTCTATTCCTAGGACGCCAGGAGTTCCCAGGTAGCATAAGGGAATGTACAAAGGACTCAATGACTCTACGAGCGATAACAAGAGCGATAAAGGTTGAATGTAGCCTTGGAGCCATAGAAAAAGTATGAGGACGAAGTGGACTGCTCTAGTATAAATATCCTCTCTATGTCGAAAAAGAAAACAAATTCTTGTAGAAATATATACGATGTTAATGGTAGAATATCGGAGGTTGACTCATACTTAGTACGATCTGGTGACCTGGTCCCGGTGTTCTTTCAATATAGTAGTATGCTCCGATTTCCGTAGGGCCCGGCATCTGACATTAGAAATCACCAGAACGAGCGGGCATTCGGTGTCGGTTCCTACCAGTATGACTCTCCAGGCTTCCTCGCCTCAACCTCAGATTCATGGCATTATTTTCTTGGCTGGGAGTTTCCGAGTTTTGTCCTCACACTTTCCGCCAATCTATCTATCTTATCCGTGTCTTCAGTGCAAGATACCCTGCCGCACGGCCCAGGAATTATTGAACTGTTTTCCGAGCAGATAGAAGCAACGCGCCATGAATGGCGGAACTACCTCTCAGCCTTGCCCAGCCTTGTCCTTCCTGCCCTCCCGCTAGATGAATAAGCCTTCTGGTTGGTAATCTCTGGTCCGTCCCTGGTCTTACTCATCCCCTACTGCCTACTGCCTGGGGACCTTTAAAAGAGAAGATGAAGCTTCGTTGCTCTACTCAACTCCTCTTTCTATTTGTAATATGTCGCCAACGGCACCTCAAAAACTCTTTCAGCCCATCCAAGTGGGAAATCTTCTGCTGAAGCATCGCGTAGTTCTTGCACCCTTGACGCGTGTGAGATCTGATGACCAGCACGTCCCTCAACTTCCAGTGATGCGGGACTATTATTCACAACGAGCCAGTACCCCCGGCACACTCCTCATCGCTGAGGGCACGCTCGTGGACCCCAAAGCGGGAGGTTATGCGAACGTTCCCGGGATTTGGAATGACGCTCAAGCGGCTGCTTGGAAGGAAGTAAGCACTCAAGGACTGACCTTTAGAGATGTACTTAAGACTTTTGTTAGATCACTGATGCAGTTCATCGAAATGGCAGCTACATTTTCATTCAGTTATGGACAGCCGGAAGAGATGGGGATCCAAAAGTCCTCGCCGCGGAGAATCCATCATATGACCTGATTGGGCCTTCCGCAATACCAATAAAAGGACGAGAGACCCCTCGAGCTCTAGAGGTGGATGAAATCAAAGCACTGGTCCAATCATACGTGAAAGCCGCTTCGAACGCCATAAATAAAGCAGGCTTCGACGGAGGTACGAGGCTGACTCCAAGTTGTATACAATAACTAATTGCCCATTTTCCTTTTCCAGTCGAAATCCATTTCGCCAACGGGTATCTAGTGAATCAATTCCTGGAAGATGTGTCGAATAACCGTACAGACGAGTACGGAGGTAGCATTGAGAACCGGGCACGATTTGGACTAGAAATAGTTGACGCCGTTGCAAAGGAGGTAGGCCAGGAAAAAGTTGGAGCAAGATTCAGTCCATGGAGTCCCTTCTTAGGTTAGCATTTCTTTCTTTTGCCTCTATTCATACCTGTACTGAAAGGACTGGTCCAGATATGAGAATGGAAGATCCAATCCCAACTTACTCCTACGTGGTCAAAACCATCAAAGGCCTCTACCCCGATTTTGCCTACATCTCCGTATGCGAGCCACGAGTGGCTGGGAGTACCACAATGGACTCCAACATTGCACAGTCCGATTCAAACGACTTTATTCGCAAAATTTGGGCACCAAAGCCTTTGATTACAGCCGGTGGATTTGATCGTGAATCTGCGATTCAACAGGCGGATTCAACAGGAGACTTGATCGCTTTTGGACGAAAGTATATTCCCAATGTACGTGCACCAGTTATCTGAGCTGCTAACGAATCAATTAACGAATCACACAGCCTGATCTTCCCAGAAGGCTATTGCAAAACTTCCCCTTGACTCCATATGACCGCTCGACATTTTATGGGGCAGGGGACAGTAGTGGAAAGGGATACAGTGACTATGAGCCGTTTTTGTGCAAAGTCTCTGCATAGTTAGCCGCCATCCAGAAAAGTATTAGATTAGAACATTCAGACTAATATTTAACTAATAGTACTCACACAATAATTTTTTTTTGCTTTTGCATTCCTGCATAAAATTAGTCTTGTCCAAACTTTCTCCGTGTGTCTCCATTCCGCAGAACCCCACTCAACATCAGACGAGCCAACTCAAAGAAGAGTAATCGAAAACTTGCAGACAGAGCTATAACGAATTCTCGAGAGCTTATCCTCAATCTGAGAAGTTGGATATCCTCCTATGACGGAGTTCTCAGGTTGCATAGATAATTGTACGAAGCAAGTACCCAGGTGTAAGCGAATATTTTGTGATAGCAAAAGCGTATAAATCGTCGATCATGTTACTTATATTGTTACACACCCTGATCCTTCCACAACACAACGGCTCTCATTCCATTCTTCTCAACATACTCCAGCGGCTTATAGACGTCCTTTTGCTCTTCCGATTTCGGAACCTCAAAGTAAACTCCCTCAGGCAATCCACCTGCAGCGAAGCCCCTTTAGAAACCCAGCTTGGAGTCCACCGAGATTGAACCATCTGCACCACTGACACATCTTTGAAGGCGCTCGCGCCAACATTTAATTTCAGTGAACATAGCCTTGGAACCATAGGAACGGTATGAGGACGAAGCGGACTGCTCCGGTAGGCATGCAAGCTCTCTATGAACTGCGATGTCAAGGGGCTATCTTCTGCGGCGGTTTTAGTGTCATCAAAAGTGAGGTGCTGTAGTGTTGGGAGATGGACGAGCAGACGGACAAGGGAGGAGTCCGAGATCGCCAGACTATCAACGGAAAGGGTCGTTAATGGGAAAGACGACCGTTTTACGAATGCCAGGAATAGATCAAAGTTGTGCCAACCAGTTTCAAGTTTCGAGTGCAACTTTACTTCGCTTGGTATGAGATAGATAGTTCTAAGAGAAGGAAATGTGAAGAAAGGAAGAGTAGAACGTCTGCAAATACCAGGATATTTTTTGAGGTCGCTACCATGGCGCAATGTCAGCGTCTTAATTGTGAGACAAGACCGGGGGGATGTTGGATTGAGAGTCTGAACTGATTGCTGTACATTATAACCATCTTCAGTAGCAAGCGATACGAGATTAGGAAAACAAAGGAACAGTCTTTCGATGTCCACATCATCAGCTCTGAACTCTAGATGAGAGATTTGCGCAAAGGGGAAGTGCGTAAGTCCATCGGGAATGGAGCACTGCAGCTGCAAGCTACTTAGACTAGGTGCTATATCCGTAGTGAATATATCCAAATCGCTAGCGTCGCATATTCGAGCAGTCATTATTGCCACTCTGTTCAGAAGGGGAAACCGTAACAGGGAAAGGTTACCCGGGAACAAATTAGTAATGCTCAAGCTATTTGGTGATTGAATGAGCAAGCTACCCCAGCGGTGGGCCTCGTTTTTTAGGAGCGTGAAAATAGGATGCTGACTCCAGAGTGTGGTCTCCTCGAGAGTTGGGATATCGACGACCAATGACAGCGGTTGCTGTAAAGAACGATCAAGAAAATTAGCTAGCGTGGACAGAGTCCGTTGATGATCCCTTTCATCAAATTCCACTTTCAGCTCCCATGTCCAATCCAAGGTGATGCGGGACCAGATATTCCGCATGGACAACGCATTCTTCCTCCACAACGAAGAGACGCTACTGATGGCCATCGCTGGTTTGGTCCTGATCAGGGCACTAGAGTCAACGTACGTCGATCGAGATTTCATATTCGCCACTTTGAAGCGATTGGTGTCACAACACATGTCGAAGACGCGCTGTAAAATCTCGGAGGGAAGTTTCCGTACTGGCGAGAGTAGAGACTGGACCTGAACAGCGTAGGCTATCAGACGTTCTTTCTGAGACACTAAGAACATTTTGCGAGTTTCCAAGCGGATAATTTCTGCTTCGTACGAGTCCAAATCCCGCACCACGTTTTTGAGA
Organism: Rhodocollybia butyracea; assembly: GCA_015501585.1. Lineage (NCBI taxonomy): Eukaryota > Fungi > Basidiomycota > Agaricomycetes > Agaricales > Omphalotaceae > Rhodocollybia > Rhodocollybia butyracea. Next base: position 776,147 of record JADNRY010000004.1, read on the forward strand.
ATTGCGTCGATCTCATCTGGCTGTACAGAAGCTGGACCGGCCTCGGAGCGCAGCTGGTCGTGGATATTGGTAGAATCGAGGTTGGTGAGAGGAACAAAGGCATGTTCGCATTCAGGGCAGAGTGGCATGGTGGTAGCAGTCTGAAGCGGAGTGGCGTGGTAGCGTTCTGAAGCGGAGTGGCATGGTGGTGGTCTGAAACGGGTTTAACGGCCCGGTAGATAAGATAACTTTCCCCAGGCATCCTCAAAAGGTCTTCCTTTCCTTTCTCAACATGCAAAGTACGCACAAAATGCCCTCCACGCATCTCATAACCTCGTAGCGGGTAGAGGACAACCGATGCAAAATACAGCAGGTTTGCTCTGATCCAAGCTCACTCGCCGAGGTTAGATCTGCGCACAGGACCCAATGTAGTTGCCCAAATCTGACCTGGCTATAAGTATCTCTGGCACAAGATCAGCGGTAACTTGAATTGTCCCCATAAACGCTCATCCTAAGCTAACCAGCTCCTTAGCCATGAGGCCAACAAAGGAATCTTTATGACGCGACGATTGGGACAAAGCACCATGTCTGATGAGTCCAGGCGGCCCTCAGATGCAGGTAAAGTTTGAGTTTCCCCGCCTCGTGTATGTATGACTCCCCTTGTCTTGACCCGCACCTTTGTGAGCACCAGCAAGGTTCATCTTTTTGTTAACTTGGATCCCACCTAGCTCTCATGTTGTACATGTCTCAGGTGAGCATGAATGGTGCATCACTGCGGTCGACAATAATCAATAACTGCTGCTTTCGCAAGGCAGCTTCAAGGGTATCAAGAGGGATAAAGGATTAACAAAAGGTTGTATCAGTGAGGGGTGTGCCAACGCCTGCTTGACCACGGGTTACGCATTCATACGCCGAATTCGATGAGTGGGTTTTAACTTTGCGTGGCTGTTTTTACCAAGCATTTACAGCATCGCTGGTTTTAGGGACAGTTGGAGACAGACGCAGACGAAGCAGCCGATGTTGCGGAAGTCTGGGTCAACAAGTGGGTAATTATTTACGGGCAAAGAACCTTTTTATGTTTACCCATCGAGTAGAGTTTTATGATACTATTTTAATATACTCGGAAACCGCTGTTTGCATACAACACTAAGTACCTTTGAGGAGCGAACCCAAACAAAATTAAATACATTTGATACCACATTTGCCCTTGTTATCAATCATCCATTCCAAGAACCACCACCATCATTCCCGCCTTATCCAAGTAATCGAGAGGCCTATACACTGTGGGATCCACCGCTCGCGCATTGAATCGTAACGTTACAACTTTCAAACAACCAAGTCCAATTCCTGGTGCGTATGGCGTATCTGGTAACCAGCGGGAAGATATCATGTCGATAAACGCGGAATCATCGAGATCCAAGCCAGAAAACGTTAGGTGGAGGTCACGGAGTTTAGGGGTGAGAGCGGAGTTGGAAGGATTCAGCTCGGTTGGAAGGAATCCATGTAGACTGCGAACGAACCGGGGGGTGATAGGGCTCGTTGGGTCATAACCAGCAGGCATATCATCGTCGTCATCATCAAAAGCCGGCGTATCGTCGACGTGAAGATTCACGAGTAATGGCATGAGTTTGAGAGCGGCGATGAGATCGATGTCGCTGACTGAAACATTTTTTTACCTCGAACTTGGTCAAGTTACAGGAAGATCGGCGCAAAAACACTTCCAAATTAGCTTCAGGCCAAGCTCCTTGGTAAGGATAAGCGATATCTGACGTGATAACCAAGCACGAGAGAGACGGGAAGGTGAACGAAGAAAATACAGCATCTGCCAATGCCAAATCACTCCCGTTATGACGAAGTTCAAGTTTGAGTGTTGAAACATCGGTACATAATCGAGGAGGTGCGCAAGGAGATACAGGGGGTAAGGGATGAAAATATCTGCGTTCTCCAAGCGTCAGTTCCTTGGGACTGGGTGCATGTTTGAGCACATTGCTAATGTCGCCATCTACAGAATCCACAGCCAAAGATGATATTTTTTTGCAAAATGCTCCTGGAATGGCACCGAGTCTGACTAAAAAAAGAGAACAAAGCCCACTGGCTGGCTCAAAGAGCTTTATCTTCGCATCTGGATTATCGGATACCATGAATTGAAGGGTTTTGAGAGAATGGCGGTTTCGAATGATGTCAAATCGAGGCTTTGGGATACATGATATAGGCTGAGAACCGCCCAACTTGAACAATACACCAGGAGTGCTTGCAAACAAGCTCAAACGCCAGCAACCGGTGTGGAAGGATATTATTCTCCACACCCTCTTCATTTATGGCAGGACCGCTGACATCAAGTTCGATAGTGAGGGGGTGTTGTCCCGAACGATGAAGGTGTAGTTTCAACGTGTGAAGAAAACCACTCAACAACGATTGGATGTTCGCCAGCCTCGAGTTCTCAACTGAGAGGTTAAGGGAGATCCTGGACCAGATAGGCGATGAGGAAAGTGCGACTGACCGCCAGCGTGTACAAACAGAAGCTTTGGTTTCATCTCACGGATCTCCAGAGTATCTACTTATCCTTCTCGTTTCATGAGCAAGAGTTCCGTTGCGTCCCATAAACGCCGATCCTACAACCCACCTCTTTTGCTCTCAGCTAAAGACCAAAGGACAGATTCGAAGCGAAGACAGATGATGAGATTGCATCAGGCTCTTTAGGCTTGCGTTTACTGTCTTCCCGGGTTTGGTCAAACTCGGGGATCCTTGATTATGGCATGTCCAGGCTTTATAGTCCACTACTAACAACCGATCCAGAGTAAAGCGGATATACAGTCTTACATCAAATTACAAACTGCAAAAACTAACTCAGATAAGAATAGATTGAAAAAGCAAGAAACCCACTTACAATCCATTTTCAATCATGGGCCTAACTGGCAAACCCCTCTCCCCTTCTCCCCATAATCGAATACCAGAACAATCTTTCTCGCCCTCGCAGAATCCACGCCCGCAGGAGGCCCTCCCGAATCAAGATTCGTAAGAAAATTATCCCAATTCCAACAAGATCCCCATACCGTCATTGCGCCTTCGACACCAACGAGTGCCTTCACATCCGCATCATCATCGACTCACACTGACCGAAGAAGTCATAGCAGAGGCCACGATCCATCGTTCAGTGTATCTCGAAATAGCAACCCTCAGATAAGCGTCGCATTTGCTTGATGTCAGCCGGGGAAGTTTGCTAGGTTCAACAAATGGGTGATTCTTTACGGGCGTATCTGAGTTATAGCCTATGATAGTATTTATATACGCGTACAACACTACAACACTTTTGATGAGCGAAAGCCAAATGAAACAAAATACACTTGAGTCAATACTTAAGTACTTAAAGCCCACATTTACCACATTCATAAAGCTTACCACATCCGCAAGTATAACCCTCCCTTCTTCGAACCACCACCATCATTCCCGCCTTATCCAAGCACTCAAGAGGCCTATACACTTCAGGATCTACCGCTCGCGCATTGAATAGTAACGTCACGACTCTCAAACAACTGAGTCCAATTGCTGATGCGTATTGCGTGTCCGGTAACCAGCGTGAAACTACCATATCGATAAATGCGGCATCATCGAAATCCAAGCCATCAAATGTTAGGTGGAGGTCACGGAGTTTAGGGATGAGGGCGGAGTTGGAAGGATTCAGCTCGGTTGGAAGGAATCCATGTAGACTGCGAACGAACCGGGGGGTGATAGGGCTCGTTGGGACATAACCAGCAGGTACATCATCAGATTTCTCAAAAGCAGGTGTATCGTCGACGCGAAGATCAACGAGCGATGGCATGAGCTTGAGAGCGGCGATGAAGTCGACGTCGCTGACTGGAACATGCTGGATCTCGAACTGGGTCAAGTTGCATGAAGATCGGCGTACAAACGCTTCTAAATTAGCTTTGGGCCAAGCTCCTTGGTAAGGATACGCAGAATCCGTCATGATGATCAAACGCGAGAGAGACGGGAAGGTAAAGGAAGAAAGCACAGCATCTGTCAGTGCGAGATCACTCTCGTTATGACAAGATGCAAGTTTCAGGATTGAAACGCTGGTGCATGTTCGAGGAGGTGTACAAGGAGATATAGAGGAGCCTTCCCCAAGCACCAGCTCCTTGGGATTGGGCGCATATTTGAACACATTGCTAATGTCGCCATCTACAGAATTCACAGCCAACGACCATATTTCCTTCCCGAAGGCTTCTGGCATGCCATCGCCGAGCCTAAGTAGAAAAAGACTGCCAAGCCCACTGGCCGCCTCGAAGAGCTTCAGCTCCTCATCCTGGTCAGCGGATACCGTGAATGCAAGGTGTTCAAGAGCACGGCAGTTTCTAATGCTGTCGAATTGAAACTTTGGGATATACGATATCGGCTGAGAGCCACCCATTCCGAACGTATTCCAGGAGTGGCCGCAAACGAGATCGAATGCCAGCAGCTGGTATGGCACAATATCATCCTCTTCATACAGTCCCTCTTCATCTGCAGGACCGCTGATATCAAGGCTTACAGAGAGGGGGTGCTGTCCTGAACGATGAAGGTGTAGTTTCACCGTGTCAAGAAACCCACTCAGCAATGACGGGGCGTGCGCCAGCATCGAGTTTTCGACTGAGAGTTGGAGGGAGATCCTGGACCAGATCGGCGACGACGCAAGCGCGAGGGAGCGCCAGCGTGCGCAGACAGAAGAAATGGACATGGCAGGGAGGTATTCCAATGGACGCTCAATTGACATTGAAGGGGGATATTTGAAGTCGTCGTTCCAGGGGAATTCCTGAAGCATATTTCTCTCGCAGGCGAGGTCAAATATTCGAAGCAGGATTTCGTTAGGAACCTTTCGGATTGGTGAGTTGAGAGAGCGAAGACGGGCTGCGTGCGTTTGCAGCAGTGTCTGCTGGTTTTGAATGTATAAAATCCGAGATTGCAAGAGCAGAATTTCAGATTCGTAGTCCTCGATGTCGTTGTCAACAGCTTTTAGCATCTCTGCAACTTCTCTCGAATCGACAGAGCCTGGGCCATATTCCGACCGCAAACGGTGAGCAAGTCCCACCAAGTCGATGTTTGTACGAGGAGTAGTGCTGTGGTGACAACCGAAGCAGATTGTTCGGTCTGCGGGAGTTCCTTTTGCCATTATGTGCGTGTTGGTACAGAGCAGAGGTAGAGTTTTTGTTTGAAAAACACATCGTATTTTCAACTTATTGTTGTTCAAGGTCATGAGGTCGTAGAAATCGCGTGACGGGGCCTCTACTTATTGTTTCCTCGATCGACAACCCCGACTCTAAACAATCAAACTACAACCTGAAAAAAAGAAACACGATTATTAACAAATCATTCACATCAAAATAAATCGAAAAAAAGCAAACTCACAATGGAACTTGCAATCCCACGCTTGCAATCCTTCCCTCAATCCTCGGCCTAACCACCGGCAACCCAACAACCTCCCTCTCTGCACCATCCAAAATAGTGTTCCTCACTCCCTCGCAAGATAGCCGAAATCAAAATCCGCTTCCTCAGAATCTTCCCTATCTACTTTTCCAGGATGAACCAGAGGTTCTCCTAGATCTGATCTCTCGAATCGAATCGATATCTCCAAGATGGCTATATCCGTCATTGGTGCGTTCGACGCCGAGTGCCTCCACGTCTATTTGCGCATCAGGATTCGCATCAGGATTTGAAGAGCTAAAGCATGTGTATTCGTCGAAACTGTATGCGATGAAGGAGTGGACATTGCGAGCGTGAACTTGGAGGGTAGGGGAGAGGTGGAGGACGGCAGGAGGTCGAGGTCAAAGTCGATGATGAGCTGAATAGGCTTAAGTCAATGCTATCACCCACTGCAACACGCCTTACGGGGGAGCCTTCCGGCTGCGCGAAGTCGACCTCAATAGCTGCAGAAACCGGCCTCGGTTCTGGAATCGGAGACGGAGTTGTCGAGGGCTTGGAGGAGGGTGGGGGTGGGTACCTCCTTTTACGACGAAAGGATCGCCGAAGGGGAATGAGCCAGTTCCTAGAGGGATGCAGCCACTTTCGAGTGTTTTTGGGCATAGGAATGAAAATTGAGACAGATAGATGTATCCAAGTCTAGATCAAGCAAATAGTACTTTGTACCGTAGAGAACACAACTCCTTTCCGGTGCACATCCGCAACCCAATGCTGGAAAACATGATATTCTATCGCCGAAAGGAGAAGAAAATCTCGCGCAATAGGCGGGGGCTGATTTTGAAAGAGGTTTAACCGTGGTGTCAGCGAAAACTCTTTCGCAGGATAAAGCAATCCCTCCGCCGTAAGCGTTCACGCCCTCGAATCAAGTACACCCTCATGCGAAATCCCCTCTCTAATCTCCCGTCCCACACACCTCGATATCTTCATCGCCTTAAATCCGTTTCCTGACCAGCAGGAGACTCCTCCTAATCCGAATCCGAATCCAAGATACGGGTTCGACATCCACGAGTGCCCCCACTTCTACTTGCGTACCGGGATTCGAGGGGCTGTATCCGTCAAAACCGTTTGCAATGAAGGTGGACGCTGCGAGTGTGAATCTGGAGGGCAGGGGAGAGGGTAGGGAGACAGTCGAAATCGAAGCCAAAGTGGGCATTAGTGGGATGGTGTTATCATCGGCTGTAACACGCCTTACGCGGGAGACTTCCTTTAAAAATCTACTTCGATAGCGATGCCTGAGAGCTGCAGAAACGTGCCGTCGGTTCTGGAATCGGAGACAGAGTTTTCGAGGGCCTGAGGGTGTGAGTGAGCATTTGTTCTACAATGAAGAGATTATCGATTACCGGTTATCGAAGGAGATGATATCTGCGGAATCTCTAGTAAGTTGTAGTTGTACTAAACAGTTCCATTCGTGTACTCACCGGCACCAGGGACATCTCACATAGTCAACACACCTGACTCTATCGCGTCACTTGAAGCCAGAATTAACGAACGCGATATCGGTGCTGTAATATATACCCTGACGATATCTGCCAGCAAGTTGGCTAGGTTTGTTTTGCTTGTACGGATGACAACGCCTCAAGGCCTCAGCCATCGAGGGATACAGCTGGTTTGCTGGTGATCGCAGCAATGTGGTATTGGAAGAATGCGAGTAGCGAGGGGATTTCAGGGTCCTCTGAATGTTATGTGCCAAGCGAGAAGTCTCGTTCGTGGTGTGAAGTCGAGGTGTGGATATTGCTCAAATAAAAGTAAATCTGCATACGGGTGACGGCTACGACGAGATCGACATGTTCTATTTCCTTGAGGAAGATTGAGATTCTGGACACTGTTTGTATGGGGTCGCTGTGATGCTACCGTGTGGCAGTTGCTGGAAGTTGAAACGTTGAATGACCAGTCACTGTGGAACGTTGAACGTTTTATGAAACAAAAATGTAAAAAGGTAACTCACGTACAGATAAAGCCGGCCCGGACAGTGCGGCAGAATAAGCGTGCTGCTTCCTCAGAAGTTTTCTCTGTTATGGTTTTGAAAGCTGTCTTTTCATTCTCAAAGATAGATGTATGTATATTAGGCTGAACAAAACGCGAAGCCTGAGTTCATGCAGTACTTAGTACTAGATCATTCCCCAATAGCAGCACTCCAGAGAACCTTCATCATAAGCCATGGATGGAAAGGATCTATGGCTGTTCCGAGTCCCATTGCGCCGTCCCAAAACGCTCGCGCAGCTTGCTCGTCCTATCCATTAGAAAACGAAGAGCGGTAAGCATAACAGTCAACCTCGAGCATACAACAACGATCCCGACCTTGGTAGCAAGAATTAGTAGTCTCCGTAGATACCAACGTGCTAGTTGACCCGACTCAAGGTCTTCTCCTGGTAAAGGATCGGTGCAAGGGATACCGTAGTCTAAAAGCGAATCGTAAATCAAAGTGAGCTGCATTCTCTGAGAGGCTTTACCAATCAAACGTGTGGTCTGCCTGCAAATTCGAACAGGCAAATGTCAGTCCAAAACCGTCACGCCGAATTATCGAGACTGACCAGAATAGATCTGTTTTTTTGTAGTGTTCCTTGAAGAAACGCTGGCCGAAACTGGGTGGCAACTTCTTGGAACTGGGGATGAGTTCGGTGGAAAGGACGGTGTGCAGAGCAACCGCTCCTAGCAATGCTTTGGTACACCCTTGGCTAATGTAGACAGTATCAGCAAATCGACACTCACAAACGGCTAAAGACATATTACCCATATACAGGATCGACTAAAGGGTCCGGATGAGCGACATTTGAATATCACAATAATCGAACATACATACGAGAAGAAACACTGTCACCTAAGGCTGCAAAATTACTAGGCAAGTTCACGGTTTTGTGGTATCGAATATACGTCGATCCCGCTGGAAAATAAATGTCATGGACTTGCAGGACAGTACAATTGGTTCCCCACTCACGAATACGGACATGCGAGCAGTTAAAGACGACCTCAGACTCCTCGAGAATGTCGATAGTTTGGAAGATCCAATCAGGTACTGGATCTTTGAAAACGACGATTTCGTGAAGCAAGGACCTCAAAGCCTCTAGTGATTCATATTTCGTATGTTTATGACTCGATTTGCCACCGAAAAGCAACACTGTCAAGAAAAAGAGGCATCAGATGGCTGAAAGCGTAGCAGGGGAATCCTGAGCCTAGTCACATTGGTTTCCCTCCATTCTCATCAGCGCAAACATCCGTCGCCCTTTGTCTTGCTGATCCTCCAAAAATGTATATGACGCTGTCTCCGGGTCGTCGTTTGGAGGAAAGGGCAGCTTTTTCAGAATAGATGGAGGAACATCGCATGTGAGTGTGGAGTAATTTAACTTCTGGTCGAATGATATCTTCGCATCTTGCAGCTGAACTTCACCATCAGGACAGGGCTCAGAGCCTGATTTCCCAAAGCCTGCTTGGGATAACCATTTCATTCCAGCACGGGTGACGCCAGTGCAATCTGGATTCTTTAATATCAAGGGAGGGGTTTTTGTCTGAAGGCTCACCTATGACCAAAGCCGCGTCCAAATTCCGAAGCTGCAAGTCAGTTCCCCTGACTGTGACTTTGCTGATACTACTAGAGTCACCGTCGGGTATAACACCAGTAACTGTTCCAGTAATTTGCTCAATACGGGGGTAACTACCTCGACCAAGGACCAGACGCCTTCGGTTCTTCAGCACTCGAGATCAACGCAGACATTACTAGACAAGACTCGCCTTATAAGGGTTTCCAGTGCTGGCCGAGCGCAGTATAGTGTATTCGGTAAGTTTCCATCATACGATTTAAAGGGGCCGGAATGGGCGTTCCTGCAAATGAGCTCTTCCTGTCCGCAGGGAGGATACTGAAATGATAGGTTGAGAATCACTGCTCTTGTACAAAGGTAAGGTTTGCTTACGGTATTCCAGAATATCTGCATTGTTCCTCTAGGTCTGGAAAGAGCTTTTCAAGTCCTTTGTATAAGAGCGCTTGAAATGCTAAGCCAAATGTGTTTATAGTGAATCCTAGCTACAAACCCATGCAAGAAAACTCACCATGTAATGACTGATATTGCACAACACGGGATCGTTTGTGTTCCTGCTCCCGACCGAACCTACGCATACCATCTTTGCTTGTCAGCCATTCCTCCGGTTCAACTATGATAACACGTTCAAAAAATTCGTGGCAGACGCGCGCAGCGAGCAGTCCAGCAATGCTATGTATGACCGATTGGATTAATTACAATTTCAAGGTTTGGCACTACTGTTTGACGTACCTTCCACCGCATATAATAGCTGTTCCATCTAGTCTTTGACTTGGACCTGCTTTATCCAGCTTTTCGATATCTAGAATGCCAGAATAGTGTTTGTAAAGGAACCAGCGCAGGATGACCCAAGTCAAATGCGTTAGTACACATAGGGCAACAAAAGACAGGGCAAGAAGTTTGATCATGCTTCAAGCAGGTGGAATGTTTTGACCCCGACCCTTTATAATTTTTATAGTCGTATGTAAGTAAGAGTCAATTGCGTATGTAACCGCTGTCACAAAGACCATCCTTCTTAACCAAATCGGGAAACGAGAGGAGGATTAGCAGGGATTAGCACACCTTAATCCAGTGCCGTACTAGACCCCACATGTATTTGCTGTGCTTAAACGGAGCTCAGACGGAGAGAGTCAGATTTGACTTGAAACTGGTTCTTCAGGATTGTCCCAGGCATGCCAATATTGGGATCTCAGAGTGTGGCTCTGAGCGACGACGAATTGTTGCAGGGGGCGGAGGGGTGCAGGAGTGCAGGAAGGAAGGAAGGAAGAGCCAGCACGGGGCCGCCGCTAATACTTATGGATCAAGGCAAAGACCAGCTACGTACCGCAGCTGCATACCACTTTTACTTACCGCATAAGCAATGCCTGCAACAGTAGCTCAGCGTTCAGCGCTAGCACTCTTCAATTGCGTCCAATTGCTTCTGCAAGAAGTACTGGAACCTAACGGAACACGCGCGGGGCGAACACTGCTACAACAGGAAGCAATTTCGTACGTCGTTGAAATGGTACAACACAATTTCAGAATCAAAGGCTATTCCGTGTTTCCCCGGCGTTCTTCCACAGTCAAGGTATGCTGGTGAATCGTGGACTCCAAAGGCCGCTCTCAGCTGAAGCGCTAGCGTCTAACCGGTAACCCTTACCGGTTACCCCAGCACTACATCTAAATCACGAGCAGGGATCCTACCAACAAATCTCCCTTCCTCAGAACCCATCCTATCCAGGTCTTCTGCGAGTTGAATCAAGATATTCTCCCCAGTAATACACTACTACCCTGAGGTCGAGCCGTTTACCAATCAAATTTCTCGAAAGCAATGCGCCATGGTCGGCGGTACACGATTTCATTCCCTCTACTGGGGAACCTTCAAAAGATAACATAATGGCTCTTTTCTCTCCTCAACGAACTCCAAAACTCCAACCTCCAGCGAAATGTCACCTCATAAACTCTTCCAACCCATCCAAGTTGAAAGCCTCCTCAAGCATCGCGTAGTCCTCGCACCCTTGTGCGATCCAATGCTCAGCACGTTGCTCAACTACCAATCGTGCGGGATTATTCCCAATGAGCCAGTACCCCCGGTGCGTTCCTCTTCTTGCGTACCTTATGGCAAGGCAAGGGGTTACGCGATTGTTCCTGGGATTTAGAACGATGCTCAGGCTACTACTTGGAAGGAAGTAAGCACCCAATATCTAATCTTCAAGGGTAGAACTCACCTTCAGAGATATAAGTTGACTTGTCAACTGATTAACTTACTCTCTTACTTTCAGACAACCACCGCAGTTCATCGAAAAAGCTAGCTATATCTTCGTTCAGCTATGGACAGCCGGAAGCGATGACGATCCAAAAGTCCTCGCGGTTGCGAACTCGACCTACGACCTATTTGGTCCTTCCGCGATAAATACCAATGAAGGGCGAGAGAGGCGCTCGTGCGCTGGAGGTGGATGGAATCAAAGCATTGGTGCAGTCGAACACCCTGCAAATATCCATTTGCTCCTCCTGATTCCAGAACCTGAACCTCAAAGCAAACTCTACACAATCCACCTGCAGCAAATCCCCTTTGAAAACCCGACTTGGAGTCTACTAAGATGGAACCATTTCCACAACTTACGAATAACTTTTGTGGCTGACTCGGACAAGAACGCACTGTGAAACCAAAATTTTGCAGGTACAAACAAGTGGAAGAAAGGGAGAGCGGGAAAGTATTTTGAAATAGGTGTGTGTGTGAGAGAAAACAATGTAACAAGATCTGAATATTGTTAACGCACTGTACCTATGAGCTCTATCTGCAACCCAGCTTTACGCAGTTGTATCAATGGTTTATAGACTTCTTCATTGAGATTTCGACCCAGAACCTGCAAATTCACCGACTTCAAACACTCTATACCAGTCATCGCCACTACACTTGGCTCAGGGGACCAACGTGAGCAAACAACATCAACGAACAGCTGGTCGACGTCGAACCAGTCAGCAAGCACGCGGAGAGAAAGGTGCTCCAATTTAGGAACAAGGGGGTTTGCAAAACCATGAGGGCCTCCATCTTCGATATCTCCGAAGGCGTGCAAACGAGCAATAAACGACATGGTGGTGTGCTGGTGTTTAGATGCACGTGCCTTAGAGTCCTTTTCCCTCGTCAGATGCCGAGGATCCTCATAAAAGTTGAAACGACGCAATTCCGGCGTGTGCCCAAGCAATGCGACCAGGTTGTCATTACTGATAGCTACGTCCCTGATTTCCAGAGTTGTCAAAGAACAGCCGGATCGCAACAGGAAGGAAATAACTTTGTGTTGCGGCCAGAGTATATCGCTGTCATGCTCTTCGTAGGTGATTGTTATTTCCTGCAGAGCCGGAAAACATGCAGCGTCCATGAGTAGGCTGAATGTTTCAGAGACATAACGGTGAAGCCACTTAAACAAGACCGAGAGTGAACGGATTGTTTCTGAGAACTGTGGTTGTATTTCGGATGACTCGTCGTCATAGTATGAAAACACATAAGAAAGTGACTCCAGACTAGGACAAAAAGCTAAAGCTTCGAAAAGCTCATGCGTAGTGTCATGAGGTTGTAGTTCTAGAGTTTTGATCTGGCCCCACGGGAACATATCTGTCCTTTCGACAGTTGGCAAGGTTCCGAGTGTAAGCTGAGTGAGCTGAGGTGCGTTGCGAAATATATCAACTTCGGTATGCCCTTGGCATAGGTCATTGTAAAATTCCAGCGATTTCAGTGATGTCAAAGCACAATTTTTCAAAGCGGCGAAGCTTGGAAAACTTTCCAAGTTAGTGAAGTCAACGGTTAGATGGAGATGTCTCCATCTCGCAGACTGAGCGGATAAAATACGCATGAACTCGGGTTCGGGTACTGGAGTATCCTGCCCATCCATATTTGCCCGAAGTCTAATCTCTAAAGGTGCAGTTTCTCCCGCGTGGTCAAGACACCATTTCAACGGCGCTGCAAGTCTCGCAAGATTGTCCAGGGCTTCTTCAGAGTTGTCAAACAGCAGAGCATCGACCCGGATTTTCCGCCAAAGAGCTGTACAGGACAGCGCTATATTATACCAGTGACTACACACAGCCATGAGACTCCAGCCGGGAAGAGTGATGCCGTTGTCAACGGTGATGCTGTTTTGCTTGTATGAGTCGCATGAAAAATGGGTGAAGATGAGACTGAGAATCTCGGAAGGCAAGCGCCTGATTGGAGCAAGTAAAGACTTGTACTTTGCTTGCTGAATCGCCAGTCGCTTGAGCTTGTTGGTCAGCGATATGAGCTCCCATCTAATTCGATGTGTATCAACCTCCAAGCCGGCGATTATATCTTGAATTTCGGAGGTGTTGGAAGGAGTTAGAGAATTCTGACCCCGTAGCAAGTTCTGGAGAGAAGAAGAGGGAGAATTGGAGGATTCGGAAGCGTTCGAAGGAGCATCCGGGATACTGGCATTGCATTTTTCGCAGAGCATTTCGTGTTTTGCGCGTTCAGATAGGATCCTGTCAATGTGTTGTGAGTATAGAGATAAACTAGTCGCGATGAGGCTATATAGTGCAAGGAGTGAATCAAGCTTTACCTGCAAGCAGCAAAACCTTGATATGTGAACGAGTGACAGCAGTTGAACGTTGAAGTTTAAAACAATAACAATCACTGTCAAGGCGCTAAACCAACGATCTTGAATCATCTGACCTGAGACCTGAGCGTCTAGTTACTATGTTCCGTCTTTCCATACAGATCGTTAGCGCCCCGCATGCGTGGCAATCCCCGACTCTGACCAAACTAACTGGCAAAATATGTCTAGACACAACTCAACTTGCGAGTGTGGGCCATTGCGCATAGCGCGTGGCAGGTACGAGTCCCGCAAATCACCAAATGGAGACTATATTTTGCAGTAGTAAGTACACAGCAGCAGAAGACAATGTTTGTTGCGTCACGGTCTGGTGAATTAGAAGTATCCGGTCTTCGTAGTGAGATAGACATCTAGGTTAGTTGGATACTCAAATGCAGGCAGGAAGGCAGTGGAAAGAGAGGGGGTTCCGAGTTGCGAGAGTATCCAATCTGGGGTGCTAGTAAAAGGAGACGAGGGCCATTTGATGTGAGCTTCTGAAGACAGCGTTGTGAATACCGCATGCTGGACAATCTTGAGAATCCCATGCTTAAGAGTAAGCCACAGAGAAACTAATTCAACAAATAACTTTTCATTGCAGTTTATGTAAAATGAACATCCCAGTGCAAGCAGTGCTCTTTGAAATATCAATAAACAACACAGTGAAAGTGACACAATGTGAGGATGAGAAGACAGGAGTGCAAGTGAATGAGTTGTTGTATTAAATTTTAAAGCTTGGAACCAGCAAGGTGTGGAGGTCAAGTTGTTTCTTGAGTGCAATACCTTGATCCAATGAGAGGTGGTAGCGCATGCGGGGAAATGTGTACTGCATGAGTAGAGATATTGGAAGGACAATGAAGGTTGTCAACAGGACACCGCGGTCAAATGTCAAATCTCGAGGATAATATCAGTATGGTCTGCATGACTTAGCAGTATAGGTCCATGAAAGGTATTATTGAGCACAAGCACTACAGTCCATCTTCTCCTCTGGGAGCCTGATCATTCCTTTCCAAAGCATCTCAATCTTTCTTTGTCTTTCCTAACCTCTAAAGCAAATCCTGGGTCCACCAATGGTAGGTGGTACAGGGATGGTAGACAGTTCAAAGATTTCCTTGGCCATGAGCATAGCTGGATGCTGGGGCAGAGGCTGAGAAACCAGAGACGGGATGGAAGTTATGAGAGAGAGGTTTAGGTTTTTAAACCTAGCGGCACTGCGACAGGTGCGCATTGCGGTACTGTGTTGTTGTTATGACCATCTTGGGGCAATAGAGCGTGTATCTATCCCATCGTCCATACCAAATAATTTGAAGGGCAGCAGAAGCTACTCATATGAGAACTGCAGGTGCTACAGAACGGAGCCGGGAACATGAGAGTAGAATCAAGAGATAACTTGCCAGAAAGCAAAACACCGGGTGGTAAGAAAGGCATTGCATCGAGAGTTAGCAAGAAAACACCAGTGAAAGCAGTAGTGGCTGACCAAAAAGACAAATGAGAAAAAGAGGTATGATTCAACTTACCAATGAAGGGCAGGAAAAGAAAGAAAAAAAGAACATTACATCTGCGAAGCAATTTAAGTACCAAGATGTTTGCAGCAAGTAAACCTTTTGAGATGCGACAGGAAAGCGGAAATGCCGAAAACAAGGAACACCGAAAACAAGGAACGTTGAATCGGTTGATCAATAGAGCAAAAGCAAGAAAAGAACGCGGCGTAGATGAGCAATCAGAAAGTCACATGAGATGTGCTTTGACATTCCAAATATATCGAAACGAAATCCTTTTTCGGTCAACCGGATTTGGACAAAATCAGGCCTAATCAGGAAAAATTCTCACGCATCTCACGCAAAACCCGCCATAAGGACGAGCCTTCATTACATTCAGGACTCGTAACAAGCATAAGGAACTAGTAGCCCCGTTCAATGTTGATGTAGCGACGCTACTGAAACCGCTATGACAAATTGCTATTTCACGGCTCCTTCGGCTTGTATGTCAAGCCATCGTTCTGCCGAGAACACATCAAAGTTGTCAAGTTAAGCGCTACGAGCGCTTTTACAGGAGATGCATTCTCTTGGCATTCTCGGAAAACCTTGGAAAAACAGGCAACTAATAAGTAATTGATCTTTGAACAAACAAAAAAAAGTAAAATTAGCCAAATATAACAGTAGTTACTGGATTTGTTCACTTTCCACCCTTTTAGCCTGCTGTCTTGACTCTTAGAGAATCAGAACTGACCGTTATGGTGTGACCTGTGAAGCTTGACCTGTGAGAGGCTGTGACTGATGAAAAGAAAATTCGATCAAGACTAAGTGACGTGTGACCTCTGTCCTCTGGCCGGTGAATGGTGATGGATGAACTTGCGATGAACTGCTCTAATCTGGCTCTAATTATTACAGCGGTTCAAAGATGGTATAAAATAATGCATTTTGGATAAGAATTATATGTTGGAGAAGGAAGGTTGGAGAAGGAAGGTTGGAGAGAAGAGCCACAAAAAGATTTTTTCGAAGCTGAGCTTGTAGAATTTGAAGGGTCAGAATAAATTCGCTGTCACAAGCACTCAGCTCGGCGGATTGATGTTGGATTGATGGCCTGACATACGAGCCGAAGGAGCCGTGAAATAGCAATTTGTCATAGCGGTTTCAGTAGCGTCGCTACGTCAACATTGAACGGGGCTAGTATACATAGCGTACATAATCAGATTTAGTGTTAAAATTCCGGCAGTCAACGGGCCATTGCACTGTGTAAATGTCCAGAGCCACGCATCCTCTGCACCCAGTAAGGATCCAGATCCAGAGTCTGCAAGGTTGGTACGAAACAGTAATAGCAGCTATCAAACACAATGCAAGCGAGAGAGGTATGTGGTGGCAAGTGGAAAAATCCCTTAGTCGGCGCTAATGAGTAATCCATGCTTACGTTAAATGAATTGTGGGCGTTCAAATATTTTCTCGGGTCACAAAACCCTCCTCTGAAGTACAGAGTCGGGGAAGGTTTCTATTTTCACGTATTGATCCCTCACTCTTTATATCCCTCGTTATTTGAGTAGCTCCTTGCTCTCCCATCGGAATTTTTCTCATCACTCGAGACAGGGCCACTTGAAGTCGACAGATAGTATATCGATTAGTAGGCGGTACTCTGAAAGCACTCAGAGGCAGAAAGGAGAAATGTACCTTTGTTTTTGCGCTGAATATGCCCTTCTCCAATGCCCTTTCCAACCTCAAGAATTTGCATTGTCTCTATGATCACTCGACATTTGATGGTACAGGTGATACAGTGACTATGAGCTGTTGTTGTGTAAAGTATCTGTATAGGTAGGCATCCAGGATTATACTAGAACAATGATTCGACGCACTAGTAATACCCGATAATGTTTTCACTCTCTGCATTCCTGCACAAAATTAGTCTCGCCCAAAATTTCTCCGCATGTTTGAGGCACGCTCAGCATTAGACGGATTAACTAACGTTAGTCAACCCCAAGTAGAGCTATCGAAAACTTGCAGAAGAGCTATAACGAATTTTCAACAGCTTGTTTTCGTTCTGAGATCATCCTGGGACGGAGTTCCCAGGTTTGCATAAATAAGTGTGCGAATCAAGTACGCAAGTACGAGCGAAAATATCTGAAGAAATCCTATCAATCATCTCATATTACACACCCTGATTCTTCCACAACACAACAGCCCTCATCCCATCCCTCTCGATACCCTCCAGCGACTTATAGGCGTCCTTTTGCTCCTCCCGATTCCGGAACCTCAAAGTAAACTCCCTCAGGCAATCCACCTGCAGCGAAGCTCCTTCAGAAACCCAACCCGGAGTCCACCGAGATTGAACCATTTCCACAACCGATACGTCTTTGAATGTGCTTGGGCCAACATTTAATTTCAGTGTACGTAGCCTCGGAACCATAGGAGCGGGATGAGGACGAAGTGGACTGCTCCGGTAGGCATGCATGCTCTCTATGAACTGCGATGTCAAGGGGCTACCTTCCGCAGCTGTCCCAGTGTCATCAAAAGTGAGGTGTTGTAATGTTGGGAGATGGACGAGCAGATAGACCAGGGAGGAGTCGGAGATCACTAGACCATAAATGGAGAGGGTCGTTAATGGAAGAGACGACCGCTTTACGAATGCCATGAATAGATCAAAGTTATGCCAGCCAGTTTCACGTTTCGAGTGAGTAGTGTATACTTTGTAAGGCATAGGTATGAGATGAATAGTTCTGAGAGAAGGAAATGTGAAGAAAGGAAGAGTAGAACGTCTGCAAATACCGGGATATTTTTTTGGGGTCGCTACTGTGGCGCAATGTCAATGTCTCCATTGTGGGACAAGACCGGGGGGATATTGGATAGGGAATCTGAGCTGATTGCTGTACAGTATAAGCATCTTCAGTAGAAAGCGATGTGAGATTAGGAACAGTAAGGGACATTCCTTCGATGTCCACAGCATCAGCTCTCGACTCTAGATGAGAGATTTGCGCAAAGGGGAAATAATCAAGTTCACCAGGAAGTGCGCATAGCAACTTCAAACTTTTTAGACTGGGTGCTGTATGTGTAGTGAACATATCCAAATCGCGAGTCTCGCATATTCGAGCAGTCATTATTGCCACGCTGTTCAGAAGGCGAAACCCGAACTGGGAAAGGTCGTCCGAGAACAAATTAGTAATGCCCAAGTTGTTTCGTGATTCAATGAGCAAGCTGCCCCAACGGTGAGCCTCGTTTTCCAGGAGTGTGAAGATAGGATGCTGAACGCGGTTTTTCAAGTACGGGGTTCCCTCGCAAGTTGGGATATTGACAACCAATGACAATGGCTGTTGCAATGAACGAGCAAGAAAATCAGCTAGTGTGGACAGAATCCGTTCATGGTCCTTTTCATCAAATTCCGCTGTCAGCTCCGTGTAATCCCACCTCCACTCCAAAGTTATGCGGGACCAGATACTCGGCATGGACAACGCATTCTTCCGCCACAATGAACAAACGCTACTGATGGCCATTGCTGGTTTTTTCCTGATAAGGGCACTAGAATCAACATACAGCAACGATGGCGATTTATATTTATTAACCACGTCGAAGCGATTGGTGTCACAACACATGTCGAAGACGCGATGTAAAATCTCGGGGGGAATTTTCCGTACTGGTGAGAGTAGAGACTGGATCTGAGCGGCGTAGGTTTTCAGGCGTTCTTTTTGGGACGCTAAGAACAGTTTGCGAGTTTCCAAGCGGATTATTTCTACATCGTAGGTTTCCAAATCCCGCGCCACGTTTTGGAGAATCGCAGCAATCTCATCTGGCTGTACAGAACCTGGACCAGCCTCTGAGCGCAGCCGGTCGTGTATATTGGTAAAATCGAGGTTTGTGAGTGGCGCGAAGAGTTGCATGGTGGCGTGAATAAAGGGTGCCGGTGGATACTTACGCTGGGCAAATAGTGAATAGGATAGGAAAAAATTACTTAAAAAAGCGAAACGGGTTTGACGGCCCGATGGATAAGATAACGAACAATTTTTTTTTGCTTTTTATCGCTTGCTCTCATGCATCTCAATATTCCTTTCCTCCTTCCAACACGCGAGGTACCACCAAAATGGCGTTGAAACATATCATAAACTCAGAATCAGGTGGAGCACAACCGATGCAGAAAACAGCAAGTGTAGTCTACCGACGGTTAGAGTCATACCATCTAAATGAGTACAAGTACTCAGCTGGGAGTTTCCCGCCTCGCGTACGTATTACTCCCACCTGCCTTGAATCACAACCGCATTTCCGGCAAGGTTCATCTCTTGGAGGTACTCTAATCAACTAACCCCCGCATACTGTACATATCTTCAGGTGAGAGCGGTTCAAAAGAGAGTTTAACAGTATATCTACTTCCTCGATTCGAATTCGATACACTTCTTACATCAAATTACGATCTGCGAAAACACAGTTCAGAATGTGTAAATCGAAAAACCAACGAACCACTTACAATCCTTCTTTCAACCACCGGTCTAACCACCGGCAAAGCCAATGCCAATGCCAATGCCAAAACGGGCTTTTCTCACCCTCACTCCACTTCCTGCCAGTGTGAATGTGGAGGGTAGGAGAGACAGCAGGGAAGAGACAGTTGAAGTCGAGACAGCCGGTGATAGGATGATGTTATCGCCCGCCGCAACATGCCTTACGCAGATCCTTCATTACGCGAAAAGCTCGATGGAGATGGAGGCGGCAAAAACTGGTTGTCAGTTCTGGAATCCAAAAGGGAGTTTTCGAGGGCTTGGTGGAGGGCTAAACTAAACGGCAGTGCACTCACCGAGGACATATCGCATAGTTAACAGCGCCCAGCGGAATAGATACCACTGTTGTAGTACGCCCTGATGACATCCACCAACAAGTTGTCTAGATTCGTTCCACGGATGACGGCGCCTCGGCCGTCAAGGGATACAGTTGAAACTTGCCAGTTTCCCCAGCCTCTAGGTAGATTCTGGAACGTGACATGCCTTTGTTCGAGGACTGAACCCCAAGGAACAAAATCCACATTGTTTGTCCTACATTGACTTCGACAATGTTGCTGGTTGTGGGACAGTCATGGTGTAGAGAGATGCAGTCACTTTTGAGTGTTTCGGGGCATAGGAATGGAAATCGATAAAACAGAAACGTGTAAATCAAGCAAATAGTGCTCTGTATCCGGTTCCAAATCCGCGATTTTCTGTGCCTTTGAACGAAGAGGGCTTCGGTCTACCAGCAGGGGGCTTCTCCGGATCCACCAACAAGATCCCCGTATCCATTATCGCTCCTTCGGCACCAACGAGTGTCTCCACATCTATTTGGTCTTGCACATTTGGATTCGCGTCTGGATTTGCCTCAGGATCCGAAAGCAGACGTATCCGTCGAAACCGTCTGCGATGAAGGGGTGGACACTGCCGGTGTGAAATTGGTGGAGGATAGGGGATAGGGGAGGGGGGCTGAGGTGAATGATGGCAGGAGATAAAAAGAGGAGGTCGAGGTCAAAGCCAATGATGACTTGAATAGGGTTAAGATTACATTATCGCCAAACGTAACACGCCTTACGCGGCTTCCAGCTGCGCAAAGTCCACCTCGATGGCGCCGGCGATGCCTGAGAGCTGCAGAAACTGGCCGTCAGTTCTGGAATCGGAGACGAAGTTTTCGAGGGCTTGGAGGAGCGCGCGGGCGGGGTTTTGATTTATGAAGGGATTACCGAAGGAGGGGATGTCTGCAGATGAAATCGCTAGTAAGTTGGGATGTGTAGTAAACAGTTTCATTCGTGCACTCACCGGCACCGACGACATCTCGTATATAGTCAACACACCCGAAGGAATGACCCTATCGCACCGTATAGACCCAGAACGAACGCAGTATCAGTGTTGTACTTGTAGTATGTATGCCCTGACGACACTGCGCGGCCGCCGTCGAGGGATATCGATACAGCTGTATAAAACAAAGGTTTGGCAACAATGCTGCGAGTAGCCTTGGCATCGATGTGGACGTGAGCTGGGGAATTTCGGGGTCCTCGGGATGTTGGGATTAAGTACTTAAGTAGTAACTAGTAACTAGTAAAGCTAGTAAAGCTTTAAAGTGAGCGCGAGAGGTATGGTGTGCTATAATGCATAACAACTTTTTTATGTAATGCGAAGAAAAGACCTGTGAGAGACGCACGCACCGTGAACATTCCCTAAATCCGGTTTCCTGTTTCCGTCTATCAGGCCCTCAAATTTCAAATCTCAGAACACAGTACGAGCAAAAATCGTTCCGGATTTGACGATCCTCATGCGCCCAGTGCCATCGTCGTTGCAAAAAGTGACCCTGTCATGGCCACCAAGGATAAGGTCAACGTGTGGATAGTGCTCAGACACGAGTAAATCTTCTTCAAGTCGCATATGGGTAACTCGACGCGTTCTGTTTCCTTAAAGAAGACTGAGATTTTGGATGCTGTTGGTCGCCGATGTCGATGATGGTGCCGTATGGTGATGTTAGCTATTGGATGGCCTATCACTGACGCGTTTGACAAAAGAAAAGGAAGATCACAAGCCGCAGAGAGTTCAGAGGAGTTCAGTCGGACGAAATCTTGATAGAGTTAGTTGTTATTATTCAGGTTTAGTACTGCATACCATGGTTCCCGTAAGCAATATCAATGTCCAAGTATGCAGTTCAACGTTCAGTACGTTCAGTACTCAGTATCGGCACAACATGTTCGCCTTCAAAATTGAACACTGCAAAAAAAAACCTGACAACGCTGTCCTATTATCGCCTTTCCTTTCTCTTTCAACTTGTGCGCGAATCGAGAAAGAATTGTACGTGGATTGGTTGACATGGTACTAAGTACTTAGAAAGCGTTGAAAATTTGCTATAAAAGGAAATGAACTCGGCCATTCGTTTCCCCGGTTTCCCCGCCGGGCCTGGAACGGCCTGAACTCCCGAATAACTCCCCCTTCCTCACAACCCATTTCATCCAGGTCGATTGTGCAAGAATCTTATTTAAAGCATGGCAAGTACTAGGACACGGCCATCATAACAATGAACGTGATAACACTTCCAACCAGTCAACTATTGCTACTTCATAGAGTGGGTAGTAGTCATCGAAGTCGATGAAACTAACTCTTGATTTATAGCATCTTACTGGCACATCTGGCCTTGCCGACCAGAGAGCGGAAACCCAGCCAATGTAGTATGAGAGCATCCAAGGAAAGATACAATGCAGGCCAAAGATGGTATGTTCGATTCCAGTATATCACGCGTTGATAATGTTAATGAATCTGGGCTAGGGTACTACTAGCTTACCGTCTACATCAACAAACGCTTCCCCGCGGGAACCAGTACCTGGCCCGCCCGTTCGCCAGCGCTGATGTCTTGTGACTTCTAATATGAATCTATCATCGTCGCAAGTAAGTTATGAACACCGGGCAAGTTCACAATGAACTTCAATTGGTCCTGCAGATACTTACCTATACTTATCTGAAGTTATGCAGGCTTGGCTCGTTTACTATGTTTATCATCAGTTATCAGCCCACATAATATTCCGTACTTCTGGCGGAAGCAATCGGACGCATTTGGAGAGTGCTGGCGCTGCTTATGGGGTAAGTAGTAAAAGTGGTATGTTGTGGTATTCAGCTGCGGTACGTGACTGGTCTTGGTCTTGATCCATACGTATTAGCGGCGGCCCCGTCACGGTACCGGTTCTTCCTTCCTTCCTTCCTGCACCGCTGCTCGCCTCCGCCCCCCTGCAACAATTCGTCTTCGCTCAGAGCCACTTTCCGAGATCCGAATATTGGCATGCCTGCGACAATCCCGAAGAACCAAATCTGAGTCTCTTCGAGCTCCATTTAAGCACAGCAAATAAATGTAGGGTCTAGTATAGCACTGGATTATGGTGTGCTAATCCTCCTCCGTTTGCCGATTTGGTTAAGGACCGTCTTTGCTAGTCCAGTGGCAGCGGTTACGCAATCCACTTACATAGGGCTATAAAACCTATAAAGGGTCGGAGTCAAAACATTCCACCTGCTTGAATCATGATCAGCCTTCTTGCCCTGTCTTTTGTTGCCCTATGCATACTAACGCGTTTGGCTTGGGAAATCCTGCATTGGTACTTTTACAAACACTATTCAGGCCTTCCAGATATCGAAAAGCTGGATAAAGCAGGTCCAGGCCAAAGACTGGATGGAACAGCTATTATATGCGGTGGAAGGTATGTCATTGAATGGTAGCGCCAAACCCTGTATGCGTATTTAATCCAGTCGCTCATAGCATCGCTGGACTGCTCGCTGCGCGGTCTGCCACGAGTTTTTTGAACGTGTTATCATAGTTGAACCGGAGGAATGGCTGACCAGCGAAGATGGTATGCGTAGGTTTGGTCGGGAGCAGGAACACAAACGATCCCGTGTCATGCAATATCAGTCATTACATAGTAAGTTTTTTTGCATGGGTTTGTAGCTAGGACTCACTAAAAACACATTTGGGTTAGTATGCCAAGCGCTTTTATACAAAGGACTTGAAAGGCTCTTTCCAGACCTAGAGGAACAAAGCAGATATTCTGGAATATCGTAAGCAAGCCTTACCTTTGTACAAGAGCAGTGATTCTCACGTATCATTTCAGTATCCTCCCCGCGGACAGGAAGAACTCATTCGCAGGAACGCCCATTACAGCCCCCTTTAAATCGTATGATGGAAATCTACCGAATACACTATACTGTGGTCGGGCAGGACTGGAAACCCTTATAAGGCGAGTCTTGTCTAGTGATGTCTGCGTTGATCTCGAGTACTGAAGAACCGAAGGCGTCTGGTCCTTGGTCGAGGTAGTTACCCCCGTATTGAGCAAATTACTGGAACAGTTACTGGTGTTATACCCGACAATGACTCTCGTAGTATCAGCAAAGTCACAGTCAGGGGAACTGACTTGCAGCTTCAGAATTTGGACGCAGCCTTAGTCATCGGTGAGCCCTCAGACAAATACCCCCTCCCTTGATATTAAAAGAATCCAGATTGCACTGGCGTCACCCGTGCTGGAATGAAATGGTTATCCCAAGCAGGCTTTGGAAAATCAGGCTCTGAGCCCTGTCCAAATGGAGGAGTTCAGCTGCAAGATGCGAAGATATCATTCGACCAGAAGTTAAATTACTCCACACTCACATGCGATGTTCCTCCATCTATTCTGAAAAAGCTGCCCTTTCCTCCAAACGATAACCCGGAGACAGCACCGCAATATGTATTTTTGGAGGACCAGCAAGACAAAGGACGACGGTTGTTTGCGCTCATGAGAATGGAGGGAAACAGATGTGAACTCTCAGGATTTCCCCCACTACGCTTTCAGCCCTCTGACGCCTCGCTTTTCTGACAGTGTTACTCTTCGGCGGTGAATCAAGTGATAAACAAATGAAATATGAATCGCTAGATGCTTTCCGGTCCATGCTTCACGAAGTCGTCCCTTTCAAAGATCCGGTACCTGATTGGGTCTTCCAAACTATCGACATTCTCGAGGAGTCTGAGGTCATCTTTAACTACTCACATATCCGTGTTCGTGAGTGGGGAAACTAATTGAATTGTCCTGCAAGTTCATGATGTTTATTTTCAGCGGGATCGACGTATATTCAGTACCACAAAACTGTGAACTTGCCTAATAATTTCGCAGCCTTAGGTGACAGTGTTTCTTCTGGTATGCATGTTCGATTATTGTGATATCCAAACGTCGCTTATCTGAACCCTTTAGTTGACCCTTTATATGGGTAATAGGTCTTTAGCTGTTTGTGAAATTTCATCTCGCTGATACTCTACATTAGCCAAGGGTGTACCAAAGTGATGCTAGGAGCGGTTGCTCTGCACACGGCCCTTTCCACAGGACTCGTCCCCGGATCCAAAAAGCTGCCATCCAGTTTCGGCCAGCGTTTCTTCAAGGAACACTACAACAAAACAGATATATTCTGGTCAGTCTCAGTAATTCGGCGTGACGGTTCTGAACTGACATTTGCCTGCTCGAATTTGCAGGCAGACCACGCGTTTACTTGGTAAAGCCTCTCAGAGGATGCAGCTCACTTTGATTTACGATTCGCTTTTAGACTACGGTATCCCTTGCACCGATCCTTTACCAGGAGAAGACCTTGAGTCAGGTCAACTGGCACGTTGGTATCTACGGAGACTTCAAATTCTTGCTACCAAGGTCAGGATCATTGTTGTATACTCGACTCTCGGAGGTTGACTGTTATTCTTACCGCTCTTTGTTTTCTACTGGATAGGACGAGCAAGCTGCGCGAGTGTTTTGGGATGGCGCAATGGGATTCGCAACAGCCGTAGATCCTTTCCATCCATGGCTTATGATGAAGGTTTTCTGGAGTGCTGCTATTGGGAAATAATCTAGGACTAAGTACTGCATGAACTCAAGTTTCACATTTCGTTCAGCCTAACATACATACATTTATCTTTGAGAATGATAAACTCTAACGCAATGGCACTGTGAAACCAAAACTTTGAGAGGTACAAACAAGTGGAAGAAAGGGAGAGCAGGAATGTATTGCGAGGGTAATGCAAAGGTGTATGCGGAGAAGCAGGATCTGAATAATGCTAAAGTACTGTACCTATGAGCTCTATCTGCAACCCAGCTTTACGCAGTTGTAGCAATGGTTTATAGACTTCTTCGTTGAGATTTCGACCTAGGACCTGCAAATTTACCGACTTTAAACATTCTACACCAGTCATCGCCACTACACTCGGTTCTGGGGACCAACGCGAGCAAACGACATCAATGAACAGCTGGTCGATGTCGAACCAGTCAGCAAGCACACGGAGAGAAAGATGCTCCAGTTTTGGAACAAGTGGGTTTGCGAAACCATGAGGGCCTCCATCTTCGATATCTCCGAAGGCGTGCAAACGAGCAATAAACGACATGGTGGTGTGCTGGCGTTCAGATGCACGTGCCTTAGAGTCCTTTTCCCTCGTCAGATGCCGAGGATCCTCATAAAAGTTGAAACGACGCAATTCCGGCGTGTGCCCAAGCAATGCGACCAGGTTGTCATTACTGATAGGTATGTCGCTGATTTCCAGAGTTGTCAAAGAACAGCCGGATTGCAACAGAAAAGAAATAACTTTGTGTTCCGGCCAGAGCATATCACTGGAAACATCTTTGTAGGTGATCGACATTTCCTGCAGAGCCGGGAAACATGCAGCGTCCAGGAGTAGGGTGAATGATTCAGCGACATAATAATGGTCATAGTTAAACAAGACCGAGAGCGAACGGATTGTTTCTGAGAACTGTGGTGGTATTTCGGATGACTCATCATCATAGTATGAAAACACATAAGAAAGTGATTCCAAACTAGGACAAAAGGCTAAAGCTTCAAAAAAGCTCATGCGTAGTGTCATGAAGTTGTAGTTCTAGAGTTTTGATCTGGCCCCACGGGAACATCCCTGTCCTTTCTCCAGTTGGCAAGGTTCCGAGTGTAAGCTGAGTGAGCTGAGGTGCGTTGCGAAATATATCAACTTCGGTATGCCCTTGGTATTGGTCATTGGAAAATTCCAACGATTTCAGTGACGTCAAAGCACAATTTTTCAAAGCGGCGAAGCTTGGAAAACTTTCGAAGTTGGTGAAGTCAACGGTCAGATGGAAATGTCTCCATCTCGCAGACTGAGCGAATAAAATACGCATGAACTCGGGCTCGGGAACTGGAGTATCATGCATTTCCATGTATGCCTGAAATTTGATCTCTAAAGGTGCAGTTTCTCCCGCGTGGTCAAGACACCATTTCAACGGCGCTGCAAGTCTCGCAAGATTGTCCAGGGCTTCTTCAGAGTTGTCAAACAGCAGAGCATCGACCCGGATTTTCCGCCAAAGAGCCGTACAGGACAGCGCTATATTATGCCAGTGACTACACACAGTCATGAGACTCCAGCCGGGAAGAGTGACGCCGTCGTCATCGCTGATGTTGTTTTGCCTTTCTGGGTCGCATGAAAAATGTGTGAAGATGAGATTGAGAATCTCGGAAGGCAAGCGCCTGATTGGAGCAAGTAAAGACTTGTACTTTGCTTTCTGAATCTCCAGTCGCTTGAGCTTGTTGGTCAGCGATATGAGCTCCCATCTAATTCGATGTGTATCAACCTCCAGGCCGGCGATTATATCTTGAATTTCGGAGGTGTTGGAAGGAGTTAGAGAGTTCTGACCCCGTAGCAAGTTCTGAAGAGAGGAGGAGGGAAAATTGGAGGTTTCGGAAGTGTTCGAAGGAGCATCCGGGATACTGGCATTGCATTTTTCGCAAAGCATTTGTGTTTTGCGTGTCCAGGGTCCTGTCATTGTGTCGTTATGTTATGAAACTATTCGGAATTTTAAAGAGTGAATCAAGCTTTACCTGCAACTTCAAGCAGCAAAAACCTTGATATGTGAACGAGTAACAGCAGTTGAACGTTGAAGAACACCGTCAAAGGCGCTAAACTATCTGAATCATCTGACCTGAGACCTGAGCGTCTAGTTACTATGTTCTGTCTTTCCACAGAAGGTTTCTATTTTAGAATTTCACGTATTGATCCCTCACTCTCTATATCCCTCATTACTTGAGTAGCTCCTTGCTCTCCCATCGGAATTTTTCTCATCACTCAAGACAGGGCCACTTGAAGTCGACAGAGATATTGATTAGTAGGCGGTACGAGGCGGTACTCTGAAAGCATGAGGAGAAAGGAGGAATATACCTTTGCGCTGAATATGCCCTTCTCCAACACCCTTTCCAAGCTCAAGGATTTGCATTGTCTCTATGATCACTCGGCATTTTATGGGACAGGGGATACAGTGACTATGAGCTGTTGTGTAAAGTATATAGGGAGACATCTAGAAAAGAACTGATTATAATGGAACAATCGCACTAATAGTACTCACCCGATAATGTTTTGCTCTCTGGATTCCTGCATAAAATTCGTCTCACCCAAAAGTTCTCCGCATGTCTGAGGCACGCTCAGTATAGACGGGTCAACTAACAATGGTTGACTCCAAGAAGAGCTATCGAACACTTGCAGCAGAGCTATAACAAGTTTTCGACAGCTTGTTTTCAATCTGAAAAGTTTGATATCAGGCAGTTTCCAGGCTTGTATAAATAGCATGAATAATTGTGCGAAGCAAGTATGCAAGTATGAGCGAATAAATCCTATCAATCATCTCATGTTATTATTACACACCCGGTTCTTCCACAACACAACGGCCCTCATCCCATCCCTCTCAATACCCTCCAGCGGCTTATAGGCGTCCTTTTGCTCCTCCCGATTCCGAAATCTCAAAGTAAACTCTCTCAGGCAATCCACCTGCAGCGAAGCTCCTTCAGAAACCCAACCCGGAGTCCACCGAGATTGAATCATTTCCACAACTGAAACGTCTTTAAATGTGCTTGTGCCAACATTTAATTCCAGTATACGTAGCCTCGGAACCATAGGAGCGGAATGGGGACGAAGCGGGCTACTCCGGTAGGCATGCATGCTCTCGATGAACTGCCATGTCAAGGGGCTACCTTCCACGGCTGTCCCAGCGTCATCAAAAGAGAGGTGCTGTAATGTTGGGAGATGGGCGAGCAGATGGACCAGGGAGGAGTCAGAGATCACTAGACCATTAATGGAAAGGGTCGTTAATGGAAAAGACGACCGTTTTACGAATGCCATGAATAGATCAAAGTTATGCCAGCCAGTTTCACGTTTCGAGTGAATGTATACTTTGTTAGGCATAGGTATGAGATGAATAGTTCTGAGAGAAGGAAATGTGAAGAAAGGAAGAGTAGAACGTCTGCAGATACCGGGATATTTTTTGAGGTCGCCACTGTGTCGCAAGGTCAATGTCTCCATTGTGGGACAAGATCGGGGGGATATTGGATAGGGAGTCTGAGCTGATTGCTGTACAGTATAAACATCTTCAGTTGAAAGCGATGTGAGATTAGGAACAATAAGAGACAATCCTTCGGTGTCCACAGCATCGGCTCTCGACTCTAGATGAGAGATTTGCGCAAAGGGGAAATAATCAAGTCCAGCAGGAAGGGCACATGGCAACCTCAAACTTTTTAGACTGGGTGCTGTATGTGTAGTGAACATGTTCAAATCGTGAGCCTCGCATACTCGAGCGGTCATCATTGCCACGCTGTCCAGAAGGCGAAACCGGAACTGGGAAAGGTCGTCCGAGAACAAATGAGTAATGCTCAAGTTATTTCGTGATTGAATGAGCAAGCTGCCCCAGCGGTGAGCCTCGTTTTCCAGGAGTGCGAAGATAGGATGCTGAACGTGGTTTTTCAAGTACGGGGTTCCCTCGCAAGTTGGGATATTGACGATCAATGACAATGGTTGCTGCTGTGAACGAGCAAGAAAATCAGCTAGCGTGGACAGGATCCGTTCATGGTCGTTTTCATCGAATCCCGCTTTCAGCTTTGCGTGATCCCACCTCCACTCCAAGGTTATGCGGGACCAGATACTCCGCATGGACAATGCATTCTTCCGCCACAACGAACAGACGCTACTGATGGCCATTGCGGGTTTTTTCCTGATAAGGGCACTAGAATCAACATACAGTGACGATGTTGAATTAATATTAACCACGTCGAAGCGATTGGTGTCACAAGACATGTCGAAGATGCGCTGTAAGATCTCGGAGGGGATTGTCCGAACCGGCGAGAGTAGAGACTGGATCTGAGCAGCGTAGGTTTTCAGACGTGCTTTTTGAGATGCTAAGAACAGTTTACGAGTTTCCAGGCGAACTATTTCTGCATCGTATGTTTCCAAATCCCGCTCCACGTTTTTGGAGAATCGTAGCAATCTCATCTGGCTGTACAGAACCGGGACCAGCCTCTGAGCGCAGCCGGTCGTGTATATTGGTAAAATCAAGGTTTGTGAGTGGCACGAAGAGTTGCATGGTGGCGCGAAACAAGGGTGAGCAAATAGCGGATAGATAGGAATCTAATAGTAAGGAAAATTTTTTAAAAAATACGGATTTGACGGCCCGGTAGCCAGCCGGTCATAGATATTATTGCCCCACCGTATCTTTCCTTACGCGCAAAGCTCGATGGAGACGGAGGCGGCAGAAACCGGCCCTGGAATATGAAAAGCAAGTTTTCGAGGGCTTGGTGGAGGTGGGTTTTTGTTTTATTACAGTACGTAGTCTGCCAGCAAGGTTGCCTAGATTCGTTTCGCGAATGACGGCGCCTCAGGTTTCAGCCATCGAGGGATACAGCTGAGACTTGCCAGTTTGTCCAGCCTCTGGTGTAGGTTCTGGAACGTCTTTGTCAAGAACCGAACCTCAAGGAACGATATCCAGATTTTTTTGTCCTACATTTACTCCAGCGATGTTGCGGTCGTGCTGTAGAGAGGCCTGCTTGATATGTCGCACGACGACGTTAGTAGGAATGAGCTAATCCGCGGAGGCATGGCAGTCACCTTGAGTTTGTTTGGCACGATAAGACAGGTGCTGTTTACTGAGTCTTTCCAAACCGGGTAAGCTGTGTAGATGAGGGGTGGAAGAGTAGTGAGAGATGATTGTGATTGGTGTAGGCATGTTGCGTGGTCCTATGTTGTGCTGAGTGAAGCGAGAGGTCTCGTTCGTTGGTGTGCGGATATGAGCTGGGAAAGGTAAAGGTCGTTGAAACGACTAACGACGTGGCTGA
Organism: Rhodocollybia butyracea; assembly: GCA_015501585.1. Taxonomy (NCBI): domain Eukaryota; kingdom Fungi; phylum Basidiomycota; class Agaricomycetes; order Agaricales; family Omphalotaceae; genus Rhodocollybia; species Rhodocollybia butyracea. Next base: position 806,758 of record JADNRY010000004.1, read on the forward strand.
GTTTTTGATTACAAGTTCAAGTTACTTTCAGATACCAGTGCTAAAACCAAACGATAATCACTAGAAAAGTAGCGTCCCCTGTGGGGATCAAGCAAGGACGGCAGAGACATCACCATAATGCTTGCTTAAACACCAATTCGGGTTTTGACGTACGACGGGCTCGTATATCATCGTAGGGGTCTCTGGAGTTTCCTGTATACCTCTCCACCCATACTTTCCCCTTTGAGCCAATAGTTCCGCAACAAAAGGCTCCTCCTTGTACATGTGCCTCATGTTGTCTAGCGTCGTCTCTAGAAGCCATTCTGGGGGCATCAAGCATCCGTCCCTACAAGCGTGATACAAAGGGCCTTTCGCGTTGATCCCAAGCCGTGGGGTTTCCATCTCTGTCAACTTGAAGTGCGCCTTCGTTGGGGTTGCGTCTTCTGGAGAATAGACAACCTTTGTCTCGATGCGGCAGCCGCATTCTTGGGGATTAACGGTGTGTAGTTTCGAGGAGCAGGGATCGCAGGGTGTTTGTACAAGAATGGGGATACCGTCGTTGGCAAGTGAAACGCCATATTTGCCTGAAGCGACGATTAGTGCATAGAGCTTGCTTTCGAAAGACCAATCGCGAAAGAGTCGATAGAAGCATGGCTGTTCGAGCTTGGATACAGCTTCTTCGAAATTAGACATGGAGATGAGCACTTGGTTTACTAGTAAAATGAAGTGAATACAAACCCACATAGTCAATTTTTTTACAAGTTTCTCTCGAAATGGCAGGGTTTTTTTTCGTACGGGCAGAGTATTCATGGCTTAGATAACTGTGAGAACGGATGATAATGTCCGATCCAACGACGTTTTTAGGCCAAGGAGGGACCATGGTATAGCCGACAAACAGTGAGACAACGAGAGTTGGAAACAAGGAAGTATTTGAAATGTTATTACAGCGTTGATAGCTAGCGGAGACGGTCACCCTTCGTTTTATACGACTCTTACATCAAGCTACAAAGCTACAAACAAAAACACAAATCAGAATAATGTGAAATCGAAAAAAGCAGCACGCAACGGAACTTACGATCCTTCCCTTCCTCCAAGCTTCAGCTTCAATCCTCGGCTTGACCGTTGACCCTTGGCAATTCCCTCTCCTCACCGTCCAACGTCCAACACCAAAACGGCCGTCCTCGCCCTAGCGCAATATAGTCCAAATCCACTGCCTGACCGGTACCAGGAGGAGACTTCCCCCGAACCAGAGTCTAAGATTTCTAAGAAGATCTCCGTATCCGTCATCGCGCATTTGACACCTACGAGGGCCTTGACAGCTACTTCGCAGCAAGATTCGAGGAGTTAAAGCAGGCGTATCCGTCGAAACTGTCTGCGATGAAGGTGGAAATTGCGAGCATGAATTTGGAGGAGAGATGTAGGAGACGGTAGGGAAGACGGCAGGGTAGGAGGCAGCCCAAGTCGATGTCAAAGCGGTGATGTTATTGCCAACTGCAACACGCCTTGCGCGGGAGACTTCCTTGCGCGCAAAATCCACCTCGATAGCGATGCTGACCGGCCGTAGATTTATTTCACTTGTGCAGATGGCGGCGCCTGGGTCATCGAGTGATACAGCGAACAGCGGTTTGCTAGAGATGGCAACGATGTGGTTTTGGAGGGATGTGAGTAGCCGGGGAATTTCGGGTGGTGTGTTTGGGATGTTGTGGTATCGTTCGTGGTGCGCTATAATGTATGATTTTTCAGTGAGAGACAGAAGACGCGTAAGATGTACACACCGTGGATAGTCCCAAATCTAGTTTCCCATTTCCGTCTATCGGGACCCGCAAAACACAGTACAACCGAAAATCAGTTCTACTTCCAGATTTGACGATTGTTATGCGCCCAGTGCCATTGTTGACAAAAGAGATCTTGTCGCCGTGAACGACGATGTCATGATCATGGCCGTCAACGTAGTGCTCGTATACATACACAAAATAGAGCCGACAGCAACGACGAGATCGACGTGTTCTGTTTCTTTGAGGAAGAATGAGATTCTGGATGCTGTTTGTACGTGGGAGATGCTGGCAGTTGGATATCCTCGATGGCCAGTCACTGACGCGTTCGACAAAAGAAAAGCAAAATTCCAGAGTTCAGTTAGATGGTCTTCGCCGAAATCAACATCTTGAAAGAGTTAGTTGCAAAATTATTCAGGTTTAGTACTGTTGCATACCATGGTTCCCGACATAGCAAGCAAAGTTCAGTATCCTCTTTCACTCCAAGAATCTTCACAACTTGTACGCAAATTGAGAAAGAAAATATCGTTGATCGGAGATGCTATAAAAGGAATTAAAGATGTACTACAATTTCGGTCCGTGTTTTCCCGATGTCCCTGTCAACATACTGCGACCTGTCTTACTGATTTTCGCAACCCCTCGCCGGATCCCCTCCCCAACTTAATCAGCTCACCGACGGCAGACGCAGTCCATCGCAAAGGCAGCTTCCTCGACGTCCAGATGCATCACCACGACGAACTAGCTTTTTATGAACACTCATGAGACCGCTTCAGATCCTCCAAGCTCGTAAAGCCATCGTGTTAATCAAACACTCACGTTCACATTAACACGCTCATCAAACCCGATGAGACTCTTGATTACGACGGGGCTTACGCCGCAGGCGTTGCCATTCGCAACAAATACTGCCAAAACATGATAAACTTGCTCAAGAACACGAGACGCTTGCCCCCGGCTTGTGGAACCCCTTACTTAAAACTTGATATGATAAAGAGGTAGTGCGCATGTTGAGTTCCTATCTTATGTAGGGCTGGGAAATCCCACCCGTTGCATCCTCCATCGCGTGTTCGGGATCATCTTGCCAAGCGTCAACAGAACAGGGGGAGATAAACTTTGGACTGGTAAGTCACACTCACATCTTTTACTACTACCAGGTGGAAATACAACACCCTGCGTAAAGTCCGCGCTTCAGCTACAAGTATTGATGATCCCGGTATGGCTGGCTCTTCCGTGGCTGGCAGCAGCGTCACCGCCGCCGACTCCAACTGCCCACCCACGGGTGGACGAATGCACGAACAAGATCTCGCTGACCGGCCCGTGTCTAATCAAGGTTTGCTCGTTGTCCTTGATCCAATCGTGTCATTTCCGAGGCTTTCTTTCATTCTTCCTTCCAGTATGATGCTCATCTCAGTTCAAACACTCAACCCGACATGCCACACAGCAGGGGCATGGACAGGGGCAATATGGATGATGACTGTGGCCAGGGTATGCCTAGCAATCAAGGCAATACCCCTCCCTCTCAAAACACCAAGCATTGAGTTAGTTGAGGCTGAGCAGTTGGAGAAGCTGCGTCTTGACTTGTGAGAGGGCAGTCGCTAATGGTGAGCTCATAAGTTGTGCGTCTAACGAAGCTGTTGTCTATCATTTAAGAATAGGATCTTAGCTGTGCTTTTGCTTGATAGGTTCCCATCTTCATATTTGTTACCTCGATGGAACCGATGGAACCGATGGAACCCGGGGCGGAAGTGGTGGTATGTCGAATTAGGACCATGAAATCTTACAATACACAACTACGCAGCCCAACTTCGATCCTGGGTCCAACTATAATAGATGTGTAAGTATATTGACCTCTCGCACAATTTGAGTTGCACTTGCTCGACGTTCAACGAAAACCCTACTGATATGTCAAGGAGCCTTCCCACTTGGCTTTAGTTTGCTTGCTATCATTTTGGCTTGATGGATATTTGCTACCCGAGCTTGAAGGAAGTGTAGCATTAGGTGGTAGACTGTGTCGCGCAAAGCTCGAATAGGTAAGTAGCTCGTCATGATGAAACCTTGGGATGTGGGAGACGGAAGAACAACTCCTTGACGGATTGCTCAAATGGATCGGAAATGAAGGTCTCGTTCTCTGCTCGCTTTGTTGTCCTCGATCCGAGGAACTTGGTATCTTCCTGGGACGCCGGGAGTTCCGAGGTCAAAGAAATGCACAAAGTAAAGTACCTAAGTATGAGCGAAAGGTGAATAATCGCAAAATATGATAAGAAGCATTAACAAGTGAAAGAAAAGGAGAGCCAGAGAGTATTTTGAAATATAGGTGCGCAAGAAAACAAGGTAGCAAGATCTGAGCAAAGTTGTTAATGCTCTGTACTACATACAAGGTCTACCTGCAACCCCGCTTTATGCAGTTGTAACGACTAGAGTGCCGGTCATGTTTGCCGGAAAACTGATCTCTAAAGGTTCGGTTTCTCCCGCATGGCCAAGACACCATTTCAACGGCACTTCAAGTCTCGTGAGATTGTCTAGGGTTCCTTCAGTGTCATCAGACAGAAAAGCATTAAGCCGGATTTTTCACCAAAGAGCCGTACAGGACAGCGCTATATTACACTAGCAACTACAGGCGACTACACACAGCCATGAGAGAGTTGACACGAGATGTAGAGAAAATTGAGCTTTACCTGCAAGCAGCAAAACCTTTAATACACTTACATCAGTTACAACCCACTCACGGTCAGTACCGCCCCGTATAACGCATGGTGAGCAGCTACAATAGTTCCGCGATCTTGCAGGTCTTTGTACTGCCATGTGATATTAGTAGGATACTTGCCGATCATCATACGGGCTTATGGACTTGTTGTAATCATACTTAGTCCATACATGAGCATAAGATTGAATGACAAGAAAATCAGACATCAGACAATATATGAGCTTCTAAGGAAACCGCGGGGAAACCGGTAATATGCAGATTTTGCGCTTAGGCTTGTAGCCATATATTTTGACAATGTATATGCGCTACACATACAATAAGAGGGTTATACGGAGCCCGAACGTGATAACTGTAGCTAACGCTTAGTATCTCAGCGATAATACTCAGCTAGTCGTGATGATACGCCCACAAGCGTAGTCTGATACTAAACTAGCGAGGATACTCGAGGTGCCCAGAGACATCAACACTAGATAGTCAGTCTAGTTCTACCCACCCCAATGCATACATGAATCCGCATACTTGGATGTCTCAAAGTGGGATGAGTACTGGCGGCGGCGTTACCCAGGGAAGGCATCAGAAGGGGAATGCAATCCTCGTACTGTGCTAGTGGAAAGACGGACGCCGGAGGATAAGATCTACAATCGCCTTACGGACCGGAAGGAAGATCTTAACATGTTACAATGACAGGTTGCGATGCGGCACAGCTGCTAGATGATTAAGCTAGGCAAATTTGATATTTGATTATCGGCCAACTATTGACTAGGAAAGTCCTACTGCAATAAACCCGATGATCTTACGCTGGATAGGCTATCGCCAAGCCACAGCTCTGACAATCCACGAGCTCTGAGCATTGTGCTAGCACACATATCTCTGGGGTTCTTGGTATCTACTCAAAGCTAGCAAAGTGAACTATTGCTGGGAGATGTTATTATCTTAAAGGGATTGAGCTAGGCTTGCTCAAACCTACCAGACAACCTCAAGGATAAACATGCGGACACATACCTGTGTGGAGCCATGAAACATCCGATGGAAGGAACAGTTATTTGCGGTACGAGATTCCGCGAGGACCAGAATATGTTAACACATTTTAATTTCTTTTACTTTGATACCCAAATCGGGACCGTACCTAAATTGGGACGGTTTTCTAGATAAATGTACAATATGTCTGGGCTAGAGTTTCCTTTCTTAGCTAAATTCCTCTCTTTCTCAAATTTCCATCTTACTCTGTTTCTCTCCGACTCTGTTTCATCTCTTTTCGTATCAAACTAGTAAAGACCCAGTATATAAGCATGATGTATTTATCTCATAAATCAAGTTATCTTGCCACCTCTCATAACCACCCGTTGTGATGAAGTCAAAGGTCTCTTCACCGCCGGAGCCTGCTAGTCCTCTTAATTCCCCCTGGTTTAAAAGTACCGAGTCAATCAAACACCGTAACTGGGCGTTTGTTTAGGGCACGTACGGAGTCTAGCTTTCTCTTTGAAGTTAATATTATATTCTATCTTATAAAGTTTGGATTGGTGTAATAGAAGCTTTGTAACAGCTTTTGTGCCTGCTTGAGATTGAGTTAGATCTTTTGCGTGAATCTAGTTGCTTCCTTAGAGGGGATGGCTTCTAGTAAGGAATTATTTGGCTCCAGAGTGAGGGTTCCTTGGCTAGCTCTTAATGAGTATTAGCGAGCCACTAAGATTGTGGTACAAGTTCCTAGTGATTAAGTTCACTCACAGTTTCGTAGCTTGATCCAGAGTTTGGTCAGGGATGTTACGGTGTTACACTAGCTGGAGCCAGAGTTTGCCCAGGAGTGTTTCACAACCTCGTTTCTATTGCGCTAGCTGGAGCCAGAGTTTGCCCAGGAGTGTCCTAGTCGTGTTGTATTGGTTTTGGTTTTGGTTATCGTTGGACACACACACACACACACACGGTTATTTGGTCATTTGGGTTTTCAGTCAGACATACGCGCACAACTTAGACAATAGTCTATGCTAGTTCAGTTCATAGAACTTACTAGACCTTGTCGCACTACGCTAGTTCAGTTGTTTCACTACACTGGCTGGTGTATCATCTTACATTTGATATCTTAACTTTCTTTGGGGAATCTTTGACAACCCAGCCTCGCTCCCTTTAAACAAATTGATAGTCTGGTTAGGCGCGGTCTTGTATTTGTTAGGTTGTTTTCTAGCGCCTTTCACATACCAGTACGAACCAAGCCAATTACCGGTAGGTAGAATTTGGAGTCAAAATTTGGAGTCAGGTGCATGTTGCGTCTTAACTCAAATTATTTGGAGTTAGTGTGTGGCTCGGGTCGGGTCGGGTACCTAAAAAGCCAACCCGACCCGGACCCGGCACTATACGGGTTCCCGGGCGCTTACCTGCCGGGTGGGCGCTTCCCCAGGTGCTGGTAACATTGGTCACACTCTGGCTTGAACCCAAGACCTCTTGGTCAATTTTATGGGTTTTCTGATGAATGATAACCATTATGCCACAATGACAAGTGTTATTGTGGTACCTAGGGATGTTTTAACACCCAATTCCTAGCTACTACTTAGCTAAAACTCAAGGCTCACACAAATTGCTCCCTCGGGCCTCCCCTTGCTTCTTGCATTGGTAGTACTGTAATCTGCCATAATTAATGTTACAGCTGAGTAAAGCATTCTGAAAAAATCCTCAGTGTCAGTAAATCTAACCTTCTTCTTCACCTTATCATACCAATGGATAGCTCAGAAAATCTGTCTGCATTTATTCACAGTAGCATATGTACATTCTGTAAGTACTTTCTCAAGTGGTTATAACAGGTATTTATGGCTTACAGTTACACCATATAATTTTTCTGAAGCCAGGAAATATTAATGTCATGTTGGCATAGTGGTAGACTGTGCTGGGGAAAGCTTTGAAGCTTAGCTCAAGACTGCAGGTTCAAATCCTGCTGTGACAATGAATTAAATAATGGCAAAATCTTCATTGCATTTGGGCATTGTAAGTAAAATTTTGAGTGCGCCGGGTGGTCTCGGGTTCACTCCGGGTGCCGGGTAGTCAGATCTGGACCCGACCCGGACCCGACAGAGCACCCGACCCGAAAACCAGGCATACCCGGCGTACCCGAGCCACACACTATTTGGAGTCAGTGATGGAGTCAGTGCTTGAGTATTCAATTATTTCCATACAATGTAAATAGAGCTATCTATAGGCTCGTTCAGCGCCTTTCAGTGCTCGTTCCCACCGCTTCCAGATGTTGATGCGATCAACGGTCAGCCGGCTATATGCGAGGCTTCCCTGGAAGCGGTCACCGGCTGTGATCGCATCAGAGATGCGGGTGACTCTCCCAAGGATCGGAGCACATTTTGGCAGGTCACCCAATCTGTGGCTTTGACTTGAAAAAATCGCAGGTTTACTCAAGAAAAGCTCTCTACAAGTCTATTTAGCTAGTACTATTTTCTAAAAACAAGACAAATGGAATAGGTCAAAAAAAATCAAATCTCTATAGGGTGTATTAGCCGCGTGTCCCAAAATTTTTCGTCCCGCAAAACATAAGCTTTTTGTCCCAAAACTGAGCGCCGGATAAATACGTCATTACCGGACTTGCGCGATAACGTGAGCCGTACTAGCTGAACTATAACTTAGACTGCGAGCTATGCAGCCTGCAACGCGCAATGTGCTTCTTAACTATATCGGACCTGAGCTTATCAATAGCTCTAACACAACCAGCATTCTCGATATCGACCAGCCAGCCTTTTCTCCTTCAGAACTTGCAGCTCTTATCTCAACCAAGTCCTCGAAAAGAGCACGCCCTGAGCAGGGAGGAGAGCGCATCACATGGGAGTTTCTAGATAACATGCCACGCCGAGAGTGTCTGTACTGGTTCAGGTACGTTTCAACCTCCTATTGCATTGTTTTTTCTAACATACTCTTGCAGATTCTATCCAGAGGAAATTGCTGAACTTGCAACAGCTCTTCATATACCAGATCCGTTCATCACTAGGACGCGTTCTAGCTTCCCCAGCATCGAAGCGTTAAGTCTACTTTTGGCTCGTTTTCGGTCAGCAGGAGACATGTATGATTTAACCTCGCGCTATGATCGTTCCCAGTCTGCAATATCAGAGATCATCAATGAGCTAACAGAGTATTTGGATGAAACGTGGAAACACCTACTCGAACTTAGTCCCAGGAACCATACAATCTCCTCAGCACGCATGGCAGTATATGCTAATGCTCTTCATCGACATGGTGCTCCTCTCCCGAATATCTGGTGTTTCATTGACTGTACCATCCGTGCAATGTGTCGTCCTTCACAGTTCCAGCGACAGGCATATAACGGGTACAAGGGTCATCATGCGCTGAAGTTTCAGGCACTCAAGACTCCTGATGGCCTAATATGTCAGTTGCATGGGCCAGTTGAAGGTCATCGAAATGATAATCACTTGCTTGCTGACTCTGGAGTGCTCGAATGGTGCCGTGCAAATGCTTTCCGTCCTGGTGCTGACGGTAATACACCAATCCAGCAACGCTACTTCCAAATCTTTGGTGATCCTGCATATGGGATCAGTCCTGTTCTCATGAGTCCGTTTGCTGGGGCTGGACAGCGTACAAGAGATGAGAAGGACTGGAATGAAGCTATGGCAAAGGTACGAATTGAGGTAGAGCATGGGTTTGCGGATGTTGTTCAGAGTTGGCCATTCCTAAATGCTTGGTGGAAGCTCAAGGTATACTGCTCTCCCATAGGACGATACTACCGGGTTGGTGTTTTACTCTCCAACTGTTATAACTGTATACGGCCAAACCAAACTGCACAGACTTTGGACTGTTATCCTCCCTCCCTCAATGAATACTTACAACTTTGATAACTCGTAAAATACATAATATTTTGAATTTAAAGTTACAGTAACAATTGAGCAATGTATCGTACACTGGGCAAACAGTACTAAGTAGACTTAGCCTGCTCAGCCTTGAAACGAGCTTTCTCGATATCCAGGAAACCTGCCATAATCCCCGCCATCTCCTGTCCTCGCTTATCTGAGTTCTCCAAGAGCTTCGTCATCTGCTCTTGATGGGCCTTCTGATCTTGCTGACCCTTCTCAATGAGACTAATGAGGACCTTGCCTGTAGAGTCCTCACGATGAACACGTCTCGACTTGTTGGAGGATCGCTTCGGAGTTTCTGGTTCCATATCATTGTCCTGTTAGATAAAATCAGACAACGAAGAGATCGCAATGATAGGCACATACAGAATCATTCCTTTGCTTGCGCTTCTTGACAAAGGTCCTCATAGAGGCCTCCCGAATCATAGCCCCTCCCTCGTTATCTTCATCTTGTTTCTGAAAAACAATGTTTAGGATTAGGCAAACAACAACAAAACGTGGACATACCTGTTTTAACGCAGCTTTCTGCTCCTCTGACTTATGTTCCGCATCATCATTTTGCGTCTCGAGACGCTCAAGAAGGGCCGCGATAGTGATCTTGTATGATTCGTTCTTGTCAAGAATGTTGGCGATGGCACGCACCTCACGGGTGGTACTGGCGGGATTCTAGATGGAAATAAATAGTTCGTAAGACAATAGATAGAAGATACAACGAAGGAGCGTACCTCCTTATAAGCTACCAGACCCATAACCTTGCTTCGAATGGAGGACGACTCAATATTCTTCAGCCGAAACGCTGGGTTTGCCACCAAACGGTCAGTCAATTCCTGCCACACTTTGCCTTTCTGACCATGCGGAGCGAGGAACGGGTTTGTTTCCACAGCTTGTCGAGCTGTTTCCACTAAGTCCGCTCCACTAAAGCGACGCTCACCCACCTGAGCAGTGGGTTTCAACGGTTTGGCAGCAGCAGCGCTGTTACCAATTTGGCAGCGAGCCTGTTCGATATCGACATTCCACTTGCGTGAAGGACTGGATACAAGAGGAGTCCGAGTGACACTACCTCCAGCCATGGTCACAGGAGTCATTGAACGGGAGATAGGAGGGAGAAAGCGGTCCTGAAAGCCACCCAGAGGTGGCATAGATGTGGAATGGTCCTTGTACGTGGAAACCATTGGTAGAGGTTGGGCGAAATGAAAGGATGGAAAGCCTGGTTGAGATACTGACGTGTTTGCGGCAGGACAGGCCACAACATGATTGTCCGGAGATGAGGACTGGGAGTGCCAAGGATTATCGTCGACTTGATCATCGATGTCAGATTCCAAAGAGTATGGAAGCTCTCGAAGCTCTGCTTCAGAGACTTCAAAGCAATGCCCATACTCCTTTGCTATGCGAGAAGAAACCGGAGGACGGCAGATGTTGTCGAAGTGCGCATCGAAGAAGCGATCAAGTTCGCGGCGTTTCTGTGTGTTTTCTTTATCGTTATACATGAAGTTCAAGCTGGGAGGAGAAAACACGTACCAGACACCCTTTATACCCTTTTCCCTGCTCTATCCCTGCTCAACATATCCGTGACCGCGTTTGAGAGACGTCATCGAGTGGGGCAAAAGTGCCACTAAAGCATTGGCTCCAGTGGCTTGAAGGTTTTAGCAAGAGACTAGCCAAACGGGGTCAGCTTGTGGAGGTGGCAATGTGAAATAGGTCTCAGAGGACTTGGATAACAGTGGATAACTTGCTTGCCCAGCTACGATGGTAAGAGCGGAAGGTAGCAGCGGCGAGCATTGAAAAGTGCAACATGTCATCCGGCACGGCAATTCGGATCAGATACAGTATCAGTATGTCCGACAAGTAAACGTAAGGCTCTGTGTCTCAAAAAAAATCGATTTGAGACGTGCGGCTAATACACCCTTATGTAAAGTTTGTATATCTAAGTTGACCTGATCAGTATTGCGCGAAGGCGTTTCAGGGTGAGATACACACTGATGACTTTCACCCAATCACATTTTTGCGTTTAAAAAAGTTTTTTTATGAGTCATATCATTCAAATGCATTTGTTAAAATATGTCGAATGAGATTGGTCTCTCAGACACTTTTTTTTCAACTGAAAGAGTCAAAAAATTTCAAGTGTAAAGTCACAAAACTGTGACCTGCCAAAAGGGCCTCTGATGGTACCAGCCGAGCCTCGCATAGCCGGCTGACCGTTGATCGCATCAACATCTGGAAGCGGTGGGAACGAAGAGAGTGGACCAAAGGTAATGATTTTGATGCCACCTCAATTGATACTCAAATCAAATAAACTCATACTCAAATTGTATTGACTCAATTGACTCAAACTCCATAAACGCATACTCAAGACTCACCATTATGACCCCAAACTCAACACCATGACTCCAAATTATACAGGCCGGCTCATGATGAAATTCTGTTGTAACTATTCTCAGTAATGCCGGAGCGAAGCGAGGCACTGATCTTGTTATAATCATACTACTGGCTTTGCATAATTCGGTGAACATTTGGATTTTTTCGGTCCGCCCGGAAATTAATTTCCGTATCCGCATTTGGGATGTGACAATCTATACAAGCTCTACTTACAGCAGATTACGATATTGTAGCATATTTCTTGAAAAACGCGCCTCACTCTTTTTGTTTACAATCAAATAAAGTGACGCCATTCACTCCACAGCTCCGTACCCAAGTCCAGCCCAAGTCGGTGTATCGACAACTCACTGCACCTTGGTGGACGCACCTGCAAGTCTCTGCAAGCAAGTATGCTCTATTTATCCTCATCGCGTCATGATCTTGGGCCTTCAAGGAGACTTGAGGTGACCGCTAGCACGGCTATGGGGCTCGGAGCATGCGGCATTTTGTTTGGTTGTAAACAAAAACTCTAATGAGTGTTTTTTGAAAAGTATGCTACAATATTGTAATCTGCTGTACTTGTCGAGGCTTCGCACGATGACCTCAAAGAATATATGTACTCCAATGATCATCTCACCATCTGAGAGTGCGCTTACCGAGCTGATTGCTCTGTTGGCTCAGTTGCAAGAGTTCCTGAAGAGTTCTAAAGAATGTGGCAGAATTTGGGCCAGTTAACAACCCGTTTAAAAAATGGCAGCCTGGAGAAGCAGATGGTATGGATATGGTATTTGAATGGTTATTGTAGAGACTACTGATGACCACTTGGCTCTGAGTTGAACTAAAGGTATCTCAAGATATCAATGGCAGAACCTGCTAAGAGGGTGGAAAGCATGCTTTCAAGATATTCAATGATAAGTAGTAGATATGTGCAGAGTGTACGTGTGCGACATTTGTAGCTAGTAGGTATGTACAAACGGGCGATACTGGTGTCACATCTCACCTCGAATGCGGACACGGAAATCATTTCCGGGCGGACCGAGAAAATAAAAAAATCCGAATGTTCACTGAATTATGCAAAGCAAAGCCCAGTAAGTTCAGAATTCCTTTAGGCAAGCAATTTATGAATTCGGCTGGGTACGGACCGCCGGACTCTCCAACGTTTCCCCACAACTTGGCGGTCCTCGCGCCGAAAGTGACGAGTCCTTCGCATTCGCATATATCAAGCTCAGCTCGGAGCACAACGGCCTAGGTGATCAGTGCCCAATCGACAGATCTTGAAAATTTTGTTATTTTGTAGGAAGCTTCGGGCTTTCGGTGCAGGTTTTGGACTATGAGTACTTCCTCTCACCAGTATAGTATATTATCCTGATCCTTGAATGAACACTTTCTCCAAACACGATGCCGCTTCCTGTTTCCGCTCCGACAGGCCGATCTCGTATAAAAGTGCTACCAAGTTGGGCTTCCCAAACTATTCTTCCTTTTACTTCAACCTCCCATACACGTTTTTTATCACTCGGTCCTTTGACTTTTTTCTACGTCGCTGTGATACTTTTGCAACCTTTCACCAACCATACACGCATTCTACTATTCTTTCTGAAATCGACACACGAACTTTTATGCTGCACATCCAGAAACCCCCTCGGAACGGTGACTCGCAGGTTTGGTATTCAGAGTATAAGGGTTTCTCTCTTACTGAGTATCTTTCAGTGATCAAAAATGCATGTCATGCTTCGTTCCCCAGACTTGGGCTCAACCCTACAGTGACTCTGAGCAACTTTTCCGCCAGCGGCTCAGGGCTGTCCATGTGTAAGTACGGTCTCAATTCTTCATGCCATTCCCTTGATCATCGAGAGCTAGTTCCGTCTTATACACGTCATTGCCTGACCATCATTCGTTACTTATCTTCTTCGAGGACCAAGGCTCCAGCTCAGCAGAGATTTGGCAAGTCACCCGCGTTCTTTCTGTTTTTTCTCTGGCAGATTAACTGACTCTCCATAAACTACAGTATTTGTTTGTATGTAAAATACACGATGTAACACGAAGCTTCTGGTTCTCATGAGTAACTCAGTGTCTCACCGCCCATTGAGAATTTTCGCCGACCTGATGAAACGCTGCACGCAGATAATGAAATAAACAAGAAGCGTAGAATATTCTCGACCGTAAGATACAAAGGTCCAAGGGTAAGATCCGTATCTCTTGCCTACGGCAAGTTTACGAAGCGAGAAGTTTACGAAGAAGCGAGTTCAGTACTTGGTCCAGTAGGGCCACAGGGATTTCTATGTGTTCTACTAAGAGACAGCACTTGACCTTGAACTTAAACGCACTGGTTTACAGGAATGAATGAGGGATGTTTACGATTTGATGCCAGCTCCGGCCCTCGCGTGCACACCAGAAACTTGAAAGGGGAAAATTTTGTTCGAGAGGGGATTGTGAGATGATTAATAGTGACTCACAATTCAACTGGAATTTCAGTGATTATCGAGCAGTATTTCTCCCTTTCCAGTGTGTACCAGAGGCTGAGGTATGTTCTTTTGTCGGGGGGCGCCTTTTTGGGATCCACTCCTTATGTAGAATTACTGTACCATTTCGAGCACTTTGTAAGGCCTGTGACCCCTCCTTAGAAAATTTATTTTCATAAAATCATATGTGCGACTACTACAAAATTTAGTAGTGCGCCGGCAAAAATTTGGTGCACCATCTCCTTTGTAGCGTTGGTGACGCGAAAATATTGTCATACGATTCCCTCACCAGGTGTGACCTGTGACTTACGAACTGCTTGAAATCAGGACAAAAGGCTAAAGCTCTGGAAAGCTCACAAGCAGTGTCTCGAAAATGTAGTTCCAGAGTTTTAATCTGGCCCCACAGGAATATCTCGTTCCTTTCCACAGTTGGCAAGGTTCCGAGTGTAAATTCAGTGAGCTGATTGCAAAATATATTAACTTTGGTATAGCCTTGGCCATTGTAAAATTTCAAGGATTTCAGTGACGTCGAAGCACCATTTCCAAAGCGGCAAAGCTCAAAAAATTTTCCAAGTTAGTGGAGTCAAGGATCAGATAGAGACGTCTCCGTCTTGCAGAGTGAGCGCATAAAATACGCATGAACTCGGGCTCAGTGACTGTTGACTGGTATAGCCTCCTCGTCTATGTGTGCGTCTGATTCGATCTCTAAAGGTTGAGTTTGTCCCGCATGATCAAGACACCATTTCAAAGGCGCACGCCGCAGCGAGCCTGTTCAGGCTAGGCGAATAGATCCCATTAACCAAGTTATACCATTACATGCCTTGACTTTTCTCTAATACAATGGCCCTCATGCTTCCTCTCGATGTACTCCAACAGCTTATAGACGTCCTAATTCCAGGACGTCAAAGTAAAACTCGTCCAAGCATTCCACCTGCAGCGAAGCCCTTGAAGTTTTGGAGACACAGCTCGTAGCACCGAGATTGAACCACTTTCACCACCGACATGTTGACGAATTTACAAGACACCACTTCAGCGGTGCTGCAACGCTCGCAAGACCGGCCCATGGTATCGTAAGGGTCGTCAGAAAGAAGAGCAACTAAGGCCGGATTTTTCGCCAGAGAGCCGTACAGGACAGCGCTATGTTACGCCGGTCACTACACGCAGCCATGAGACTATAGCCGGGGGAGAATGACGCCATCACTGTCATCGGTGACGTTGTTTTGCCTCTCCGGATCGCATGAAAAAAAGAGTGAAGATGAGATTGAGAACCTCGCGAGGCATGCACCTGATTGGAGCAAGTAACGACTTGTACTTTGCTTGCTGGATCTCCAGTCGCTTGAGCTTGTTGGTGAGCGATATGAGCTCCCATCTAATTCGATGTGTATCAACGTCCAAGCCATCAATTATTTCTCGAATTTTGGAAGTGTCGGATGGAGTTAGAGAATTCTGAGTGCGTAGCAAGCTCTGGAGGGAGGAGGAGACATCAGGGGAAGAGTTCGAAGGAGCATCCGGGACACTGGCGTTGCACTTTTCACAGAGCATTTTTCGCGTTATTTGCGCGTCAAGATAGGCCTGGTCCTGTCAATATGTCGGTGGAGAGATAAACGGGTCACAATGAGACCAGAGTTGAGATATATAATAGCGAATCATTAACCAAGTTTTACCTGCAAGCAGCAAAAACTTTTGTGTTTTGAATCTTGCGTATAGTGCAAGTATTAAGTAGTTCGTCACTAGTCACTTCTTGATGCGCTCGATTCCAACCGACGTCCGAGCTCGTATGTTCACTTGGCACTACACTTGAAATCCTATTGCCAGGTTTGTGCAAGAAAATGGGTGTGATCTTGCTCCCTTGCCACAAAGTGCACAAGCGCTTGAAGCGCTTATCGATATCAGTGGGCGTTTAAGACACGAAACTTAGGGAGCCAGCTACAGCAGACAGCTTGCGTCAATAAGCCTTCTTGCTGTGGTTCAGCCATACTTTTATTGTTATTTCTTGACTAGCTTCAGAAACGCAGAATGCCCGACGAAAAGTGCAATAACAATCCTCCTCCGTGCTCACATGCACGCTTCGGAAATTTCAAGTATTCACTGTATTGATTAGCTTGGACGATGATACACTTGTACTGCTAGCGCGTAGGTTTTAAGCGACATGGAGATTCCGCGATCGCGTCGATAAAACATCGCTGCGCGCGCGCCAGAAACAGAAACTGCGGGGCTCTAGATAGCTAGAGAGCAGGAGGTGATTGGAGAGTTCAACAGTATATCCGTACCATTGCGGTATATCTATTCCGTCCATCCGATATGTCTTTACCCTCTTACAATCAAACTTCAATCTGTTAAAACAAACTCATTAGAATAAATCGAAAAATCGAAAAACCAGCCGCTTACAATCCTCCCTTCAATCCTCGGTCTAACCATCGGCAAATCCCTCTCCCTCTCTCCATGTGCACCATCCAATACGAAAACCTTTTTCCTCGCCCTCGCAATACGGTCAAAATCCGCTTCTTCTTCGGAAAGTTCCGCAGGAGGAAACTCTCCCGAATCCAATAGCTCCAATATCTCCAATAAGATCCCTGTATCCGTCATTGCGCCTTCGGCACCCACGAGTGTCTCCACTTCCGTATCGGAAGAATCGAAGCAGGTGTATCCGTCGAAACAGTCTGCGATGAAGGTGGACATTGCGACTGTGAATGTGGTGGGTAGGGGAGCCTGAGAGGACAGGGGAGAGACAGTTGAAGTAGAGGTCAAAGAGGGTGATAGGATTATTACTTTCTCGCTAACGGTAACACGCCTTACGCGGGATCCTTGCGGCCGCGCAAAATCTACCTCGATGGCGATGCCAGAGAGCTGCAAAAACCGGCCGTCGGTTCTGGAATCGGAGACGGAGTTTTCGAGGGCCTGGAGGAGGGTGCGAGTGGTGATCTGTTTTACGATGAAGGGGTTGCCGAAGGGGAGGATGTCTGCAGATTATGTTAATCAAATTTCTAGTTCAAGTTGAACGTATACTGAACACTCAGGTACTCACCAACGACATCTCGCACAGTCAACACACCTGGAGGAACCACCCTATCACATCGAATAAAGCCGGAATTGACGAACGCAATATCGGTGTTGTAGTACGCCCTGACGACATCCGCCAGAAAGTTGCCTAGATTTGTTTCGGTTGTGCGGATGATGGTACCTCGACCGTCGAGGGATACAGCGGTGTAGAACAGCGGTTTGCTGGAGATGGCAGCGATGCGGTTTTGGAGGGATGCGAGCAGCCGGGGGATTTCGGGGTCCTCGGGATGTGCGTGGAGTGAGAGGTCTCGTTCATGGTGTGCTATATGTAGTTTACCAACTTTTTAGCAAGAAACAGAACTAGATGTGTAAAGCACGTACCATGAATAGACCCTAGATCCGGTTTTCCGTCTTCATCTATTGGGACACTCAGAACACACTACGAACGAAAATCAGTTCCTGATTTGACGATCCTTATGCGCCCAGTAGCATCGTCGTTGCAATGAGTGAGCTGGTCGCCGTGAACGACGATATCATGGTCATGGCCACCAAGAATCAGGTCAACGTGTGGACAGTGCTCAGACACAAGTAAATCTTCTTCGAGTCGCATATGGGTGACAGCTACAACGAGATCGACACGTTCATTTTGTTTGAGGAAGACTGAGATCTTGGAAGCCGTTTGTACGGGGTTGCTGATGATATTGCCGTGTGGGAGATGTTGGCAGTTGGATGGCCAGTCGCTGAGGAATGTATATCTGCACACACGTTTATGATAATAGTAAAATCGACTCACGTCCCAGCCAAACCAAAGAAGCCAATTCGGAATCCCAAGTAATCGTGAATAACATACTCTTTTGCCGCAGTCAACAGCTTTCCGGAAGGATGAAACGCATTCGACAAAAGGAAAGGAAAATTGCAAGTTGCAGAGAGTTCTGTTAGACGATCTTCGCCGAAATCAAAGTCTTGATATTAGAATTAGTTGTTGAATTATTCAGGATTAGTACTGTTGCATACCATGGTTCCCGTAGCAAGCGATATCAATATCCAGATAGTTCAATATCGGCACAATATGTTCGCCTTTGCTTCAAAAGTTGAACAAGTTGAACTCTTTCTGCAAAAAACCTGACAACACTCACCTTTAAGAATACTACTCTCCGGTGAAGGACCAAACGCATCTCCAGAAAAAACAGTTATCGCATTTCCTTTTTCTTTCAACTTGTGCGCGAATCGAGAGAGAACTGTTGGTTGATTGACGTGATACTAGAAAGAGTTACAAAATGCCATAAAAGGAAATAAATTCTTACGACGTCGTTGAAATGGTACAACACTGTTTCCCCGGCGTTCTTCCACAGTCAAGATACTGCGGTAGTCTGGCACAAACTCTCAGCTGACGCTCACTGATTCCCGCAGCGGATCCATCCTGCCAATATATTCCAATCAACCCACGAACCTATCCAGGTCTTTTGCAAGAAATTATATACCAACAGAAGGGCGAGGGACCCCGTGCTCTGGAGGTAGATGAAATCAAAGCACCGGTACAGTTGCATATATGCTAAATGCTGTAGCTAATGCTGGGTTGGATGGAGGTACGCCTCCACGTCATTCTTATTCAGATATCTAAGAGTCAAGTCCTGATTTGCTTTTTTTCCTTTTCTTTTTTCCGATTGCAGTCTAAATCCATCTTGCCAACGGCTACCTTATCAATTTATCAGCTAGTTCCTCAAAGATGTATGTACAGACGCGTACGGAGGCAGCATCGAAAACCGTGACACGTGTACGGTTTGGAACAGATATAGATGCCATTGTAACAGAGGTAGACTAGGTAAAGTCAGAGCAAGATTCAGTCCATGGACTCGGAGTCCTTTCTTTGATTTGCCTCTCCTTTCTTTCCCTATATCTATCCATACCCTCCCATCCTCAAAACTAACGACCAATCCAGACATACGCAAGAAATCCCCAATCCGCACCTACGAGTCGCCTCTACTCCGACTTCGCCTGCACCTCCCTCTGTCGCGCTCTGCAAGCCCCGCGTCGCTGGCGGCACCATAATAGCATTCATTATCTCCATTTAATTCAACGACTATATCTGCACCATCTCCGTGATATTCATTCATCATCAAGATGCATATGTGGGTGGAGGTGCATCTGAGAATCCATCCCCAGCAAGCTGAGATTCAAGATGATGTATATGCTCTACCATCCTCCCAATTATAGTTGTTTCTATTGTTACTCGCCTAGCTGAATCCACCTCTCCCTGTGGGACCGAGGCAAGAGAGTGCAACAATAGCTGGTCTAGGCCTGGAATAAAGCTTGACTGGCGGATATGAGACAAGTCGGGTTCGATATGAGACATGGAGATGCGATTGGTATGATCAGGCTGGATAGATCGGCTCTTTTCTTGTGGGGATAGTCCCATGCCGTTGGGAATGGTGTTGTCATGTCCTAGCTTGTGCACTGTATCTACCAATAAAGGAGAGACACGTCCCAGGTTTGCCATGACTGCTTGATGCCGACGTCGACGCACAAGAATGAAAATACCTATGCTGCAAGCAAGGACAAAGAGCGATCCAATCACAGTTCCCACAATGGCACCCACGGAAAGAATAGGTTTTCCAGGGGATATAGTAGCCATAGCACTAGTCAAAGAAGATTAGCTTTCTTTGGAAGAATCAAAATCGAGAATGGATAAAACAAACATTGTTGTTGAAGTCATTGTCGATGAAGCGGTAGTAATAGTGCGGCTTCCCACAGAGATTGAGCTGGGTGAGCTGGTAGAAACAGTCTTTCCCGCAGAGATTGAGCTGGGCGAGCTGGTAGAAACAGTCTTTCCCGAGCTTGTTCCCGAGGCAACAATATCCGGAACACTAATTAAAATTTAAAGGTTAGCATAGAAATTCAGGAGCGAGCTTTGAAACTAACGTTGTGGTCAAAGTCATTGTGGATGAAGAAGAAGTAACAGTCTGGATCTCTGTCAAGATTGGACTGTGTATATCAGAATTTCGATGAGCACTTGAAAGCTAGACAAGTGAATAGTTCACAAACTTTTTGATTGGAGCCGTTGCTACGTTTGGATCTCGTGAGCTTGAACTACTTGTATGAGTGGAAGTTGAAGTACTGGTAGAGCTGGCAATACTGCTGATAGAGCTGCTAGTGCTACTCGTGAGCGTCTGCAAATCACCCCCGGAGTTGACTTGCGCTGGCAGGTCGGTAGGTGGCAATCGAAAGGACAATAAGTAAACTTTCGCGCTCGTGAGTGTTTCCATGTAGAATCGACGCTATCAGTTTCTAGTATCCTTGAATTAGCTACCTAAAACGAGATGGGCAAGAGCTGCAAACTACCTTGTTTGGGGGTGTCGTTTTTATTCATCTTATAGCCAGCTATCTATGTATCATCAACCAACACCCACACGGATAGTGTTCAACTATCAGTTCTCCTCCATCTTCCGAGTCGATGCCTCTATTGCTAGCTAGATGGAGGTTATTATATACAAATCTTCGTGATGAACATTGAACTTGAACTGTATCAGATGGATCGATTCAAGATTAAATGGTTAAGTACTAGAAATAGACACAAGCATTGCTGCAACTTGGTCTTCCAACAAAGCCAGTGCTGATCTTAGTAATTGTAAATGAATCTCTCTACTTGCTCTCTGTTCAAATCAGCAAAACGTAGGTGAGCCAACGCCAGAAGGCGGCTTTCTGCACCCACATTTTGCTGATGCAGCCCCTTGTAATCAAAGCACCCATATTCAGGTATTATGGCCTCCAAAATTGCACTAAGTAGTCTCCGTGCCGTGCTCTCTTTGTATCTGTTAGAAAAAAAAAGAAATGTCTTATTCCTACAAGAGCAAGGCATACAAGTGTTTATGCTGCCTAATTGGCCACCTCCCAATGATGTTCACATTTCTGTGTATGCAACTAGGAGTCAATCACTTTAGAACCCATAGTGTGAACTGCAGTTTAGCAGGTTTCCATTTTACAGAGGTGTAGTAGTCTGCTGGGGTTCAAACTTCAAACAAATTAAAAAGAAATCGTAAATTGACCGTGGATTCTACTGATATCAGAAGCCTGCTGATCACAAATAATTAGTAGCAGTCATGCACATGGAAGATTATCGAGCAGCGAGCTGGCACCAAATGAGACAACAGCTAGCAAGGAGGGGCAAGAGGGGTTCAAGGAGGTAGACAAGCCGGGGAAGCCGAAGTGAGCCCTATCAATTTGACCATACATTCTACTTCAATGCGGATCACAAAGCCAAGCAGTCATGATGAGCAACACGGAAGATCGTCGAACTGGTAACAGCCCGTGGATTAGATCGTGATTCCGCAATTAAAAGAGTGAATTCAACAGGAGACTTGATTTCATTTGGACGAGAGTATATTCTCAATGTGTGCGCCATTTATCTGAGCTGCTACAAATCGATTAATGAATCACATAGCCTAATCTTCGCAGAAGGCTATTACAAAACTTCCCATTGACTCCAAATTGACTCCATATGACTGCTCGACATTTTATGGGGCAGGGGACAGTAGTGGAGAAGGATACAGTGACTATGAGCTGTTTTTGTGTAGTAAAGTATCTGCATGGGTAGCCACCATCTAGAAAAGTATTAGATTAGAGCATTCAGACTAATAATACCCACACAATAACCCCCTCGCCCCTCCTTCCCCCTCGCTCTCTGCATTCCTGCACAAAATCGGTCTTGCCCAAAAACTTGCCAAAAACAGGCTCCCAAAATTTCTCCGCGTGTCTCCATTCCGCAGAGCCACGCGCAACAGTAGACAAGTCAACTCAACGAAAGAGCAATCAAAGGCTTGCAGACAGAGCTCTAACAAATTTTTGGCAGCTTGTTTTCAATCTACGAAGTGTGATACTTATCCTCCTGGGACGGAGTTCCTAGGTTTGTATAAATAATTGTGCGAAACAAGTACGCAAGTATGACCGAAGATATCTGAGTAAATCCTATCAATCATCTCATATTATTACACACCTTGATTCTTCCGCCACAGCGGTGTAAGTGTCTACACTCTTGGATATCGAGCACACCCTCATGCGGAGCACTCTCTCTAATCTTTCATCCCACACACCTTCAAATCTCACTGATTACTGCATGTCCAGGATTATGTCCAAGCTGTATTATGTTATAACTCACCAGTGGCGACCAATCTAGCTCGAAAGCTTGAAAGCTTGGGCTCGAGATTTGCAGGAGGTGGTCAAAGAGTGAAGAGTTTCCTCGATTCGATACGCTGTTACAATCAACCAAGTACAATCTGCAAAACACGATTCAGAATAAGTACATTAGTACATAAATACATGAGTCGAAAAAAGCAAGAAACCAAGCTCCGTTTTCTCCGGCAGGTACAATTCTTACAATAAAGTTCAAACTACAATCCGCAAAAAACGCAATTCAGAATAACGTAAATCGAAAAAGCAAGAAGCTCGCTTACAGCCCTTCCTTCGGTTCTCGGTCTAACCATCGGCAGATTCCTCTTCTCGCCATCCAACACGAAAACGGCCTTGCCCTCACGATATGGTCCAAATCCGCTTCCTGACCGGCATCCTGCCGGAGGCTCCTCCAAATCCAAACCGAATCCGAAGAGATTTCCTTGTTGGAAATCCCTGTATCTGCCATCGCGCCTTCGAAGCCAACTAGTGTCTTTACATCTACTTGCGCATCTGTATTCGAGAGCTGAAGCGGTGAAGCAGGTGTATCCGTCAAAGACCATTGCGACTGTGAAGGAGGGCATGAGAGTCGAAGTCGGCGCTGGTTCGGAAGATGACATGGAGGTCGAAATTGGAGACACCGATAGTATCGTCTTTACACAGGAACTTTCCGGCTGTGCAAAGTCCACCTCGATAGTGCTAGTGATGCCTGAGAGCCACAGAAACTGGCCGTCAGTTCTGGAAACGGAGACGGAGTTTTCGAGGGCTTGGAGGAGGGCGCAAGTCGGTATCTGTTTGACGAGTTTTACGAGTCACGACAAAGGGGTTGCCGAAGGAGAGAATGTCTGCAGATCTCTAATACGTTGGAATATGTACTAAACTAAGCAGCAGTGCACTCACCGGCACCCACGACATCTTGTATAGTCAATACATCCGGCCGCGGCGGAATCACCCTATCGCATCGGATACTCTAGAGCCAGAACTAACGAACGTGAAATTGGTGTTGTAGTATGCCCTAGAACCGCCAGTAAATTGCCTAGATTCGTTTCCCTCGCGCGGATGACGGCGCCTCGGCAAGGGATACAGTGTGTAGATGGCAGCGATGTGGTTTTGAAGGGATGGGAGTAGCCTGGGGATTTCGGGATCCTCGGGATGTTATCGGGATGTCGTGAATGAAGCCGAGTCTCATTCGTGTTGTGCGCGCGCGTGAATATTGAATACTGGCTATAGAATCCTATCGGGACCCCAGAACCCGATTTGACGAGCCTGATGGGTCCAATGTTGATATATGATAAAAGAGATCTTGTCGGCGTTCACGACGATGTGATCATGGCCACGATGAGGTCGACACGTATGGGCACTGCTCAGAAATTCGAGTCGCAAATGGGTGACAGCTACAACGAGATCGATCGACGTGTCCTGTTTCGTTGAGAAAGACGGATTTCTGGATGATGTTGGCACGAGGTTGCATGGTGCCGTGTGGAAGATAAATCGAGGTCTTGATAGAGTTGTCGAAATTATTTGGAATTACTAGCGTTGCATACCAATATGGTTCCCGTAGCAAGAGATATCTTCGAAATAGTTCTTCTTTACGTCTAATACTTAGTTAACTAGTTTCTTGTCACTGCAAAAAAATTTACAATGCTCACCTTTATAATATGAAGGATATCACTTTCCAACAAAGGTCCAAATGCATCTCATGATTATAACTGTTCTCTCATTTCCTTCTCTTTCAACTTGTGCGCGGATCCAGAGAAAATCGTTGATTGCCTGACATGGTACTAGAAAGAGTTAGAAATTGCTATAAAAGGAAATAAATTCCTACGACACAGTTTCGGTCATTCCTTGGTTGCCCGGCATTCAGAATTCTTCTACTCTCTGATACTCTGATCATGACCTGCTGCTGGTACTGGTGAATATTGAATAATGAACGTATGAAACTCTGAGATCCTGCCAATAAATCTCCCTTCCAAAGTTTCTTCCTCACTCCTCCCACCGATCAAGCCATACTCTTATCCTTGCTCTTATCAGCAATAACTATTCTACCTTGACCCGTACGTCCGGTTGGCGGTGCACAATCATGGCCTTGTGCCCTGCCTGCCACTCTCAGCTCATACGCATCTTACTTTTAGATTACCGACGCTGTCCAGAAAAAACGCAGCTACATCTTCGTTCAATGTTCAGCAATGAACAGCCGGAAGGAATAGATTGATAACTCCCCCCGCGACCGCGCTGGAGACGGATGAAATCAAATGCTGGTGCAGTCGTATCAGTATGCGAGGGATAAACAAGCCGGGTTTGACGGGGCTTCAAGTTATTCGCCCATAGCTAAAGTACTAACTCGCATTCCTTGAAATCTGTTCAAATCTTCGAGTAGAACACTCATGAGCTACCATGAGACCGCTTCGAATCGCCAATGCTCTTCCATTGACCAAATGTTTACGAGCACATTACGCTCTCACCAAACTCGATGGGACTTCTGATTACGACATTGCTTGCGCCAAAGGCGTCGCAGTCCACAACAAGTATCGCCATAAATATGATAGCCTTGCTCAAGAACACTGATCTCTTGCCTCAGGTTAGGTTTGGGGAACTTCTTTACTCAAGCACTCAGACTTGACAAGATAAACAAGGAGTCGTGCTCATGTCAAGTTTGTATGTAACGCTGGAAAATCACACTCGTTGCATCCCTTCCTCCAAGCGTACGGGACCGTCTTGCCAAGCGTCGAGCTCCCGAGGCTTTAACAGAACAATGGAGATGAACGTTGGGCTGGTAAGTACTCATCTTTTACTACCTGTCGGAAACACAACACCTGCGTAAAGACCACGCTTCAACTACAGGTACTGGTGCTCCTGGTATGACTAGCCCTTCCATAGTCGGCACCAGCGTCCCAGCCACCGACTCTAACTATCCCCTCTGGGCGGACGAACGCGCGAACAAGATCTCACCGACCCGCCCGTGTCTGATTTAAATGAGATTCGCTTGTTGTCGTTGATCGAATCGTGTCATTACTGAGATTTGTGAGCTTTAATTCTTCATTCCAGTACAATGCTAATCCCGGTATCGACTCTCAATCCGGCATGCCACAACATGGGCATGGAGGTATGGCCAGGGTATGCCTAGCAATCAAGGCACCTCTTCCATGAACGTAAACGCTCCCGGTGAGCAGCAGGCGCACTCTTGAGGGTATGCAAGTTCAACTTGCATCTCTCCTTCGACTTCTTAGTACTGCTGTTGCATTAGGCTTCATTTCCTCATTAATGTTTGGTTGGTTGATTCATCAGGGAAGCTAACGCTCTCGAGAGGCAAAGTTCCACAGCCCGACCTTCCCTGAAGACTATTAGAAAACCTCCCGCTGATTATGAGAAAAGGGATAGTGGCAAAAGATATAAATGATTATGAGCCACTTTTCAATTGTGCATAGTAACTGCATTGGCGCATAGGTAGTCCCTGGAAAAAGTAGGAGTAATAAACTTACTCACCTCAAAGAGAGCAATCGGAACGTAAGAGCTACTATAACGAATTCTCGGCAGGTGTGTAGGAAGGCAAGGCAGATATCCAATAGTCGAAATCCGTCATTAGTAAACTCCTCCAGGCATTCCACCTGCAGGGAAGCCCCTCTGGAAACCCAGCTCGTTAGTCCACTGACTCGATGAAACCATTTCCGCGGTTTACACATTGACGAATATATTTTGTGGCTGACTTGGACACGAACATACTAGGAATCCAAAATTTTGAGAAAAGTATTAACAAGTAGAAGAAAGGGAGAGCGAGAAAGTACTTGGAAATATATAAGTACAAAGGGGAAGGTGCATTTGAGAGGAAACGATGTAACAAGGTCTGAATACTGTTAATGCGCTGTACCTTCAAGCTCTACCTGCAACCCAGCTTTACGCAGTAGTATCAATGGTTTGTAGACTTCTTCATTCAGTTCTCGACCCATGACCGTCAACTTCACTGACTTCAAGCAGTCTATACCAGTCATCGCCACTACACTCAGCTCTGGGGACCAACGCGAGCAAATAACATCAATGAACACCTGGTCCACGTTGAACCAGTCAGCAAGCACACGGAGAGAAAGGTGCTCCAGTTTTGGAACAAGTGGGTTTGCGAAACCATGATAGTCTATGTCTTCAATGTCTCTGTAGGCATGCAAACGAGCGATAAACGACATGGTAATAAGTTGGTGGTGAGATGCAGGTCCCTTGGGGCCCTCATGAAAATTGAAACGACGCAGTTCTGGCGTGTTCCCAAGCAATGCGGCCAGGTCCTCGTTACTGATAATTACGTTCCCGATTTCCAGAGTTGTCAAAGAACAGCCGGATCGCAACAGGAAGGAAATAACTTTAGCCTGCGGCCAGAGTGTTTCGCTGTAAAGCTCTTCGTAGTTGATCGACATTTCCTGCAGAGCCGGGAAACATGCAGCGTCCATGAGTACGCTTAATGTTTCAGGGATATAATGAATTTCCATAAACGAGACTGAGAGTGAACAGATTGTTTCTGAGAACTGTGGTGGTATTTCGAATGAATCGTCCTCGTAATATGAAAACACGTAAGAAAGTGTCTCCAGACTAGGACAAAAGGCTAAAGCTTCAAAAAGCTCATAGTCAGGGTCGACGAATGATAGTTCTAGAGTTTTGATCTGGCCCCATGGGAACATCACATTCCTTTCCACAGCCGGCAAGGTGGAGAGTGTAAGCTGGGTGAGCTGAGGTGCAGCGCGAAATATATCAAATTTGGTAAGCCCTTCGTGCTTAACGCAGAATTGCAGTGATTTTAGCGAGGGAAAAGCACAGTTTTTCAAAGCGGCGAAGCTCGGAAACATTTCCAAGTTAGTGAAGTCGAGGGAAAGATTGAGATATCTCCATCTCGCAGACTGAGCGAACAAACTACGCATGAACTCGGGCTCAGGGGCTGGAGCATCATCGTTGCTGCCCATGACTGCCCGAAAGCTAATCTCTAAAGATTCAGTTCCTCCCGCATGGTCAAGACACCATTTCAACGGCGCCGCAAGGCTTGCGAGATTGTCCTGGTTTTCTCTAGTGTTGTCGGACAGAAGAGCAGTAAGCCGGAGTTTTTGCCAAAGAGCTGGACAGGACAGGGCTATATTACGCCAGCGACTACACACAGCCATGAGAGTATAGCCGGGAAGACTGACGTGGTTGCTATCGGCCATGATATTTTGCATGTCTGGGTCGCATGAAAACAGAGTGAAGATAAGATGGAGAATCTCGGAAGGTAAGCGCCTGATTGGAGCAAGTAAAGACTTATACTTTACTTGCTGAATCTCCAGTCGCTTGAGCTTGTTGGTCAGCGATATGAGCTCCCAACTAATTCGATGTGTATCAACGTCCAAGCCATCAATTATGTCTCGAATTTCTGAGATGTCGGATGGAGTTAGAGAATTCTGAGCGCGTAGCAAGTTCTGGAGGGAGGAGGAGGAGACATCAGGGGAAGAGTTCGAAGGAGCATCCGGGACACTGGCATTACACTTTTCGCAGAGCATTTTCGCTTTATTTGCGTGTCAGATAGGCCTAGTCCTGTCAATGTGTTAGTGGAGAGATAAACAAGTCACGATGAGGCCAGAGTTGACACAAAATATAGAGAATAGTACAAGAACAGTAGTGAATCGTTAACCAAGTTTTACCTGCAAGCAGCAATATTTAACGAGTCCTGCGTATAAGTAGTCCCACTAGTCACTTCTAGTCACTTCTCGATGCGCTCGATTCTTGATTCCAACCAAAGTCCGAGCTTGAAGCTTGAATGTTCACTTGCTATTAGCACTACTCGAGATCCTTTTGGGTTTTCGGAAGAAAATGTTCCCTTGCCGAGATCGAGTTTGCCGGAGACAAAAGTGCACAAGCGCTTATTATATATAGATATCAGTGAAGACACATGCAGCAGACATGACTCTTTCCTGTATCTATATAGAGACCTCTCACCGCTTATCTCCGGCCCATAAAAGTCCTCCAAATACACTTGCCCTCCGTTCACAACTCTCCTGAGGTTTTCATTCCAGTACGATGCCAATCCGAAAGATGAGCGCACATCAACCAAACTTCAACTACAGGTGCTCCTTGTATGACTGGATCTTCCATGGCCAGGAACGGTGTCACAACTGCCGACTCCAACTATGCACCCACGCGTGGACAAAATGAACAAGATTCTGCTAACCAATCCCGTTGAAGCCGTTTCATTCAAGCTGAGGTTTTTCATTCCAGTACGACGCTAATCCAGATTCCTGGAATGGACACTCAAGCCGGCAGCAGCATGCCATGTGGAATGTGCAGCGAAGATGGTCAAAATAGCCATTGGCTCAGCCGCGGTTGGTAGTAGTAATGCTTTGAAAGCCAACCATGTGCAGAAGGTGATTAGAGTAGTACATATTGATGTCATACTTCTTCAATTTCCTCATTAATGTTTTCGGGCTGAAAACTAATACTTTCAAGACAAAGTACCAAGTTAGCTCAGGCTGAGCGCTGAACGGTTGGAGAAGGAAGCTACGATGCATTGTGAGTGCGCAATTGCTAATGATGAGCTCATTTTATGCATCTATTACTACTGTTCTCGGTGGAACTGGCGGTTGAGGTGGTATTTAAACTAGCACCAATATATTACACAACTTCGAACTGCCCACTGTATTAGATGTATAGTAAGTATTCTGATATAACCTGTTGCACAACGTTCACTCCGTTCTCCTGAAAAACAGAATCTTGAGTAGGAAGCTGTTCTCCAGCATCGCTGCGCTCTGGATAGACTTTAAGAAATAGCCAAGGCGCGGGATACTCCTAGTGAACAGGGATCTCACTATGCCGTCTCGCACCCCGCAATATGCAGTACGAAGTT
Organism: Rhodocollybia butyracea; assembly: GCA_015501585.1. Taxonomy (NCBI): domain Eukaryota; kingdom Fungi; phylum Basidiomycota; class Agaricomycetes; order Agaricales; family Omphalotaceae; genus Rhodocollybia; species Rhodocollybia butyracea. The sequence continues at coordinate 835,887 of JADNRY010000004.1, forward strand.
CCCTGCAACTCGCATTATTACGCTTCCATAACTACTGAGTTTTCGCAGTTCAAAAAATCTTAACGCTTCGCATTAACAATTCTGAAAGTGGCTGTCACGAATCACACACCGTGAAGGTTAACAAGTGGTCGAAACTATACAGTATCCCGTTTCTCCTGGTTTATCGGTATAGCTCAAGCGCTCACCACCAGCGACCAATCTAGCTCAAAAGCTTGGCTTGATATTCACAGGAGGTGGTTGAACAGTTGAACAGTATATCTGTTTCCTCGACGTCTTACAATCAAAGTACAATCTCAAAGAAAAACAATTCAGATCGAATCGAAAAGGCAACTGACAATGAAACCCACAATCTGCCCTTCAATTCTCGGCCTAACCAACGACAAATCCCTCTCCTCGTCATCCAATACCAAAACCGCTGATCCGAATCTGCATTGAAGATCTCCTAAGATCCACGTATCCGTCATCGCTCCTTCGACGCCAACGAGAGTCTCCATGTCTGAGTCGCCGAAGCAGGTGTACCTGTTGAAACCGTCTGCAATGAATGTGGACATAGCAAGCGTGAATTTGGAGGAAGGCTCCGAGGGAGAGAGAGGAGAGGAAGTTAAAGCCAGGGTCAAAGTCGATGATGACTCGGACAGGCTTAGAATCTCGCCAACGGTAACGCTCCTTACCCGGGACCCTTCCTTACACATAAAGTCGACCTCGATGGCAATACCTGAGGGCTGCAGAAACCTGCCGTCGGTTCTAGAATCGGAGACGGAGTTTTTCGAGTGCTTGGAGGGTGGTGACCTATTTTACGACGAAGGGGTTGCCGAAGGGGAGGATATCTGCGCATCAATCGTTAGTAAGTTGGAATATGACCTATAGTAAGCAGTTTCGTTCGTGTACTCACCCAGGACATCACACATCGTCAACACACCCAGAGGAATGACCCTATCGCATCGAATAGAGCCAGAGTAAACAAACGCGATATTCCGCTGTAGTACGCCCTGACGGTATTCGTCAGCAAGTTTCCTAGAATTCGTTTCGCTTGTGCGGATGACAGCACCTCGGTACCGCTGTGTAGAACAGTGGTTTGCTGGAGATAGCAGCGATGTGGTTTTGGAGGGATGTGAGTAGCCGGGTTCCTCGGGATGCCGGTGGACGCTGCGGTGTGCGCGTGCGTGAATACTGCCCTAAATTTGGTTTCCCATCTAGCTACCGGGACCCTCAGAACATAATACGACCGAAAATCAGTCCCGGATTTGACGAGCCCTATGCGCTGGTAGCATCGTCGTTAATATAAAAGCGATCTTGTCGCCGTGAACGACGATGTCGTGATGGTCGCCGAGGATGAGGTCGACATGTGGATATTGCTCAGATACAAGTAAACTGAGAAATGCACGCGTTTATGATAGCAGTAGATCGACTCGAGTCACGTTCTCAGCCAAACGGCCCAAACCAAAGATCAAACCAATATACTCTTCTGCTGCAGCCAACAGTTTTCCGGAAGGGTGAGACACGTTCGGGAAAATTGCAGGTTGCTGAGAGTTCAGTTGATGTTAAATTAAAGTCTTGATAGATCTACATTTTATTCAAGATTAAGTGCTATGGTTTTCATACCAAACGATATCAATCTTCTTGAACGTCAACGTCAACGTTCGACGTTCGACGTAACGTTCAGTATTCTTAGTATTATATATATAATACTAGAAAGCAGTAAATTTTTACCACAAGTTCTGAATCAGCATATTCGATCCTGATTCAATCATCTCATGAGCTTGAGCTCTAACAAAACGTTCCTAAACTTTCTTGCGTACCTCTGAAGGGATTGGACCTGGGACCAGGAAGTAGCGAGCGCAGTGTCTCGTGTTACTGAGTTAGCGATGAGAAAGTTGGATGACGATTGAATTGATGAGACGGCCGGAATGATTGAGCAGTTAATCTCTTTGTCTTCCTAACAGTGGGCTTGATGGTTAAAGGACACGAAAAATGCGGACGCGAAAAATGCAGACTTCATGTCCGCCGATCAAGTAAGGCGTTGACAGCCCGCTCGGAGCGTGGCCTCACTTAAGAGCCTGAGCATCCGATCGAAACACTCTTGCAACCTACCACCACCATGTCAAGTCCCCTTTGTTCCATACCTGCCAACCCAGACATTGCTGGAATCGGCGTACGAACCGCGATCTATGCACAAGCTCTACTGAGCTTTATCCCAGCGTTCTGGGCAATCTGGGATAACAAAGTGGAGGAATTCGAATTGGAATCCATTGAAACGCAGTCGACTACAATCCTCATTACCGCATTTGCCATCCTTGTTTCGGCGTTTGTTCAAGCCACCACTCAGAGTATAGGGCTGACGAGCTTTTATGGGACAATCATCCTTAATCTCAGCTGGATGAACAATACCAATACATTCATCTGGTTCCTTCTTTTTGTCCACCATGAACGGGTTAAAAAACGGTCATGGTCGCAGCTCTTTCAGTCTTTGGTACGCTCTGTTCGTTTCAGCCACCAACATCGAGAGAAGACAAATGGGGACCTGGAACCACAGAAAGAAATTTTAACTTACAGTTCTGAGGAAATAACACTGATTAAAGTCATCAGTTCTCCTGTTATTATCATTGGATCTGTTCACCTCTCATTCATGGCCGCTCTTGGAATTTGGCTTTGGAGTAATCCCCAGGAATTCTCCGGTGGTTCCAATCAAGAACTCTGCACAGCTACCTCTATTCTAGGAATTAGCGTCCCTCTTGCTTCAGTACACTTGCGTGACTGGTCTATACTCATCTATAGTATGGTTCTAGCACCTGGGTTCAACCTTGTCTTCCCAGTCCTTTTCATTGTTCCATTTCATATCATTTGTCATTATTTCAAGCCATTGGCCACTTCTCCAAATCTTCTCCCAACTGTCGCTGGATTGATTCTACTGGCTGTCATTAATGTCATCTTTATTATTGACACGGAGGTTATGCTCCATGTCAATGAGCCATTTTTGGATCCAGGAAATTCTCAGTGGACATTTGGTCAAACACTTGCCCTATTGCTTCTTCTTGTTCCTCTTCGTGACCTGGCAGAAACAATGTCAAAGCGGCGCGAAAACAAGCGTATTGGGCAGGTTACAGATTCCCTTCGAACTGCTATCAAAAATGAGGCTCCTTCTGGGGTCCTGATAGAATTAATTGGTAAGGGAGCTGAGATTGATGCTCAACCTGAGAGTAAGTTATAATTTAATGAAATGTATATTGATCATGATACTGAACTAATTACAACATAAAGATATTATCGAGGCCAAGTTTGGTTCAGCATTACACATTGCATCATATAGGGGGGACTTGAAAGAGGTAAAATTATTAGTGGAGGCATACAAGGCCAATGTCAACTTGAGAGGTTAGTTGTATACATCATCTGTGGTTACATAAACTGAATTAATTATGCATGGTGCCAAGAGTGGTTTAGAAGGTTCTTTTAAATCCAATGCATATAAAGATTCTGATTATCCAACTGAAAGTAGGTGAAAAAGGAAAAAAGACAGCTACTGTGGCTCTCTGGGAACAGAACAATTGGGATGTTGCATGGGGCTTGTTACTTTTTCTTCCAAATTGGAACCAAGGTAAGCTACTCATCATCTCTATAAAAGTACATAATCATGAGGTATTTGGGGCTGGTAGTAGATACACCACCAAAAGCAGTCAATGAAGAACTGTATAAAAAAGCGGCGGCCCAATATCTAGAGGCCCTGGACAGTACAAAAGAAGGTGAGAGAATTGAACATCTGCAGTGTAAAGTACATAAGGTTAATATGTGGATTCTACATTATGCATCAGAACACGGAGATGAAGATCTAGTTAGAGCTGGTATGCCTGAGCTCATAGCAAACTTGAACATTGCGGAAGAAGACATGCAACAGAGAGTGTTAAAAGAGTTTATTAACCTAATAGCAACAGGTAAGCTTTTTCAGCTGCTGCAGCAATACACAGTGGTTATTCTGTATATTAACTGGTGTCCAGGAAGATTTGAGGATGAGATCTTGGCTGTTCTTCTTCAGTTTCAAAGTTTCCTGAAAAATATCAAGAGCAGTGTCTTTGACACAATATGCAATCTGTTTTATGAAATGTCAAAGAATGGTAGGAGATTGCATTTATATTGAATACTTCCACTAATATTAATTGATCTTTCAGGAAAAATGTGGGAAGGGACCCTGGCTACTCTTCCTCAGTTGCAAAGTTACCTGGAGGATCCAAAAAGCAATGTGCGGCATGCAACAGTGGATCTACTTTATAACCTGGCTATGAATCGTAAGAGACTGTACTCAGAATCATAGTGATTCCTCTGTATATTAACTGGTGTTTAGCAAATTTTGACAATGCAATTTTGAATGCTTTTCCTCAGTTGCAAAGTCTTCTGCAAGATCCAGAGCAGGATGTTCGAGGAAACACAGTCAATCTATTTTCTGAACTCTCAAAGAATGGTAAGATCCAGGACTTATAGGGATTACTCTATATTAACTAGTGTTTAGCAAATTTTAAGGATGGAATTTTGGCTGCTTTTCCTCAGTTGCAAAGTCTTCTGCAAGATCCAGTATGGCGTGTCAGATTATTTACATTTAATCTATTTTCGGAACTATCAAAGAATGGTAAGATACAGTGTTTATAGGGATTACTCTGCATATTGACTCAGGGTGGTGTTTAGGAAATTTTGAGGATGCAATTTTGGCTGCTCTTCCTCAGTTCCAAAGTCTTCTGCAAGATCCAAATAAGGATGTCAGAGAACCTGCATTCCATCTATTTTCTGAACTGTCAGAGAATGGTAAGGTCCAAGATCTATAGGGATTACTCCGCATATTGACTGGCATTTAGTAAATTTTGAGAATGCAATTTTGGCTGCTCTTCCACAGTTGCAAAGTCTTCTGCAAGATTCAGAGCAAGATGTTAGAGGAAACACAGTCAGTATATTTTCTGGACTATCAAAGAAGGGTAAGATACAGCATTTAAGGGGATTAGTCAGCTGTCTATTAACTGGTGTTTAGCAAATTTCAAGGATGGAGTTTTGGCTGCTCTTCCTCAGTTACAAAGTCTTCTGCAAGATCCAGAGCAGGATGTTCGAGGAAACACAGTCAATCTATTTTCTGAACTGTCAAAGAATGGTAAGATACAGCATTTATAGGGGTTATTTTGTATATTGACTAGTGCTTAGCAAATTTCAAGGATCGAATTTTGGATGCTCTTCCTCAGTTGCAAATTTTTCTGCAAGATCCAGTATGGTACATCAGATCATCCACATTTCATCTATTTTCTGAACTGTCAAAGAATGGTAAGATACAGGATGTATAGTGATTACTTTCCATATTGATTGGTGTTTAGCAAATTTTGAGGATGCCATTTTGGCTGCTCTTCCTCAGTTGCAAAATCTTCTGCAAGATCAAGATCATCATGTCAGAGAATCCACAGTCAATTTATTTTCTGAACTGCCAATGAATGGTAAGATAGATTTATAGGGATTACTCTATATTGACTAGTGTTTAGCAAATTTTAAGGATGGAATTTTGGCTGCTCTTCCTCAGTTGCAAAGTCTTCTGCAAGATCAAGAAGAGTTTGTCAGGGTAAACACAGTCAATTTATTTTCTGAACTGTCAAAGAATGGTAAGATACAGGATTTGTAGGGATTTCTCTGTATATTGACTGGTGTTCAGGAAATTTTGAGGATGCAATTTTGTCTGCTCTTCCTCAGTTGCAAAATCTTCTGCAAGATCCTGAGCAGGATGTTCGAGGAAACACAGTCAATCTATTTTCTGAACTCTCGAAGAATGGTAAGATACAGCATTTACAGGGGTTATTTTGTATATTGACTAGTGCTTAGCAAATTTTAAGGATGGAATTTTGGCTGCTCTTCCTCAGTTGCAAACTCTCCTGGAAGATCCAGATGAGGATGTCAGAGCATCCACAGTTAATGTATTTTCTGAACTGTCAAGGACTGGTAAGATACAGCATTTATAGGTATTACTCTGTATAGTATATTGACGGATCATCAGGGAAATTTGAGAACAAGATCTTGGTTGCTGTTCCTCAGTTGCAAAATCTTCTGGAAGACAGCCTTATGAAAGAACATGGGGAGAGGGGAGAGGAAGTTGAACTTGTGGGAGAGAGTGAAGAGTAAGAGGACAAAGCTGGTGATGACTCAGATAGCATTTAATCACTAACTGTATATTTGACTCTGTTCTCAAACTCTGGAAACCCTACATGTTCAAGACAATGTGAGCCAAAAACAAGGATACCAAAGATATCCTTCTTCATGCAAGCTAGGCGGTCGTGCTGCTCTAATCATTAACTAGCGTCATATAATCTATAAAGAAAAATTTTCTCTGGACTCTGGAGCAGATCAGTGTTGTGGCTAAGGCCTTAATTAACCCCTCCAAATGAAGTTAGGTCTTAATAGGTTAATTTGAGGGGTTAATTAATTACAAATTAATGGCAATCTAAGTGCAAATTAAGGCCTAGGTAAAAACAATTAATTTCCAGTGTACTTGTCTCCAGAGCCACCCAAAGCATCATCATCAAGTGTCTCATTGTCCTTTCCTTGTGCTCACAATTCCATTATTAACTAAATACTGCACATGGAATATGTCACAGCTGGTGTTCTGGCACCCATTCTTCTGCTCTGCAAATTGGTATCAGTAGTTGTTGAGTGGTTAATTAACTGAAAAGGATGTTAGATGACCCGGGTAGCTTGGCATGCTCATGAGCTCCCCTAAGGAAGTGGAGTTGGGGGGAGGGGTTAAATATTCTCGAGACTTGTTTGGGCGCAAGCCACTTGATCACATGTCTTATTAAGACCTAACTAACCCTTAACTAAAAATTCCAGCGAAGTTAGGTCTTAATTAAGAAGTAAATTAAGGCCTTAATCTTAATTAAGTCTTAGGTCTTAACCACAACACTGGAGCAGATCCAGCTGCCTTAATGTGTCTTGGGCCCTCAGTGGCCAATCCCATTGTGCAAGATTTCCCCCTATGTCCTTTCTTGTAAGCAATGAAATGACTGTAATCTACTGTGCTTGTGGCCAATCCTGGTGATACCAGGGTGAGTGCGCCAATGATTTTGAACTGGGTGAGAGAAATCACAATCATTTAATCAAGACATCCAGTTTGCATCACATTGCACTTTTTCTGCGAGGCATGAGGGACCAACAAAGAGCTTCAAGCTGTTGGAACGCAGCTACTCAACAGAGCTGTACTAGCTCAAATATAGATAATGAGGTTACATCAGGCCTGTTCAGCCAGAGCAAAGAACCCAGTTATCTGTTATCCCATGTCCAGGGCCATGTCCTAGCTCACCACCAGCTCAAAAGCTTGACTTGATATTCACAGTAGGTGAACAGTTCAACAAGCTCTTTTTCCTCAATTCGATGCATTCTTACAATCAGACTACAAAACTACTCAGATTAGGATAGATTGGAAATCGAAAAGGCAATGTCGAACCAACTTACAATGCTTCCTTCAATCCTTGGTCTAACCACTGGCAACCCCCTCTCTCCACCATCCAATACCAAAACCGCTTCCTCCTTCATAACATGGTCATGATCAAAAGAGTCCACTTCCTGACCGGTACCAGCAGGACACTCCTCCAATGTAACGCCTCCTCCCCATCTTGCCTGATTCCCTTCCGGCCGCACCTTATGGCGCGGCCTTAACTTTTGTCGCATCGCGACTCTTATCTTATCTTATCTTACGATTAGATATCATTTCTATTCTATTCATTTCGATTACTATAACTAGTCGAATTACATAAATTACTGTAGTTCTTCTACACTAGGAGTACACAATCGCATAGCCTTTGTCGTGCTCTTTCGTGTGAACGTAAGACTCTCGCCTAAGGGCGTTATACTTTTTTGAGCATCAAAAATCTTTATTAAAAGATTGTGTGCACAAAACTACGAGAAGTAATAACTACTCGACTAGAATTATAAAGTAATCTAAACAATTATCACCACTCTTACTCTGCATCAAAAGCGCCAAGCAAAATCAACAAAAGTTCAATCACATGGACCAAAACAGGAACTCAGAGAAGTCCCAACGAGATGCGAGCAATCGCCACTCACAACATGGTGATGCCACGTCACCAATAAATTCACACGACAGTAGTCATAGTTCACGACTACCACCGTATGCAGGACAAAGTCCTGAAATTGAGCTGTCTAACAACAGGCAGAATGTAAGTGATGTCGAAGACATCCGTGAGCGTGCATCGAATACGACGCACGATAAACTATCTGAGTCTAATGAGTCTCAGGGAGCCTTTAGCAATAAAGGCTTCGCAGACATGAATGACCTCAAGGAGGCCATGCAAGAACTATCGCAGTTCTATGGACAAGGTGCGCAAGCACTAAACCGTATAGCTACCGCGGTAGAACGTTGGTCCGGACCATCCGGAATGAGTAAGTCCAGACCGTTACCAGATACTGGTAACCTTACGAGCATAGCAATGCCCGTAGCCCGACCGCCAGCAGTAACGCCAGCGGTATTACAGGCGGCATTACCGCCTGACAACGAACAAGCAAGTCGTTGGGAAGGCATAAAGCCTACCACACATCTGTTCCGTCAAACGATGGGAATATACAAACCACCAGGTGCCCGAGATCGGAGACCTAAAGAATCTTTCAAGCCAATACATAACGTATGGCATATGGATTCATTCGATCCGATAGACCCACCTGAAGGTGAAGGTCTATTTGACAACCTTGAAACCGAGGTTGTAGAAGAAGGTGATCGCCAAAGCGATCCCTATAATAACTTTGGCAACTTTGTAACGATAAGGAAGAATCAAACTTCCCAAACGAACAAAATGCCAAATAAAGGAGTTCATGCAAATGAAAGCCCAGTCATTGACTTATCAAACTCGACAATGGGTAAATCAAATGAACCCCAGATGCTTCGTTACTCTCCAGTAATAAGGCAAAACATCTTCACAGGAAGAATGTCTCCGGCCCCAAGAGGACCGAGATCGTTACCTACTCCGCCTACAATTAGTATACGGAAGAATGACCCCATCCAACGGACAGAGTCAACAATAGTGGGACCATTGAGAAATGAGTCCCTTATCAAAGCTCACGAAGCATTCATTCAAGAATTGAATGAACATTATCGTAAAAACCAACCATTGGTTGATGTTAGTATTCCTACACAAGGAATACAAACGAAAACGATAGCGCAGTCAGCACCGATAACGGTACGTATGGCGCAAACACAGACAACGACACAAGCCGTTCATCAACAAAACACGCAAGGACCTGGTCCGAGCACAATGGTACTACATACAGTAGTACCACCCGCACAACAACAGTTACCTCCGGTAACTCTTACACAGCAAGTACAAACAGTACCTGCTAAAATGAAGGCTTCTGTAAAGAAAGAGCCAATTACTACGGTGATCCCACCAGTAACAATACAACAAGCAGTACCACAAACAGTAGTACTACCAACACTGCCAGCTACAATAGTACAGGCATCGCCAATAGTAGTACCAACACTGGTACCACTGATAAATGAAGTACAGAATAATACTGCACTGACGGCGATAAGATCGCCTAGTATGCCGCTCCCGAACGGGATAACGAGCGATTGGGAAAGTCGCGTAGCAATTCAGAGACAACACAACTATAGTCTCAGAACATCGGGTATGATACCGGATGCATTCCCTGACCAGATGGTAGGATTCAATGACGACGGCATCCCCATCGACAAACTAACTACTCCACGAGAAGTTTGGGATCGGGAGTATAATAATACCTCCTCAAAGCAAGCTCAATCGTCGCAACCCTACAAGGGTGGCAGAGTTAGGTATGCCTCCGGCACACCTGGAGATCCTGATGATAACTCCGACAGCTCTGACTCTAGCGATAGAGACAAGAAGCGTAAAGGTACACCTTGGTCTGATGAATCATCAGACGATAACAAAAAGGAGTCCGATTCTGACTCCTCATCTAACGATTCCTGGGTGAATTATATAATTCAACCACAGGCAAATCTTAGTAAATTGCAACAGCGTAAGCTGCAACGAAAACTTGCAGCTAAACTGCGAGAGAAAACAGGGGATGACGAATGTTGTGCCTGATGAAAACACCAGGTACACAGAGTGTATCGACGTATGGTACGTCATGCAGTGGGGAAACCCGTCACAAATACAGACGGAGCTAAGAATATCAAGCTCCCAACGCCTGAGGCATACGATGGTACGCCAGACGTAGAAATTTTCGAGAGATGGTTAGCCATCCTTCTCAGATGGATGGCTGTAAATCGCTATTGTGGTAAAGACCACGATAAAACACGCCTCCAGGTATTGGGGTTATTCCTCAAGGACAAAGCCCTTGATTGGTACAACGACGAAGTCGATGGACCTCATAGGATCACAATATCCTGGAAATTCGAAGACGCCATAATAGGAATCTTCGATAGATGCGTACAAGCATCTACAATACATCAAGCTGCTCAGCAGTTTGAACAAGTAATATACTCACCCGCTAAAGGCGTACGAGATTATCACGCCACCCTATTAAGATGGGCGGCAAGGATGCAGCAGCCGCCTAATTTGGCTGCGATGCGCAATTGATTCATTAATGGGTTACCCATTACGATACTGAAACATCTAGCGAACCAAGGCATCGTTCCAGAGTATGCTAAACTCAGAACGATGGTCAAAGCGGTTACTAGACTCGAGGACAATCGTCATCTCGAAGATTACTACATGACTTCACGTAAGAAACCGAGCTCTGAAGACTCGAAATATATCACTAAGCGAATACGCCGTGAAGCAAAAGTACAACCAAGTGGTAGTACAGGACCATATAAATATGGTCCAGTGCTCATCAAAGGACAACCATTTCAACTGGTGAAGCATCGCTTCTCCAATAATAAATCGAAGCCCGTACGCACTGAGAATACACTCAGAAGCACGGGACAGGTAACAAACTCTAAGAGTTCAAGACCTAAACCGTCTAGTGACACAAGCACTAGAAAACTCTGCTACGGATGTGGCAAACCGGGACATTTTGCAAATGACCCTACTTGTGAACGATACGGGCAACCCCGCATGTATGTCATCCAAGAAGAGGATGAACAAGAGGAGATAGAATCTCCTCCGATAGTCGAAGAAGAGATTCAAAATGATGAATCTCCGAACATAACTGATCCTAATGACGAGGAATCGTCCGAAGGAGAATACACCCTCGAACCATACGAGGATGAATATGTCGGTCGACTATATGACGATGACGATGACTTTAGCGACAACTATGGTCGCATAATGGAACCGGTTCAGACCGATTCTGAGGATTTTGAAAATCCATTAGATGATTGTGGACCACCGGTCTGCATAGAAGAGGATATGGATGATGATTTATTCTTATCCATAGATCCTCACTATCATTCATTCATAATGAATGAAGATCGGTTGACTGCTATCAGTCACCATGAAGACGAAGAACCAAAACCTGAAAAAGGTAAAGGTTCTCGAACTTCAAGTAAACAAATGCCCAATGATGGAATTCGCATTGAATTCCAGCGTAAACGAGAGCACAGGGTATGCTCCCTTCGAGGTAGATGGAGGGTACATGCCATTCATGGTTCGCAAATACCCGAGCGATGCAAAAGTCTCGCCGGGTGTACGTGAATTCGCAGATTGTGCCCTGCAGCACCTCTCTGATGCCCACGATAGTCTTATCGAGGCAAGGGTAAAACAAACCTTCCATGCTAATAAGCACAGAAGGGATGAACCCGAAATTAAACTAAATGATTTAGTTTACCTATCGACAAAAAACTTAAATTTGCCGAGGGGGAGGGCTACCAAGCTCTTACCAAAATTCTTAGGACCGTACCCCGTCGTCAAGGTACATCCAGATTCGTCTAACTACCGAATCGGATTGCCAACAGAGTTGGCAAAGCGTGGAATACACAATAACTTCCACGCGTCGCTAATACGCAAGCATCATCCTAACGATGATGCATTATTCCCTATGCGCTCTGTAGCAGAGCCATACAATTTCGGCGAACCATCCACAGTGGAATGGTTAGTCGATGAAATAATCGGACATCATTGGGATGGCCGAAAAATACTATTCCATATTAAATGGAATCTTGGTGATACCACCACAGAACCGTACACAATGTGTAAGGAACTAGTCGCTCTAGATAGATATCTAGAACTTCAAGGCGTCGACGACTGGCGACGACTTCCACGGACGACCGGTTAGGTCTCCATTCCAATCAAAATATTCTATATAATAGAATCACACAGAAGCAACAGCATCTGCTTCTTTTAGTAAAAGATTGCCCCGACAATCACATTTGGTGGCTGTACCTTATGTACAACTGTAACAGCTACGGAATTGGCGCCGCTTTGGTTATTATCAATAGCGCTTATTATGTAATCTTTAGTTCCTTTCCTTCCTGCCACTTTGTGTGTACTCTCAATAGAATTGGGTTGTGTGCACTTGGTGGGATTTAAGGACTCTTTTAGCTGCTATCAGCTAAGCTTTCAGCCTTACCCGCTCTTATCTTGCTATATCAGCTAGCCTGCTCTCAGCCCAGGGGCTTTACAACAACCACGATCGGGCAACGCCTCATGTCGTGCCTATAAAAAGGGAAAGAAAAATTTATCTTTCCCAACTTACTCTTTCACCATCATGGAGAAAGACATGCTGTCGAATGACAACGAAAACAGCGTCGCTGCCTCGGCAGCAACAACGACAAAACGATGGCGCTGGGCAACCAGCGCTATCTCCATCCTCTATACCGGCTCAACTGAGCAATCAGTTGATACCTAATCAACGAACGGTTGGCGCGTCGACGAACCCGCCAGCACAACTTGTGTTCGGCACAGCAAACGCATATCCTGCTGAACCAGCGGGATTACAACAAGCCAGTAACATGGCAGGTACGGGGTCATCATCGATGGCCTTCAACCAGGTATCCAACAACGTTGGACACCAATTATCGTGGACATTCCACCCTAATATAGGGTGTCGTCTTCACGAGATTTCGAACATGGGGATTTGTCCTCATTGCCAAAACTTCCTCCAGCATTCGACGGAGGCATTCGTTATGGCGGACCCTAGTTGGACCGCCGCTGGTAACGCTCAAGAGGAGTACTACTGGCAACACCATCGACACAACATGTCGAACAACGAAAACGAATCAGCGGTGCAGCTGGCTATCCAGCTTGGCACCACTAGCCGTGACTTATTGTCTCTTACGAGACAGTATACTGATCTACAGTGCGACTACGATGACACAGCACGCGAAATTCGCAGCCTCCAAGAGAGGTGCGACAGATACTCAGATGAATTGGAAGGATACCGACGGTATTCATCCACCAGACATGGTCATGGCTCTCCTCGTTATGAGGAGGAAAGCCAGTCTGGGAAACGACAAAGGGTAGAAGCTCCGGCTTCAACCGTATTCTTGTCTAACAACGACTCAGTGTCATTTGACATTGATAGTAGCGCAGGTCCAATGGACCTGGATCCATCAACGACAGGAGCACCTGCTCCGTTGTCTTCCTACGCAGGAGCGGTACTTAGTACCAATCCTGCTTTGTCTTCTACCATTCCTCCTGAAACTCAGGAGGACGCTCCGGCAGTACTGCCAGAACTCCCTCATCGAAGGAGTGATGGTGGCTACTTTGCCACCGATGGCTGGATTTGCTACGGCGAAGATGCCAATCTCATCGAAGTCAATGACAATTGACGACTTCCCATTTCTTATGGGATTCACACCGCTCGCGAGGCTACCCTTGCTAGAGCAGAAAATCTTATATTCCTGGCTAACAGCCGAGAAGTCATCTGGTATCTTAGAATACTTCGCAAACCCACGTTTGCGAGTAGACATGGCTACAACACCTCACGGCGTTGGACAGTATACCGGGTCTTAGACCAGGAAGTCCGATCCCTCCGAAGAGGAGATCTAACTCACATAAGTGAGTTACAACGAACTCTGCTCGTCAACTGGTTTGAACCAGTTTTCATATCGATTGCCCGAACTGCCAAGCAGGACAAGGCTGCTGGCATCACTGCTGGCACTCTGGATGGAGAAAACTCCGTCCAAAAGAAGAAAAAAGGGAAAGGCCGTATGAAGCCCGCCCCTGTAGGCTGGTCCAGCAGTACTGCTGCCGGACCCTCATCCATTCGAATGGCTCCTGCAGGCACTGCACTGCGAGCCGAACTCTCACTGCCGTCCCGACATGGTACGGCTGATGCCTGGGCGGCATATCTTGTCACCCCACAAGGGTTGACCGTGCGCCCTTCGGGCATTGTGTACCGTAAAGACGGTGCAGTAAGCGAGCGCTCCATTCGTGGACGCCAGCTGATCAATCCCAGGCGGCCTGATCCGCCTTCTGGAACCCCTCTGGACGTATCGTCCAGATATTTGCTGTTGGCGTCGGAGGTTATCCTCCGTCACCATTATTATCGCCTTTTAGTGGCTACAGGGCGAATTACAATCGCCTCGCCTCCTCCGCCGCGAACATCGTTTACTAATTACCTCAATGGCACCATTGAGGATGTTGCCCGATTCTTTGCTGAGCAAGGAATCTCTGTTGCGGATCTCGAAGATTCCGCTTTGTATGCAGCCACCTGGCTGCAAACATTCAATCCGCGTAATGCGGAAGCAGCATTAGCTGCTTCAATACTCAGGGGACGTATGCCCCCTCATCTTCGTCTCCCTGCTGGGATCAACGATCACTATCGTACCCTTACGGGTACAATAGACAATTGTCTGCCGGCCATCACTGATGTCCAGCTTACTCCAACGGTGGTGCCTACGGCACCGCAAGTATTCAACCCGCCGCCTGTGCCTGTGCCACAGGCTTCATCTATTGCATCAACTTCGTCAATGACAAACAACACCGCTGCTGGAGCCACTGCTCCAGCTCATTCTTCATCTGGACCTGCTCCCGCAGGACCGTCTTCATCATCTGGAGATACGTCTCCCCAGATGGATGAATCTGATGGATAATCCCCCCAGTAATACGTCTTATTGGGGATTTATCCCATCATATCGTTTGATTAGTACCCTAGGTACTAATCTAGTGGGGGAGGGTGTAACGCCTCCTCCCCATCTTGCCTGATTCCCTTCTGGCCGCGCCTTATGGCGCGGCCTTAACTTTTGTCGCATCGCGACTCTTATCTTATCTTATCTTACGATTAGATATCATTTCTATTCTATTCATTTCGATTACTATAACTAGTCGAATTACATAAATTACTGTAGTTCTTCTACACTACGAGTACACAATCGCATAGCCTTTGTCGTGCTCTTTTGTGTGAACGTAAGACTCTCGCCTAAGGGCGTTATATCCAATATCTCCAACAGGATACCCATATCCGCCATCTCAGGTTTGGGAGTTGGGACCAATAAGTATCTCCACTCCCAAGTTGCTCAAGCATGTATAGCCGTCAAAACCTTCTGCAATGAAGGTGGACATTGTGAGTGTGAATTTGGAGGGCGGCTCTGTGGGAGTGAAGGGAGAGGAAGTGGAAGCAGATGATTGGGAAAAGGAATCCGGTGCAGACTTGGATAGTACTGTTTTTATCCCAACTCTAACACACCTTATGTGGGAGCGTGCAAAAGCCACCTCAATAGCAATGCCCGATATTAGGCCTAAAATTGGCCTAAGGTGTGTAACCGTACATTTTGACATTTTGTACACATTATATAATGCAATAAGAGAGCTATATGGAGCCCGAGCGTGATAGCTGTTGCCGAGGCAAAGAACTTAACAATAATACTCAGCGAGCCATGAAGGTACGCCCACAAGCGTAGCCTAGAGCCAAGCTAGCAAGGATACCTGGGCTGCCCGGAGATGTTGACACTAGACTGTCAATCTAGTTATATCCAAGAGTGTATACTCTCTAAACTATAGGACATCTTGAAGTGGGATAAGTACTAAGCCAACGCATTACTTGAGGGAAGGAATTATGAGGGAAGGCATCCCTTGCACTAAGACCCCCAACAAGCTATGTTAAGATGAAGACTTTACAGTCTGTAACAATGGACCAGAACAATCTCAAGGAAACCATAGAGGTCTACTTGCCGTAACCGTGAAAACGGTAGAAACATGCTTAGCGATTCCATGGAAAGCTATGCTGTCATGCTCTAGGCATATACAGACTGCCAATGTTTCCCGCTTACCATTACATAACCCGCTTCCGCCGCATTTCCGGTTCCAATACACTTCCGCTTTGCTTCTGTTTTACTTTTTCCTTCACTGTACACTTTCTATAATCCCGTTGATCCATTCTCGATCATTCTTACAATCATACATATGCTTTATGCTCATCCCGCCGCTTCTGCTTATGTTTATTGTTGTCTTTCATCCCTTGTACTTCTTTTGGCTATTCTTGTCTTTTCTACTCTTGGATTATTACCTATCACTACTCCGGTCCTCGAGTACCCTTTATATAGTTCCGTAGCATGTCAAGTACAGTAGATTGGAAATGTTGCTTAACCTCTTGACTCATGTGCTCTTGTGTGTTCTGGTTTCTTGCTTTATCTGTTTCTTTAAATCTGTTTCTTCACTCCATTGTTTTCACAACCTCTGCAATTTACTATCATCTATTTGGTCCCGCTCTGTTTGCACCACATCAGGTCAGCTACCACTTGACCTTCCGCTTCCGCTCATATTGCTATCAAAGCCGCTTGCACTTAGTGGGTCCTACCCTTTGAGTTGGAAACTCATCTACTCTTAGGCTTACTTGTCAAGTTTATTCTATTGCCTGTACGGACCTGCAGTCCTTACATTAGTCCCTTGGACGATCCCGGCACAAGTCTTACATCCCATAGGCACTTCAGAACCATTCTACACTCACATCCTTTCACATCTCAAACCAACTTTCTCAGTTCGGCTGAACAATGGCAGTATGGAGTGTATCCACACTTTGGTTTCCAGGTTTGTAACCTGTGCTCAAAGGATTCCAACTAGATCCTTACATACATGCCGGGATAGCCTTGGCAAATTGAAATATTTGATCTTAGAGATCATACATGCGAGGTCTTTATTGCGAGCAGGAGCAGTCAGCTTCAAAACATGATTGCCGAGGCTTAACTAGTGATGGACTTCTGCCACTGCATGACAAAATGACTTATAATCAGAAGTGCTGCTCCTACCTCCAGCTGCAAGTACTAAGTGGAACAGTTATACTACAGATACATTTCAAACAAGTGTGATAAATGCCAAGGATGCTCTTTCATGTAATTTTCCTCTAAGATCTCTAGAATCGGCAATATCTACTGCAGATGAACTTGAGCAACAAATAGCTTAGATGAGAATACAGACAGTCTCAGGGGGGTCGAGTCCTAAACATTCAGCATGTTTCCAACACTCAATGAACCCATAACAAGGGCTAATGTGCATGGTACTGGCAGGGTACAGTGGTAACTTCATGGACACCTATGACACTGGCAAAGGGAGCGAGAAGCTTGCTCCCAGTGGACTGAGCTTCCAAGGCTTCCAAAGCTCGATGTGGTTGACGCTTAATGTTCAGCTGTGGGTGGAGCCACAGGTATCTGCTAGAATTGCTAGCATTGGGGCAGGGCACTGGCAAAGGAGCGAGGAGCAAGTTTGCACCTAGCAGACTGAGCTGCTAGTAAAGCTCTATGTCGTTGAAAGCCTCGAGGCTTGATGTTCAAGACTGTGGGCAGAGCCACGGGTATCTGCTAGTCTATCAGTTCAGTCACCCACATATTTGGTCTTATTAGTCTACACTTTTGTTACATTGACCTTACTAAAAAGACTCAAAAACCTAGGCAAAACCTGGGCAGCTAGGTCATGACCTTGGGATTTAGGTCATGACCTAAAAAATTGGTCATGACCTAGGTCAGGTTGGTCTTTTCCTGGGGTTGGTAGGTCATGGCCTGGGGTGAAATAGGATATGGCCTAGGTGGGGCAGGGCATGGTCTAGGTGAGGGAGGATATGGTCTAGGAGTCTAAGAGGTGAAGGGTGAGAGTGGAGGATGGTGAGATAGAGAATATAAACAAGAATGAAATATCATAGAATAATGACTTGAAATTTTTAGAAACATATTGGGATTTTTTACATATCTGTAGATTATGACAAGATTAAGCTAAGTCACAGTGCCCTGTTCTGGGTGGTCAGGGAAGCATGGGACTTACCTGACCTAGCTGATTTAGGTCATGACCTACTTTTTTTAGGTCATGACCTACCTGACCTACCTAGCCTAGGTCATGACCTACCTAACCTAGGTCATGACCTGGGTGAACTAGGTCATGACCCAGGCCAATTTAAAAATTACTAAATTAGGAAATTTTTCAATTTTTGCAGTGGATGAGGTCAAAGCTGTTGTTATTACCAAATAAGGCAATTTTCAAACACCTTAACCGGTTTTATGTTTTTTTAATAGAGTTTGGATACTCATCCACTGCAAAAATTGAAAAATTTCCTAATTTAGTAATTTTTAAATTGGCCCGGGTCATGATCTAGTTCACCCAGGTCATGACCTAGGCTAGGTAGGTCATGACCTAGGTCAGGTAGGTCATGACCTAGGTTAGGTAGGTCATGACCTAGGTTAGGTAGGTCATGACCTAGTTCACCCAGGTCATGACCTAAATCAGCTAGGTCAGATAAGTCCCATGCTTCCCTGACCACCCAGAACAGGGCACTGTGACTTAGCTTAATCTTGTCATAATCTACAGATATGTAAAAAATCCCAATATGTTTCTAAAAATTTCAAGTCATTATTCTATGATATTTCATTCTTGTTTATATTCTCTATCTCACCATCCTCCACTCTCACCCTACACCTCTTAGACTATATCTCCCCCTCCTAGACCATACCCTCCTCCTCCCAGACTATACCCTCCTCCTCCTAGACCATACCCTCCCTCACCTAGACCATGCCCTCCCTCACCTAGACCATGCCCTCCCTCACCTAGACCATGCCCTGCCCCACCTAGGCCATATCCTATCTCACCCCAGACCATGACCTACCAACCCCAGGAAAGACCAACCTGACCTAGGTCATGACCAATTTTTTAGGTCATGACCTAATTCCCAGGTCATGACCTAGCTGCCCGGGTTTTGCCTAGGTTTTTGGGTCTTTTTAGTAAGGTCAATGTAACAAAAGTGTAGACTAATAAGACCAAATATGTGGTTGCCTGAAGTGAGTCTATCTACAATTAAAATAGCCTGAAGGGCTAAATCAAGGCAACAATTGGATAAGATAAAGAAAGATCTGTTGGAGAACTACTCTGTCACATGTACACAGTCTGGTACACGCCGCTTTGACATCGTTTGATAGGTATACACCATCAGCTTACAATATACTGTACAGTTGGTAGTATATTATCACACTACACGGCGGTGTCTTCTAGCTCCCTCAGTTGTTTCTTGTTCAACTGAGGTAAGCCTGTTCCTCCATTTTTTATCTTGTTTCTTACTTACCATATTTCCTTTCCTTTCCATACTTATAGTTACATTATAGTTTAAGTGACTTCTACAGGTACACAGAATTACAGTTGATTCCTGTTCAACCAAGTTTCAGTGACTCCTACAAGATCAATGCAAGAAAATAGTAAGCTGGAATAAGATGAGTTCAAATGTATCTCTACTGGCTGGTTTGTCTGGGGCTTGGCACACATGAGAGTGGGCTCTCTTTGTTATTTGCCTGCTTTTTTAATCAGAAATCTAGGACAAATAAACATTGATACACATCTAAATGATGTTAGTGTTATGTGCGCAAGGAGTGGGGACAAAAATTCCGAACTATTTTTTTTTTATCCAAGCCAAGTTGCAGTGATGATTGATGAGAGCTTGAATAGGCCAATAGGTACCACCATCAATTACAAGATGGCATATTTAATAATTACTCTCAAGCGGCTTATCTCAGAAGACACTGAGCTTTTAAACCTCTATGTCCTCAAAGGCCTCAACTGAGTCGATTGTGGACAGAGCCACAGGTATCTGTACGTGATATTCAACAATACTCATAGTACTCGTAGCCTTTGACTCACTGCAGGTGCGCGCCCTTGATTGCACTTGATTGCATTGCAACAGTGAATCTGTAAGACTAGTTAATAATGTATCTAATAAACAAAGGATTAGTGAACTAGTACTACAAGTAAGTAAGATGAATACACATTCCAGGACCATGTTGAGTGAACAACTGGGGTGCCAAACAGTAAGTACTCATTGCTATATACACCACCATGGTAGATAGATAGAACAAGGAAAAATAAAGGAATAAAGAAAACAAAAGGAAGAAAGAATACCCTATCCTTTGAGGTAGCGGGACTTCCATCTACAGCCTGGAAGGTCTCTGCTGCGACAGAATCAACCGCATTTCCTACACTAGTAGTGCTACACTCAGACATCACATACCCAGAGATCTTATATATACCAAGTTGCATTGTGAAACTTGAGTGCTTTTTAGGGCAGGGGACAACATCAGGAAAAGCCGTTTTTGCCTAGGTGACCCCAGAGTGGCCTAAAGCAAACTAGGTGACCTATGAATCCTATGGGATCCTAGGAATTTGGGCTTGTCCCTTGCCAGTCAAGGCTCTTGAGGATTTCCTAGGGTATCCTAGGCAAACCCAGGGCAAGCCTAGGTTTGCCCAGGTTTTCCCAGGTGTTCCCCAGGAGCACCTGGGCAAACCTGGGCAAACCTAGGCTTGCCTAGGGAATCCTCAAGAGCCTTGACTGGCAAGGGACGAGCCCAAATTCCTAGGATGCCATAGGATTCATAGGTCACCTAGTTTGCTTTAGGCCACTCTGGGGTCACCTAGGCAAAAACGGCTTTTCCTGATGAAGTTTGGAGTTCAGTGGGGGCTTCAAGTAGTCGATACCATGTAGATAACTCCCTTTTGAATATAGAATTGATGATTTAAAGTCACTTTAGTAAGATTTTGTGGTGACCAAGTGGTGACTGAACAGTAACTAGATTGCTCAACGAAATTTTACATAGACCGATCAAGCAGTTCAGTCACCCTCTTTTTTAGTCTAATTAGCTTACACTTTTGTTACATTGACCTGACTAAAAAGACCCAGAATCCTGGGCTTATCCTTCGAGCCTAGGTCATGACCTGGAGATTAGGTCATGACCTAGGGTCCAGGTCAAGACCTAGGTCAGGCTGGTCTAGGACATGGCCAAGGGTAGGGTAGGGGATGGTGTAGCAGGGGTGGGGGAGTGTGAGGGGGGAATGGGAGACCTGATAGGAGGGGAGGAAGACCAAAGGCAGGTAGGCAGGTAGGTGACCTAGGGTTGAATAGGGTATGCTTTGGGATGGGTAGGGGATGGGTAGGGGAGTGTAGTAGAGTGTCTGGGAGGAGTAAGGGAGTGTCTGGAAGAGGTAGAGAAGTGTGTGTGAGTGTAGGAGGAGGGAGACCAAAGAACAGGACACCAGGAAAAGGGAGGACAGGTGCTTGGGATGATAAGGGATGCTGTGTTAATGGATACCTGGGAAGAGGGACAGTGGAATAATTGAGATGCTGTGGAAGAGATCAGAACAATTCTTAAAGGGATTGGGGAATTGTTTCTGAGGGTGGCCGCAACATGGAAGGGGTCTTACAGGGCACCCTTAGGGATGTGGAGTAGGCAGAGCAGGAGGGTAGAACCACTTGCTCTGGGCAACTTGGTTTTGACCTGGTCTTGACCAGGGGCAGGTTGGTCTTGATCTAGGTCAGGTTGGTCTTGACCTAGGTCAGGTTGGTCTTGACCTAGGTCAGGTTGGTCTTGACCTAGGTCAGGTTGGTCTTGACCTGGGTCAACTTGGTCTTGACCTAGGTCAACTTGGTCTTGACCTAGGTCAACTTGGTCTTGACCTAGGTCAACTTGGTCTTGACCTAGGTCAACTTGGCCTTGACCTAGTTCAACTTGGTCTTGACCTGGGTCAACTTGGTCAAGACCAAGGTTAAGTTGGTCTTGACCTGGGTGAACTTGGTCTTGACCTGAGTCACTTTGGTCTTGACCTGGGGCAACTTGGTCTTGACCTGGGTGAACTTGGGCTGAACTTGGGCTTGACCTAGGTCACCTTGGTCTTGACCTGGGTGAACTTGGTCTTGACCTGGGTGAACTTGGTCTTGACCTGGGTGAACTTGGGCTTGACCTAGGTCACCTTGGTCTTGACCTGTCAGGTTGGTCTTGACCTAAAGCATTTTCAAAATGACTAATTAGGAAATTTTAATATTTTTGCAGTGGATGAGGTCAAAGCTGTTTTTATTACCAAATTAGGAAATTTTCAAACACTTTAATTGGTTTTATGTTTTTCTACACTTTTGATAAATTACTATATTAGGCAATTTTATTTCAATAGGGTTTATTTTCTAATTAGGCAATTTCAAAACTTTTGCAGTGGATGAGGTCAAAGCTGTTTCCATTGCATAATTGAAAAGTGACAAATCTTTTGCAGTGGATGAGGCCAAAGCTGTTTTCATTACTTAATTGAGAAATCACAAATCTCTTGCAGTGGATGAGGTCAAAGCTGTTTTCACTACTTAATGGGGAAATTGTCAAACTTAACAAAAAAAACTGTTTACACTCTTTCCCTGAGGACCACTGCTTGTAGTAGACATCCAGATCTCCTCTCTATATATGGAACAGGTTGCTCACCACAAATGAAGGTAGTCCTGTGGTGGGAAGGGGCTGGATTGCAAAATATTTTTTGGATAACCTTTGATTGTAGTGGATGAGGCCAAAGCTGTATGTCCATAAAAGGAAATCAATGAAAAGTGTTGAGTCTAAAGATTGCTTGATATAACATGCAGATTGGAGTGGATAAGGCTGATCCTTTTCATCCCCTGATGCCCTGATATGTTCTCTACCCTTTCTTGGTCTCTGATATATTTAGATGGCCCCTGGGAGATCAGTCTTTACTGATCTTTAAACTTTCCCATCAAAAACCCTCATTTTTTTCGAAATTTAAGGATAAGTATCAGAGTATCCAGGGCAGGTGGGGCCACAGGCATCTATGGCATTGTACTCTGGTATGATAGGTACATTTGGAGCACTCAGGAGTAGCCTATACTGTACTGGGAAAGTGGGTAATAATTGATCTCTGTATAAGTGTGCATAAATTTCGCTTTTTTACCTATTAAATCATTAATAGTGGCAGCTGTAGGGCAGAGAAGACTGTCTATCTTGGCATATAGCATGCTAGTATTATACAGACTAATATGAGAATCTTTTCTTGACCTACCCCACCCTTGTCTTGATGTACCAGTAGTCCTGTGTTCTTAAGTGTTAGATACATGTGTCAAACTTATGGTCACATCTTGAACCTCAGATAGTGAGTATATTTTCTCATAAATGTGCTCTATCAGGCTCGAGTACACTATCCCTCGAGTTACTCCTCCATCCATTGACTACAGCTTCCTCTATTAATGATTTAATAGGTAAAAAAGCGAAATTTATGCACACTTATACAGAGATCAATTATTACCCACTTTCCCAGTACAGTATAGGCTACTCCTGAGTGCTCCAAATGTACCTATCATACCAGAGTACAATGCCATAGATGCCTGTGGCCCCACCTGCCCTGGATACTCTGATACTTATCCTTAAATTTCGAAAAAATGAGGGTTTTTGATGGGAAAGTTTAAAGATCAGTAAAGACTGATCTCCCAGGGGCCATCTAAATATATCAGAGACCAAGAAAGGGTAGAGAACATATCAGGGCATCAGGGGATGAAAAGGATCAGCCTTATCCACTCCAATCTGCATGTTATATCAAGCAATCTTTAGACTCAACACTTTTCATTGATTTCCTTTTATGGACATACAGCTTTGGCCTCATCCACTACAATCAAAGGTTATCCAAAAAATATTTTGCAATCCAGCCCCTTCCCACCACAGGACTACCTTCATTTGTGGTGAGCAACCTGTTCTATATATAGAGAGAGGATCTGGATGTCTACTATAAGCAGTTGTCCTCAGGGAAAGAGTGTAAACAGTTTTTTTGTTAAGTTTGACAATTTCCCAATTAAGTAGTGAAAACAGCTTTGACCTCATCCACTGCAAGAGATTTGTGATTTCATAATTAAGTAATGAAAACAGCTTTGGCCTCATCCACTGCAAAAGCTTTGTCACTTCTCAATTAGGCAATGAAAACAGCTTTGACCTCATCCACTGCAAAAGTTTTGAAATTACCTAATTAGGAAAGAAACCCTATTGAGATAAAATTGCCTAATATAGTAATTTATAAAAAGTGTAGAAAAACATAAAACCAATTAAAGTGTTTGAAAATTTCCTAATTTGGTAATAAAAACAGCTTTGACCTCATCCACTGCAAAAATATTAAAATTTCCTAATTAGTCATTTTGAAAATGCTTTAGATCAAGACCAAGTCCACCCAGGTCAAGACCAGGTTGACCCAGGTCCAGACCAAGGTGACCTAGGTCAAGACCAACCTGGCCCTGGTCAAAACCAACCTAACCTAGGTCAAGACCAAGTTGACCAAGATGACCCAGGTCAAGACCAAGTTGCCCAGAGCAAGTGGTTCTACCCCTCCTGCTCTGTCTACTCCACATATCTAACACTGGCCTGTAAGACCCCCACCATGTTGTGGCCACCCTCAGAAATAATTCCCCAATTCCTCTATCAATTATTCTGATCTCTCCCACAGCATCTCAATCATTCCACTGTCCCTCTCCCCAGGTATCCATTAACACAGCCTCCCTTATCATCCCTAGCACCTGTCCTCCCTTTTCCTGGTGATCCTGTTCTTTGGTCTCCCCCTCCTACACTCACACACACTTCTCTACCTCCTCCAGTGTTATGACTCGATCAATAGTCTTGTCCAAACCTTCACAGTACGTAACTCGGTGGTAACAATAATAAGAGAAATTAATGGAGATTATAGAGCAAGCCTTTACCTAAAAAGTGGTTGCCTAAAGTGGATCAAGAGCCATTTAGATAAGTACCTACTTTAAAGTTTAAATAAATACTACTCAGGACCAACTAGTGTACCAAATAATGTCAAGATATGCGCGTAGACTAGCGAGGAGCTTGACAGCATTACACGAGACAGGCTCTCAATGTTCAACATTTTTCGCTTTATACTATGCCTTCTGTCCGTCCAGCAATGGGTCAGAGCCATGGGTATCTGTAAGTTTATTAATATTGTACTACTGTCAGATAAGGTAAGTATATCACAAGAGCATGAAGTGGGGAATGTAGTTATGATAACTTAACATCTGAAGGTATATAAGTAAGAGAAAGGAGAGCCCTACCTATATTGTACAAATGATGATACAACTGAGGGATAGCACTGCTACAGGACTGATGGGAGCATTAAGCACAGAAGCGAGGATGTATTAGAATCATTGTTTAAGGAGGTGTTGTTTGAAGAGGCATTGTTTGAGAAAAGGCCAGGCTCAAACTGGTAGAAACGGTAGTGACAGCAGAAGGGGAAGCAATAGCAAAACCGGAACTCAAGCAGTGGTTGGGAAATGCATGATAGTTGTAACATTGTTATTGGCCTTGTCCTGTGTTTTCTCCTTCTCTTTATGCCTTATCTAGTAATGTGTCGAAATGTTGGTTCCATTCAGTAGCCTATTACTACATGCATATTAATTATATATAACTTGCAGCAAACGACGCAACATGATGGGATGTGTGTCATGCCCTAGGCATATACAGACTGCCAATGTTTCCCGCTTACTGTTACATAACCCGCTTCCGCCGCATTTCCGGTTCCAATACACTTCCACTTTGCTTCCGTTTTACTTTTTCCTTCACTGTACACTTTCTATGATCCTGTCAATCCATTCTCCATCATTCTTACAATCATACATATGCTTTATGCTCATCCCGCTGCTTCCGCTTATGTTCATCATTGTCTTTCATCCCTTGTACTTCTTTTGGCTATTCTTGTCTTTTCTACTCTCAGATTATTACCTATCGCTACTCCGGTCCTCAAGTACCCTTTATATAGTTCTGTACCATGTCAAGTACAGTAGATTGGAAATATTGCTTAACCCCTTGACTCGTGTGCTCTTGTGTGTTCTGGTTTCTCGCTTTATCTGTTTCTTTAACTCTGTTTCTTCACTCCATCGTTTTCACAACCTCTGCAATCTACTATCATCTATTTGGTTCCGCTCTGTTTGCGCCGCATCAGGTCAGCTACCGCTTGACCTTCCGCTTCCGCTCATATCGCTATCAAAGCTGCTTGTACTTAGTGGATCCTACCCTTCGAGTTGGAAACTCATCTACTCTTAGGCTTACTCGCCGAGTTCATTCTATTGCCAGTACGGACCTGCCGTCCCTACATTAGTCCCTTGGACAATCCCGACACGAGTCTTACATCCCATAGGCACTTCAGAACCGTTCTACACTCACATCCTTTCACATCTCAAACCAACTTTCCCAGTTCGGCTGAACGACAGAAGTATGGAGCGTATCTGCACTTTGGTTTCCAGGTTTGTAACCTGCGCTCAAAGGACTCCGCCTAGATCCTTACAACGTGTCTGAGGCTAACAGTGCACTCACTGGGGCCCCGGGGCGCAGCCACTGCCTCTGAGTTTTGGCTGAGTTTGTAATCCCAACCTGGGCCCAGATGGCAACCATACACATTGTATGGGTCTTTAAGCTCATACAGGCTTCACCACTTGACTCCCTCTTCGGAGTTTGCCTTGGGTTTTACACCAACGTATGGCAAAGACCAATGTCTGTGTCACAGGTCATGTGAAGGGTACTTGGGGTCTTGGGTCCGGCAGCCTTTGGATCAGGCCAAAATGTCGGCTAACAAAGCTGACCGTTCCTGCGCTTTACATGTAACGCCTCCGCCTCTCCATAATCACCACTGACCATATCCGGTGATACAGTCATCCTAGACGCCGCCGATAGACCAAACGGTCTATTTTATCATTCTATTTATTATTAATTATATAATAAATCCGTTACTATAAGTATCGTACAATTACTTAAGAGTCTAGTTAGTCTTTTACACTGTTGTACACACAATAGTATCCTATTTGTTGTGTTCACCGGTGTTCTTAAGGACTTTGCCCATAGGGCGCGTTATACTTTTTTGAACATCAAAAAATTACTATTGTGTGAATAACACAAAGCTATTAGTTAAAACAAGCTAAAAACAGTTATACTACCAAGTATAACAATCACTATTCCAACTCGCTTCAACAAGCTATACAAATCCGCTCCATTTTTCCTTCTCGCTATATCATTTGCTGTCCCCATGACCTCTCAAAATCAATCAGAGAAGTCATATCAGAGTGTGCGCGATTGCGCACCTTCCATTCGTGGTGACATGTCACCACACTCAATCTATTCAGTCGCATCAGCGACTCATTCCGTACATGCGTCTGAAGGACAGCACTACAGGCAGGACAAGAGTCCACCTAATGAACAGTCTATGACTATTCGTAAGAAACGGCCAACCCGAGAGGGTTTAAGTGAGATTTCTTCTGCGCTACGAGATGTAGCGGCATCACTCGACAAGAGTACGCAAGTAATCAATCATATTCTCAATATAACTGAAAAATGGGATGCATCTAGCATCTGATCTGATGAAGAAAGATCTTCTTCATCAAGAAACAGCAATAGAATCACTATTGCTGCACCCACACCGAGACGGCCTACCGTCACACCACCGGTATTGCACAATGCAGCACCATCTGTTCCTACCGAGGCAAACAACTCGGTACGCCAATGGCGTGAGACTGTGCCCAAGGCACCGTCAGTCCAACAATCACTGTTGGACAAACAGTATTCACAAGGGATGACCAAGTCACCCCGTCATGTTCCTGTATTCCAACAGGAATACGCACCAGTGTCAGTAACTATACCAACACCCATCTACACATCCCGCATGAGACAGAGTCCCAATGCGGAGGCAGCGTCTCTGACACTGCGAGGTCCCAGGCCATTACCGGTGACCAAATCTTGCTCACCACAAAGTGTGGTGAACATTAAAAGTGAACCAAAGTTACCTCGTAACTTCAATCAGGTAGTAGTGATACCACCACAGGAAAGTACAATGTACTTCCCTACTGCAAGGGCGCCAATGGTACCCAATATTATTACACCTCCAGTAGTTGTACCAAACACTACTGGAAATCATTCCAGTATGGGACCGCAACATGGTACCCTTCCGGTAGTTCCTACTACCATATCCATCGCCCTGGCAACACAAAGTGTTGCCCATCCGGTAGTACACACTACCGTAAGACTGCCCAAATTGCTGCCCAGCAATGTGCCAGAGCCAAGTTCAATGCCAGTACCAACGGTATTGGCCAAGTTGCAACCACAGCCGCTTCCGTTGGGAGTAGCTAAAGATTGGGTGAGTCGCATAGCGATTCAACGCCAACATAATGCCAGTCTCCGAGATTTCGGATTTGCGCCATCTGGGCTTCCCGACCAAGTGGTGGGATATAATGTCGATGGAATACCCGTTGACTAATTGACTACTCCCAGAGAAATCTGGGATCGATTTTACATCCCACCTGCCGAGTCCTTTCCAGGACCAAGCAACAATGCGAGAGCAAAAGCTCCTAGCAAAAAATCCCATGAAGGGGGGAGGAAGCACAAGAGTGCTAAATCCAAAGGCCGCAAACGCAGCCCATGGTCAGATGAATCATCGGACCCAAGTGACACTGAGTCAAATACTGACTCATCGTCTAATGCCTCTTGGCTAGACAAATTTGCTACCCGCAAGGGTAAAATTACTAGAAATGAGCAGCGTAAATTACTGCGCTCACTTGCATCTAAGATGCGAGAAACAACAGGTGACAATGAACGTCATTCCCAATGGAAACACAAGGTACACAAAGTGTACCGTAAACAAATTTGAGATAAGGTAGGGAATCCTATCCCTCCCATTGAGAGCCGTAAAGCTCTTAAAGTTCCATCTCCGGAGGTCTATGATGGATCTCCGGATGTTGATGTCTTCGAGCGGTGGCTAATGTCACTTCTCCAATGGATGGTAGTCAACCGCATGTGCGGTGACAATTACGATGCTACATGGACTGCCGTGCTTGGCATGTTTCTACAGGGCAAAGCCCTTGACTGGTATAACGACGAAGTCGCTGGTATACACTGCACTGTCCTTAAGTGGACATTTGAAGGCGCCATTATTGGTGTCTTTGATCGTTGCATCCAAGCAACAACCATTCATCAAGCTGCACGGCAGTTTGACCTTATTGAGTATTCACCCGATACGGGTGTGAGGGATTATTATTCCTCACTTACACGATGGGCATCACGGATGCTCCAAACACCGGATGATGCAACAATGCGGAAACGGTTCATTGAGGGATTACCCTTCAATATTATCAGGCAACTCACAAACGAGGGGATCATTCCGGAGTATGCCAAATTAGAAGTGATGGTCAGAGCCGTCACACGCATTGAGGACCACATGGCCCTCACTAAATATTATGTCTCTTCTAGGAATAGAGACGATGAGCTTGAATCATCAGAACACCCCGATGAGTCGGACACCGAGAACATTAGAAATGTTCTTGAGCCAATCGAGGAGGACACCTCCTTAAGTATCGGAAAGGATAAACCTTCCGAATGATTTATTGGTTTATTCCGACGCCCAGGTAATATGCCTTACCTGGGCATCACTACTTATCCTCAGCCCGGATTCTCACTGAGAATTCTCATTAAGCAATACTCGGAAACTTCCGAGTCTGCACGTTGAACATTCGGACATTTCCGAATCAAATCATGCTCTAGTGGTACGCCCCACTATTGTTTGATTCGGACAAGTCCGAAAATCTGATGCGCCGCATCAATTAATCCCGTACTTGATACGGGATCATTCTATGTTAAACCAAATTAAAAATGGTTTGGATGGTGATGATGTCATTACCATTTTCGATTCACATCCCTGATGCTAATCTGGTGGGGGAGGGTGTAACGCCTCCGCCTCTCCATAATCACCACTGACCGTATCCGGTGATACGGTCATCCTAGACGCCGCCGATAGACCAAACGGTCTATTTTATCATTCTATTTATTATTAATTATATAATAAATCCGTTACTATAAGTATCGTACAATTACTTAAGAGTCTAGTTAGTCTTTTACACCGTCATACACACAATAGTATCCTATTTGTTGTGTTCACTGGTGTTCTTAAGGACTTTGCCCATAGGGCGCGTTATATTACAGGTCTTATCCATTAAAGCCAACTATTGGGAATCACTTATACATATGCAGCACAGTTGCTCGAGGCTATCATAAGTGGTATCATTGGAAAGCTAGATAACAGGCCTTCTCAAGAGAATGTTAACTACACTGAGGATGGGC
Source organism: Rhodocollybia butyracea (assembly GCA_015501585.1). NCBI lineage: Eukaryota > Fungi > Basidiomycota > Agaricomycetes > Agaricales > Omphalotaceae > Rhodocollybia > Rhodocollybia butyracea. The sequence goes on from JADNRY010000004.1 coordinate 866,137, forward strand.
AGAACTATACAAGGAGTAGAAGGAAACTCACCCAAGGGAAACTGGGCGGCGAGTGATCATGAAGTGTAAAGGTACTCCTGACCCCAGAGAATTGTGGAGTAATTGGAGAATAGAAATGTCCACAAATCCAAGTCACATACAGGTACTTGCAAGTTGACTCATGGGAATACTTGCAAGTCCAAGTACTTGTTTCCCATGAGTAGCAACAAGTCACAAGTATTGCCTTTTGGTCCACAAGTACTTGGACCACAAGTCAAGGACCATTATTGTGTGCCCAGGTAATGTTATTAGGTGTCATTCTGGACACTAAATACCCCCGTGATGCTGCCTTGCATGAAATAAATGTTCTTTACATGGTATTATAACAATAGAAAACTATGGAATAGCTGAATTATCTTTGTAAGTACCAACTACTTGCAGGTACTTGTGAGTATGAGTCATGGGAATACTTGCAAGTCCAAGTACTTGTTTCCCACGAGTCACAACAGGTCACAAGTATTGCCTTTTGGTGCACAAGTACTTGGACCACAAGTCCAAGTATTACTTTACTTGGACTCGTGGACATCTTTATTGATGGAGAAACCTCGCAAAGTACTTGTTTCCCACGAGTCACAACAGGTCACAAGTATTGCCTTTTGGTGCACAAGTACTTGGACCACAAGTCCAAGTATTACTTTACTTGGACTCGTGGACATCTTTATTGATGGAGAAACCTCGCACTTTAGGCAACCACTTTTTAGGTCTTGTTAGCTTACACTTTTGTTACATTGACCTGACTAAAAAGACCCAAAATCCTGGGCCTATCCTTTGGCCTCAGGTCATGACCTAGCTCAAGTTGGTCCTGACCCAGGAGCCCTAGGTCATGCTTTGGGAAGAGTAGGGGATGGGTAGAGGAGTGTAGAAGAGTGTCTGGGAGGGGTAAGGGAGTGTCTGAAAGAGGCCTGAGAGAAGTGTGTGTGAGTGTAGGAGGGGGGAGACCAAAGAACAGGATCACCAGGAAAAGGGAGGACAGGTGCTAGGGATGATAAGGGAGGCTGTGTTAATGGATACCTGGGGAGAGGAACAGTGGAATGATTGAGATGCTGTGGGAGAGATTAGAACAATTGTTAGAGGGATTGGGGAATTGTTTCTGAGGGTGGCCACAACATGGTGGGGGTCTTACAGGCCACTGTTAGGTATGTGGAGTAGGCAAAGCAGGAGGGGTAGAACCACTTGCTCTGGGCAACTTGGTCTTGACCTGAATGAACTTGGTCTTGACCTGGGTCACCTTGGTCTTGACCAGGGGCAGGTTGGTCTTGACCTGGGTCACCTTGGTCTTGACCAGGGGCAGGTTGGTCTTGACCTGGGTGGACTTGGTCTTGACCTAAAGCATTTTCAAAATGACTAATTAGGAAATTTTAATATTTTTGCAGTGGATGAGGTCAAAGCTGTTTTTATTATCAAATTAGGAAATTTTCAAACACTTTACAGGCCTTCCAATAAATAATGACATTCGCGTGAAATTTTTTTTTTTGTGTGAATTTTTGAAAATCCTAAAAAGGCGCTTCAGCGCTTGGCGCTCTCAGACTATCTTTCTCTCCATGGGCAATCGTCATATTCCCTCTGAACTGAAGGATATCACACTCGAACTTTGGGAAATAGGCTGGGACCTCAGTGATATAACATACATCTTCCATGTCTCTCGTCGCAGCCTGTATTGCTGGTGCAACCTTCTAGATGCCTTTGGCTCTACTAAGCCACAACCTACTGCACTTTGTGGACGTCCTCGGGCTGTTGGTCTTGCAATAATGGAAGTTATACACGAAGTATTCCAGCAGAGCCCTGATACCTATCTGGAAGAACTACAGTGATTTCTTGCAGCTCAACATGACTTTTACATCTCAATTTCAACTCTACACCTTACACTGGAACGTGTTGGCCTCACAAGACGCATGCTGAAGAGGATAGCTATTGAACGGGATGAAAGATTGAGAGCCAAATGGAGAGTGGGCATTCAAAATCCTGAAAACTTTTCTGGTACTGGTACGTTGTCGCTAATGATTGCCACAGTTTTGTCCTCACTAAAATTCATAGGATGCAAATTTGTCACTATCGATGAATCTAGCAAGGATGAACGTACACTTTGATGATGGTATGGACGAGGATTCAAAGGCCAAGATATTATCCATCCCGATGTATTTGTGCGTGGCGAAAGATATACACTCATTGCAGGAATTTCAATGAAAGGATACATGGCTACACGAGTTATTCCTGGATCCTGTGATAGCTTTGAGTTTTTTGACTTCATCGTTGAGGATATTGTGAGTTGTATGGCGCATATCTTGCTGAGGAGTCATTCAGCACATGGAAGGCCTACTTGCGTTGCCATCAAGTTCTGCTGGACTCTTGTGGCTGTGTTACTGAAGAAATGGCACGCAGGTGGTTTGCACATGCGGGTTATCTGTTTTAGCTACATGATCGAGAATCTGCACTATAACGACTGTAAAATAGTTGATAATGTATACAATGGGATTTGAACGTGATGCAAAGCTGGACAAACAAATAGCAACAACAAGTTTTCAGAAAACATTGTGATAGCAATCTCACAAGATGAGATAAATGCAAAGAAGACACAGAAAAGGGATATAGCAATAGTAATGTAACAGGAAATCAAGCCCACAAACCATTCCTGACATCACGAAGGAACCGCGCATGAGTATCAAGTATTTCCATTGACCCAATAACCGAAAAATTAGCCCCTTCCCAGTGACATTCTTGAAGCTTCGTAACATGCGGCGAACCTGGTTTGTATCCCAAACGTTCGAGCTGAGATATCACAGTTGCAGACAGATTGTAATGAGCACCGAAATCATCAAGTGATACAGTGGGAATAGCAAGTTGTGCTGCAGGGGAAGAAGGAGCTGAATGCGGAATTGACACCGTTGGTGTGCACACCGCCACTGGCATAGGGAGAGGTGCAGTCGAAGGCAAAGCAAGTGCAGCTCCGCGCATTTGAGCTTGCATCATGAACTGCATCTGGTGCATTTGCATTTGTTGCATCTGCTGCTGACTCTGCATTGATTGAGCCATTATGAATTCCATGAAACCTGGTGTGGCTGATGGAATGGGAGCAACTGCAGGAACGGTAGCGGCTGAAGGAACAGGTATGGCTGATGTAACGTTCAAGGAATGGGAGACCAACGGTGGAAGTTTGCGTCAGTTGTAGTCGAAAAAAGCTGTGTTCAGAGGCTTGGTAATGCTTGCAAATCCTTGGCTCTGCATTTTCGAAGTCAATACAAGACAATGAAGTAAAAAAAAACGTACAATCTTCGATGCCCAATTCGCGATTGCAAGCGAATCAAGTTCCCAGTATCCACCACACGGCCCCTTGAACATACGCTTGTTGGGAAACAGATCCGGGTAATTGTCGATTTTGTACTTGTTTTCAAGTACCTCACAATGAGGACCTATAGTCACATCAAATTTCTAGTTCACCAAGAGTAAGCAAGGGCCGAAAAACTTTATTTGTATGCCACGTACCATCTTTTGAGCCGCAATTGAGGTTGATACTGCTTCTGGCACAAGTTCCTTGTAATCAAAGTCATTCTTTGAGCTGCTTGCATGTTTTCGGGTATCATCCTTTGTCTACAGTCAGTAAGGTATATGTGCATATAAGGTCAAAAAACTTACATTTTCATCGGGATCCAGTTTTCTTGGCGGAAGAGAAATCAGGTAGACATCACGTTTAGCAGCGGTTTTGCTAATAACTTCATTGACAAGAGCTTCAAAGCAAATTTGAGTGCCCATGGCAAGGATTGGAGCCGCTTGGGGTGTTTTAAATTTATACTGCAGTTTCTTTTCCTGAAGAAGATCAACACTACATCCCAGCGCTTTAGCAATGTTACTGAGGAGATTGTTGTACTGTCCATCTGACGCAAATTTGAATGGATCCTTCTGCACATAGTTTGCAATGTTGAACCTGGGATTTGGAGCTGCTTTTCTGGAACTGGAGCATGTCGGTGGCGTATCCTTGGCCACAAGAACTGTAATACAATATGAAAAAGAGTCGTTCTCAGGTATGTGTGATTTTTTTGATTTTTTGCGGTGCGGTTGTTCTTCTTCATTGCTAGAGTCGGGTTCTGGATCATTGTGTGATTTCTCCTGGATCATTGTAGTGGGCTTAGTTATCGGCTCAGATGTGACTGCTCACGCGTTCACGAGTTAGCATTAAGCAACAGAGACAATAAAACCACGTACCAGTACCCGGTGGATCATCCTGCAATTCCTCATTGTCAAATTCTTCAGTAAGGCTTGGGCTGGAAATTCTTTCTTCATCATCAGATCCATCCATCGTAGAGAGCAACAGTAAAAAGACACAGAACAAGCAGAGGTTTTGAAGTCTTCGATGTAGAAGGGAGAGTTCTGTACGGACCGTACTTGCCCTTTCTAGTATTTTTGAAATTCACACACAAAAAAAAAATTTCACAAGTGAATGTCATTATTTATTGGAAGGCCTGTAATTGGTTTTATATTTTTCTAATAGAGTTAGACACTTTTGGAAATTTTGATAAATTTACTATATTAGGCAATTTTATCTCAATAGGGTTTTATTTCCTAATTAGGTAATTTCAAAACTTTTGCAGTGGATGAGGTCAAAGCTGTTTTCATTGCCTAATTGAGAAGTGACAAAGCTTTTGCAGTGGATGAGGCCAAAGCTGTTTTTATTACTTAATTGGAAAATGACCAAACTTAACAAAAAAACTGTTTACACTCTTTCCCTGAGGACCACTGCTTGTAGTAGACATCCAGATATCCTCTCTATATATGGAACAGGTTGCTCACCACAAATGAAGCCAATCCTGTGGTGGGAAGGGGTTGGATTGCAAAATATTTTTTGGATAACCTTTGATTGTAGTGGATGAGGCCAAAGCTGTATGTCCATAAAAGGAAATCAATGAAAAGTGTTGAGTCTAAAGATTGCTTGATATAACATGCAGATTGCAATGGATAAGGCTGATCCTTTTCATCCCCTGATACCCTGATATGTTCTCTACCCTTTCTTGGTCTCGGATATATTTAGATGGCCCTGGGAGATCAGTCTTTATTGATCTTTACACTTTCCCATCAAAAACCCTCATTTTTTTGAAATTAGAGGATAGGTATCAGGCTATCCAGGGCAGGGTGGGCCACAGGCTTCTAGGACATTGTACCCTGGTATGATAGGTACATCCAGACGGCTCAGGAGTAGCTTATACTGTGCTGGGAGAGTGGGTAATAATTGACATGTGTCTAATTATGCATAAATTTCGCTTTTTTGACCATTAACCCATCGGTCCACATGACCTACACCGTCCCAGCCAACTCCGAGTACTTCTACAACAAAGTGACCGTTCCTGTGAATCAGGACGCCATCGGCTCGTACTTCATGGTCGCGGGCTTTACCGGTGGCTACTCTGGGATCCAGGTCAACAGCGCCACCAAACGCAGGGTCCTCTTCTCCGTCTGGGACGCAGACAACGGCCAGAAGACCACGCTCGTGAGCAAGGGCGCAGGTGTCATCAGCAACAATTTTGGTGGCAAGGGCACAGGAGGCCAGGCATACCTCGTGCTTGGCTGGAAAGCCGGCACCACCTACAAGTTCATCACACGCATCCGCCCTGAATCCAGCTCAGGCAGTTTGTTGTTCTCCACGTGGATCTTCACCCCAGAACGCCTGGCGCTATATTGCCACCTGGAAGCGTCCTTCCACCACCACATATCAGTCCGGCGTGCACTCCTTCCTAGAGAATTTTGCCGACACTAGAGGTTATGTCGGTTGTCGTGTGCAATACGCTAACCAGTGGACACGTAACACGAGTGGTGCCTGGTCTGAGGCTACCACTGGTCGCTTCACAGGTGATGCTACCGCGAGCAATGCACAGCGCAAGGATTATGCCAGTGGGCTGGAGAACGGGCGTTTCTACCTCCACAATTGCGGCTTCTTCGCAGATTTTGTGGCGCTCAACCAGGACTTCACCCGCCTGGCCACTGGCGTTCAGCCGACGGTCGATGTAAACACTTTGCCAACCCAGTGAAGCACAACAAACCAACAATGGTTCGCAATATCTGTTACCTCTATCCTGATTAATGCTGATTTCTCAGGCAATTAGTTCAATTTCTTGCATGTACTTGTACCAACGTCTGTTTCTTTCTTGTACTCTCGTTTCAAAAATTTTGCTTGAAATATATTCGCTTCTCTAAAATCTTACATATGCTTTCATGCCTCTCCATTGGCCCAATACTAACCTTTCTCTTTCCCTATTGTGCATGAGCACTGCCAATTCTGTCGCCTCAACAGTCATTCCCGCCATTCTCATGATCATTGATATGTATTTATAAAACCTGTTGTAAAACCACTAGCCAGGCACCTAAAGGCTAAGATAAATATGTCCTATGAATGTATATGTTCTAATATTGAAAATCAAAGACAACTTTCATGTGTTCATGTGCAGTGGATACAGACCCATGCTATACTTATACAGCGGGAGAATTTCGACACGTAGTAGTAGTAGTATTTACTATTGTGTGATGCATGATGAATCGACGCTAGCCGGCTCAGTGGAAATCGCGAATGATCTGTTCTCTCCATGGCATTTCCTTTTTCTGGCCAGGTCTTGCCCTCCCTGCCCTCCTGCCCAAACTTCTAAAAAAAAATGTCCCTGCTACTTTGTAAATCCAGTTCGGAGCCCACTGAGATTGAACCACTTCCACACCTACCACCTTGACAAATATATTTGTGGCTCAGATAAGAACATACTGGGAAACTAAAACTTTTGAAAAGTATCATCAAGCAGAAACATGGGGAGAGCTAGAAAGTATCAAGTTCTACCTGCAACCCAGCTTTACGCAGTTGTATCAATGGTTTGTACACTTCTTCATTAAGTTCTCGACCCAGGACCTGCAATTTCACTGACTTCAGGCACTCTATACCGGTCATTGCCACTACATTCGGCCCTGGCGTCCAACGTGAGCAAATAACATCAATGAACAGCTGGTCGACATTGAACCAGTGAGCAAGCACACGGAGAGAAAGGTGCTCCAATTTCGGAACAAGTGGGTTGGCGAAGCCATCAGAGTCTCCGTCTTCAATGTCTCTGTAGGCATGCAAACGAGCGATAAATGACATGGTAATATATTGGTGTTTAGATGCAGATGCCTTCTTTTTCATTTTCGCCATAGGTTTTTTCGTAAAAATTGAAGCGGCACAATTCCGGTGTGGTCACAAGTAATGAGACCAGGTCGTCATTACAGATGACTATGTTCTCCATTTCCAGCGTTGTCAAAGAACAGCCGGATCGCAACAGGAGGGAAATAAATTTGTCGTGCGACCAGAGAGTATCTCTGGCAAGAACTTGAAGCTCTTCATAGTAAATCGACATTTCCTGCAATGCTGGAAAATGTGCAGCGTCCATGAGTGAGCTGAATGTTTGAGGCGCACAATGGCCATCCTCAAACACCACTGAGAGTGAGCGGATTGTTTCTGAGGTCTGTGGTGGTATTTCGGAAAAGCGTGATTCGTCGTAGATGTATGAAAACACGTAAGAAAGTGTCTCCAGACTTGGACAAAAGGCTAAAGCTCTAAAAAGCTCATAGTTAGGGTCAATGAATGATAATTCTAGAGTTTTGATCTGGCCCCACGGGAACGTCTCTTTCCTTTCCACAGTTGGCAAGGTGAACAGTGTAAGTCGAGTGAGCTGAGGTGCGTTGCAAAAGATATCAAATTCGGTACGCCCTTGGTCTTGGTCAATGTAAAATTCCAATGATTTCAGCGACTTCAAAGCACAATTTTTCAAAGCGGCGAAGCTCGGAAAACCTTCCAAATTAGCAAAGTCAGTGATTAGTGTCAGATGTCTCCATCTTGCAGACTGAGCGAATAAAATACGCATGAACTCCGGCTCGGGAACTGGACCATGTTTCCCTGAAAACTGATATCTAAAGGTCCAGTTCCTCCCGCATGGTCGAGACACCATTTCACCGGAGCCGCAAGTCTCGCGAGATCGTCCACGGCTTCTTCAGTGTCGTCACACAGAAAAGTGTTAAGCTGGATTTTTCGCCAAAGAGCTGTACAGGACAGCACTATATTACGCCAGCGACTACACACGGCCATGAGACTACAGCCGGGAAGAGTGATGCCGAAGGATTCGGAGATGTTGTTTTGCATGTCTGGGTCGCATGAAAAATGGGTGAAGATGAGATTGAGAACCTCGGAAGGCAAGCGCCTGATTGGAGCAAGTAGAGACTTGTATTTTTCTTGCTGAATCTCTAATCGCTTGAGCTTGTTGGTCAGCGATATGAGCTCCCATCTGATTCGATCTGCATCAACGTCCAAGCCTGCAATTATATCTCGAATTTCGGAAGTGCAGAAAAGGGCTAGAGAATTTTGAGCCCTTAGCAAGTTCTGGAGGGAGGAGGAGGAGGAGAACGACGCGCTCAAAGGAGTATCCGGGATACTGGTATTGCACTTTTCGCAGAGCATTTCGCGTTTTGCGTGTCAAGATAGAATCCTGTCAAATGTGCTGTCAGTAGAGAGATAAACAAGTCGCAGTGAGGCTAGAGTTGAAGACGAAATATAGAGGGCGAACCGAGCGTTACCTGCAAGCAGCAAAACTTTATAAGTATATGCAAACAAGTGTGTAATTGGTGAGTCTGTGGTGGTAACTGTTGAAAACGACGAACTCACGGTCCGGCACATTACCGTGGCGCCTTCCAGGTGTGTGGCTGTGTCAAATTCTTGTTTTCCATTCCACCCCAGAGGCTGCCCAACGTCTACAGTACAAGCACGCTTCCTTTACTTCTGCATTTGCCTCGCTTGATAGGTAATGTCATTAGTGGTTATCACGAATTTGAAGGACAAGCTCAGGTGGATTTTTATTCTTGCACGTTTCCCATCCTCGGAGCTCCTTCTATCCCTGACCTTGCAGAAATCATCGAAGTAATCTATTCCTGTAAAGCCTCATATGAAAGTTTATCCAAGTCCTTCGGGTACTACTTTATTAATTATTCGCGCTTGTAAGTCATTCAAACTGTCCGATATCTTGTGATCTAAAGGACCTTTCACGTTTAGTCCGCAAGTTCAAAGGCCGAACGCCTAGCACCACCTCCCACACCAGCCGTCCTTCCTTTGACAAAGACAAGGCAGAATTGAAGACATCGATTGAAGAAACCAAAGCAAAAGAAGATGTTACACTCGTGCTTACTTGCACCTTGTATTCCAGACTACTCAATGTCGGTATTGGCGGTCTTGCAAAGATTTGACTACGGTGTTAGCAAGATAAATGGGTCAAACGTACACTCGCTCTTTAACATCTTGACGTTGGAGCACACGGTACGTACACGTCCTTTTCGATAGTTTGAAGTGTTGGTTTCAGGCAACAGTGAGTTTTCCAGATAGAGTCGATATATATAACCTTTCTAACTAAGCACTCTGTTTTCAGTGTGTTGAGAATTGTTATCGGGTGGTATTGGCTCCGCCCTTCGACAAAGCTTACAACGCCCTCCGTGTACCGAAACAGGTAACCTTCACGTCCTTTGACCCCGACAATCTTCCTCTCCCTTCTCCTGAACTGCTCGCACTTCATGCAGCTCATGCCAAGCTCGCACATTTGGCGTGTTTCTTGAGGATCGTGTCGGTGTTGGCTTGTTCAAGCTGTGAACAGTATTAGTTATAACTCAACAAGCGATCAAGAAAACACACCTTTTTGACGTTCAGAATAAACATGTTCAGCTCTAGAAACGGCCGAAGCGCTTCGTGGCTCCGCTTGAGCTTGAGTTCATCTTTATCGTCGATGAAACTCTCTCAGAAAACAGCTTCAACCGCTTCTCGTTCTCTTTAATGGACTGTTCGCGTGCGCCTCCTGCTGCCAAATAGCTCGGCCTCGAGGCTCGGAGTCGATGTAGAGCTGGAAGATTTTGCGCCAGGAGTATAGTTCGCTCTGTAAGAGCAATGTAAGCAATGTTAGTGAGATTGCATGGAAAGGGACGTACCGTATTGTTATTCTCTGATGAAAGACTGGTGGTGCCAGGATGTGATAGCGCAGAATGTGTTTTTACGAGCTGAAATTGGCCGGGCAGAGTTGCTGATCTTTCTTGAAGACTGCTCCTGTGACTATTGAGGCGGTGGAAAGCAGCTCGAAGAACGAGACGAGAGGGATGTCATAGTTGTGGGTGGATTCGATTTTGGAAGATCTGTGGCGAATCCTCATTGTAATCCTCCTCCGCGGAGTTCCGCTGCAAAGCCCGCTTCTCGTTTGTTGGCGTTGCTTGCCCTGGCTTCGTCTCCGATTCATCGTGTCCTTTCGCGCTCTGATACAACACCTAGAGTCTCCGACTTTCGTATAATCCATTGCGGTCAGTAATGAGGTAGCACATAGCTATTTTTCATTGTCTCCTCGTAGTGGATGTAAGAAGATAACCGGCGGGCGCTTTGTCGTTCCGATCCGGACCGCATGATCTCTGTACAGTGTACGAGTTTGCAAGTTAATATTCATCTCTATCCTAGGAGCACTGAACCGAGCAAGGACCGAGAGAATCTGACTAACTTCACCTTCGGCATCTACAGATGCCTCATTTGGCTCGCAAAGCTCGGAATGAATGCACGATGAATCCGAACCAGAAACCAGAAACTTTCAACGCAGAATATCAGCAGCGAAATTTAGTAAAAGCTCACCAGAGGGAGCGCACTGTCTAGGATCTCGATCAGCTCTCTGCCGCTCTCTGAATACATTATTTGATACGCCATTTCCTGCCTTGATTGTCTCCCTTCTCAACCCGCCGTCTTGGACGGTTTCGAAAAGGTGTCAATGTATTCATCATCGCAGAAATTGTGTTTTTGCTGCCCCGCCGACCTGTATAGACATCTCATCCAAATCTTGGTGGTGACCTTGTATGCACCGCCCTTGTTCAAACTCGGAACAAGGAATGGAAGATCTGCTCGGTCATACTTACTTCTGCCACGGTTGTTTCGGAAGATCCACCCCTCCTTCTAGGGGAGTACACTAAGTCACAGAGGTAGGAGTAGGAGTAGGAGGCGGGGGTCCACCTGGTGCTGAGGAATATGGTGCCATATATTCGAATAAGCTCCCGACCTTTTAAGGAGTTCTCTTCTGTTGGCGTATTCCCCCCATCAATTCTCCTCATCTTTCGTTTGGCTCCGACGCACAAATATATCGTTGCTACCAGCCAGAAATTTTGACTAGGTCAATCAGTCTGTCGTGGACGGGATGATTATAGAGCTATAAGGAGAGTCGATGTAAACACAGCACTCATAACGCTTGCATAACACTCCGGTAAATAAGCATTTACTTGAAGTTGGGTTCTAAACACTGAGTACTGAGTGGTTAGTGACTTCACCGCTCTTCAGTACCCCTTCCTCCTACTACATCCGAGGCCTTGATCTACTATACTCAGTGAATTCCGTGTTCAATCTCGAGGCCGTGGAACCCATCTTCCGCCGAGCTTCAATATAAAAACTTGCTGAAATCCACTGGCATTCACTCAACATTCGCTATATTCAGCAGCCGGTGAGGGCAATGAAAACCAGAGCCTTTGGCCCTTGCTGTCAAGTTTGGGCCTCGTGTCTTCTTGGGGAGCTGAGCCCTTTATAACATACCAGGTTAGTCCAAGGTTAGTTACGGAGCTTCCAGATGGGCCCAACCATAGCTAGCTGTCATTTGAAAATTGATGGGCCCTACTGAAACTGAAAGCCTAAAGGATTGGATCAATGAAATTGAACAGATAGCTTGCACTTTGATTAATCAATCATGATGATACTGATATCTTGTGACATGACAGGTTGCATGTTGATATGTTCCTGCCACCTGGAAATGTTTTTAAACTTCAGTAAAACCTCTACCATTCGTGATTTTCTACCAAAAACTTTTGGTCAACTCACTGAGCCCTCGCTAAAGTCATGACTCCAGAAGAGGTGGCAGAGTTGTCAAATTTTGGACTTGAGCTTTACCTAGATTTGGTTCAGAACATATGCACCCTCATCTTATTTGGTACAACCACTGAAATATTGATTCTTATGAGGCAATTCTCAATTTACTGTTTTCTAGGGATATATTGCTTGGCATTCTGTATTGCCCTTTACACCTACTGGTGGAGCTACTTGTGAGATACTTAGCCCTGATATAACAATTGTTTAACTGCATTGGCTTTCTAGGCAAAGGAGTAGTGCTGCGGGTGCAAAGAAAATTATGATTTGTGTACTCCTTGGTACATTTGTTCTGATGTTGGTACTCCTTGTGTCAGGTGTGGTACCCATATCAGGGCTTGTCAAATATGGCCTTGTGGTGACTCTACCAGGAGGAATCTTGGAACAAACAATGGCGGCAAATACACAACCAGTCTATTATGATATCATGATCTGGTCAAGTAATATCATAGTGAGTTCAATTGGCCTTATACTGCAATACTGATTGACCTAATCCTGAAAAGTAGTCATTACTGATACTGTGATTGTGTGGAGAGCTTCTGCAGTGTGGATGGACAACATCAAAGTGAGATGGACTTTGCATCTGCTCATGCTTGCAAATATAGGTAGGATCAATCAGTACTATGTAGCCACTTTTCAGTGATCTCATGAGCTCACATGGATATTATATTAGGTGTTTGCTTGGTTGATGGCATTGCAAGTTCCGGTATCTTGATTGAGAGTGATGATGTAACTCTTGATTGGGTTTATTTTGTAATCGGGAAAATAAAGGTTGCATCATAAATCCATGACATCAATTTCCATCACTGGAAAACTGACTCGAGGGGAGAGAATTCTATCAACTAGAAACACTGATAATATATCAGCAAAGTTGTTAATACCTACAGGTTGAGAATTTATAATCCCTTGCTATTATCAAAGGGTAAAATATTATTACTGTTGTTAATATCAAGGCTACAGTGTGAGGCGCTCTTAATTTTCTATCCTAAGTCCCTTTATAGTGGTCATTGTGCTCAAGTTTCCCTCTTGTATTTGTGAGCTAAAGCTAGTATTAAGCTAACCCTAACAGAGTAACTGTTGGCATTGCCAGAAGTGCGGTAAGACTTGTTAGGGTTTGGGTTTGGTTAGGGTTTAGGGTTTGGTTAGGGTTAGGGTGCGCCGCAGGCGCTCCGCATATATATCCTGCGTAAATGAGGCTTTAGGGTGCCCGCCGACGACTTCCCGGCTTGGGGGACCCCCTGTAAGGGCCGGTGGCCAGAGTCCTTAGGTCGCACGCGTGAACACTACAAAAGCTATGCGATTGTGTACTCAAGGTGCGAAAGAACTAGCGTAATTAGCTAATTGTACGGTACTTAAGTAGACAAACTGAATAGGAATAGAAATAATATCTTATCAATTGATAAGATAAGGTAATTGGCATACAACACCAAAGGAATTGGGCCGCGCGCGTAGGGCGTGGCCGGCTGTTATCAGAATGGTGAGGGGGGTAGGCAGAAGTGGAGGCGTTACACCCTCCCCCACTAGATTAGTGCCAGGGGCACTAATCGAAACAATGAGACATTAATAGATACCAGTAAGTCATATTACTGGGTCTAGTTGTCAGTCTACTAATTGTAGACGGAGTAGGTAACAATCTCGGTCCTCTTGGGGCCGGAGACAGTCTTCCTGTGAAGACGTTATTCTGGGGTTCATATGATTTACCCATTATCAAGTTTGATACATCGATAGCTGGGGTTTCATTTGCATACACCCAGCAACACTTGTGCATCACTTGGGTATTCACGAACCATGGAAAGCATGTACTCTCCATTTTACTTCAAAAGGAGCAAACCTGGTGCTCTCGTTTATACTGGAATTTATTGTAAACTCCATCATTGGGCACATGTACCCTCTATCTACCTCAAAGGGAGCATACCCTGTGCTCTCCTTGATAATGGAATTTAATAAAGTCTCTAACACAAGGACTCTATAGTTATGCTGCACTGCAGTAAACCTTTTGGACATAAATCTGGTAGGCCTACAGGTCTGCCATGTAGGTCCTTGACCATACATACATTCGACGCCGGATACCGACGTGTCGCAGATGACCCATATGGGTTCATCCGTATTTGGATCTAGAGGCCACATGGCCTGCTGTGCTGTTAGGTACCTTTCTACCCAGTCTTTTTGGTCAGCTTCAACCATTGACTTTGATAGTTGTTCAATTGAACAATTTATAGCTGGGCCTCTATGAGGGCGTGGCATTTGTTTGCTTAGAGTTTGGAATCCTTTACCTTGTTCAGGTTTAGGTTCTTCATCTTCATGGTGACTGATAGCAGTCAACCGATCTTCATTCATCATAAATGAATGATGATGAGGGTCTATGGACAAGAATAAATTATTATCCATGTCCTCTTCAATGCAGACCGGTGGTCCGCAATCATCTAATGGATCTTCAAAATCCTCAGGATCGGTCTGAACTGGTTCCATTATGCGACCATAGTAGTTGCTAAAGTCATCGTCGTCGTCATATAGTCGACTGACATATTCATCCTCGTATGGTTCAAGGGTGTATTCTCCTTTGGATGATTCCTCGTCATTAGGATCAGTTATGTTCGGAGATTCATCATTTTGAATCTCCTCTTGTTCATCCTCTTCTTGGATGGCGTACGTACAGGGTTGCCCGTGTCGTTCACAAGATACCTCCTGTCTCTCAACGGGATCACTGGGATGTGATTCATCCCCTGTATTTTCAACTTTTACCACTGTATTCTGATGTGGTAACATCTGCGCCGTTACCGGCAAACATGGTAGCAACCCTGTTGGGTTGTTATTCCCACTCAATACTCGATGTACTGAGCTGTTGTCAACCGTTGAAGACAATGGGCGGGTTCTTGGCATTTCAATGACCATTTGTACATCTTGAACAGATTGTGTATCTGTTCGAATCACCTCATGTGAAGATCTGATTTGTTGAATCAGATCTTTGCTTTGCCTACTGTTAGTAGGCAATGGTGGTGATAATCGGGGCCTGTGCGGGTCCCATGCACCATCAGCGATAGATGGACATCTCATATTGGATGACCTAACAGGTCTTCCCCAGTTTTCCACCATAGTGTTAACACTTTCTAGCATTTGCATGCTATGATGAAGTGTCTGCTTTATAGCGTACATGGCATCAGTAAATTCACTTGTGCCCATATTACCATCCTTTCGGGATGGTATTCGAGGCATATTCTCATTGTGAGAATTTGCTGGTGACGTGGCATCACCACTGAATGAATTGCGATAACTCGCAGTTCTCTGGGACTTTTCTAAGTACCTAAAAGGGTCCATATGATCGATGGTTTTGATTTTGCTTGGCGCGTTTGATGCGGAGTTAGACGAACGAGTTTGGTTGGATATATGTGGTAGTAGTATAGTTATTCAAGTAGTTTTTTTTTTACTTAAGTTTTAACTTGATCACCCAATCTGTATAGCAGGATTGGTGTTCAAAAAAGTGTAAGGGCCGGTGGCCAGAGTCCTTAGGTCGCACGCGTGAACACTACAAAAGCTATGCGATTGTGTACTCAAGGTGCGAAAGAACTAGCGTAATTAGCTAATTGTACGGTACTTAAGTAGACAAACTGAATAGGAATAGAAATAATATCTTATCAATTGATAAGATAAGGTAATTGGCGTACAACACCAAAGGAATTGGGCCGCGCGCGTAGGGCGTGGCCGGCTGTTATCAGAATGGTGAGGGGGGTAGGCAGAAGTGGAGGCGTTACACCCCCCGAGCTTGCGAGGGAGGGGAGGGAAGCGGAGGCGGGCCCGAAATTTATGCGTCACTTACAGTTACATAATTAATAAACACCGGAGTTCCTAATAACAAGGTTGATTATATTCTGGCTGGTAGATAGATGCAAGGAATTATAAATTACTGATCCATTGTTATATCAACGGAAAATATATAAAATCTGTGTTCTACGCTCATTCTATTACTTCTTGTAGAGTCTGGGGCAATTTATGCGCTATTTCAGGTGTGTATTTAGTACAACATAACGGTTAACCTGCCAGTGGTTCTACTAAACTTCGAGAGCTTCTAGCTACTCACTATAATATCTACTGCATTATCAGTAAACAAACCACCCTTATCACCTATTGTAATCACTGCAGAACTTACAACCTCCTTTTACATAACTGCTGCTGTGAGTCTCTCTTATTACTCACAGTTGTAGGCTTACTTTTTTGCTACTGAATTACTCATACAGGCCCTAAATCCTGTTGCCATTTTTGTCTTGGCTCAAACACAAAACAGCTATGAGCAAAGTTTCCATCTTGGGAAAATATCAACACTCGGTCAACAAGCTCAGTCAAAGCAGGTTTCAGTCATCTTGAGTGGACCTAAAGGGAAGGAGGAAGATTGCATAGGGGGTTGCACAACCTGAGGAGACCGCATAGGCCCGCTATCTAAAGAAGTAGGAGATTAGAATTTAGGATAGGATATTGTTTTGTCCTCAATTTGAAAGGTTTGATATCTCTTCCCGGCACGGAGCTCCCAGGTTGCATAAATAACTGTACAAAGTACCCAAGTACTTGCAAACCTATCTTGTAGTAGAAAAAGCAAATGAATCCTATCAATCATAGTATTATACCGTTACTACACAGCCTGACCCTTGCACAATTCACAACGCTCTCGTCCAACTCCTCTCGGTCCAACAGCTTATAGATGTCCTTTTGTTCCTGCCGATTCCGGATCTCAAAGTGAACTCTTGCTAGGCGACTGTTTGTCTGCGATGACTCGAAAGGCCTAGTAAGAAGTTCATTGACAAAGGAGATGGCGGCATACGTTGTTCTATGTCCGACGGTCACGGAGTGATGTGCCCATATTTTCTCTTGCTCACTGCCACGTTATTAGGCCTGAAATCGGCCTAAGGCATGTAACCGTACATTTTGACATTTTGTACGTGTTATACAATGCAATAAGAGAGTTATACGGAGCCCGAGCGTGATAGCTGTTGCCGAGGCAAAGAACTTAACAATAATACTCAGCGAGCCATGAAGGTACGCCCACAAGCGTAGCCTAGAGCCAAGCTAGCGAGGATACCTGGGCTGCCCAGAGATGTAACGCTAGATTGTCAATCTAGCTATACCCAAGAGTGCATACTCTCTAAACTACAGGACATCTCAAAGCGGGATAAGTACTAAGCCAACGCATTACTCGAGGGAAGGAATTATGAGAGAAGGCATCCCTTGCACTAAGACCCCCAACAAGCTATGTTAAGATGTGGACTTTACAGTCTGTAACAATGGACCAGAACAATCCCAAGGAAACCGTAGAGGTCTATTCGCAGCACCGGTCGTAACCGTGAAGATGGTAGAAATATGCTTAGCAGTCTACAGAAAGCTACGCACTGGGATAGCCTTGGCAAATCAAAACATTTGATCTTAGAAATCATACACGGGAGGTCTTATCCGTTAAAGCCGACTATTGGGAATCACTTGTACATACTCAGCGCAGTTGCCCGAGACTATCATAAGTGGTGTCGTTGGAAAGCTAGACAACAGGCCTTCTCGAGAGAATGTTAATCACACTCAGGATGGACAGAACTATCCGAGGAATAGAATGAAACTCACCCAAGGGAAACTGGGCGGCAAGTGATCATGAAGTGTCAAGGTACTCCTGACCCGGAGAATTGTGGAGTAATTGGAGAAACCTCGCTCATATCAAAACACTTTAAAACTATGTTAATCCTCACGAAATCATATTTTACCTCTGATATATACCCAAGAATGGACTATTTCTTTATCGTGTGTACTATATATAGGCTGGAGTTTCCTTTCTGAGCCAGATTTCTCTGTTCCACTCTCTTTCCGTCTCTCTCCGTATCTGTTTCATCTATTTTTCATATGAAACTCTCTCTACTCAGTATATAAGCCAGACATATTTATTCAATAAGACAAGTTTCTTGCCCTCGACTTGACTGCTAAGACCAGTGCTCCATAGAACGTCCCCACAGGATCAGTAGCGTGACGCCTCCTGACTTGGCTATCTTAAGAAAGTAATAAATTCACGCGCTTCGCAAAGCCCATTTATATCTTGATCGAATTTAAGTGTGTAGAGTTCTCATCAGGAAAAGCTGTTTTTGCCTAGGTGACCCCAGAGTGGCCTAAAGCAAACTAGGTGACCTATGAATCCTATGGCATCCTAGGAATTTGGGCTTGTCCCTTGCCAGTCAAGGCTCTTGAGGATTCCCTAGGGTATCCTAGGCAAGCCTAGGTTTGCCCAGGTTTTCCCAGGTGTTCCCCAGGAGCACCTGGGCAAACCTACACTTGCCTAGGGAATCCTCAAGAGCCTTGACTGGCAAGGGACAAGCCCAAATTCCTAGGATGCCATAGGATTCATAGGTCACCTAGTTTGCTTTAGGCCACTCTGGGGTCACCTGGGCAAAAATGGCTTTTCCTGATGCTCTTGAACTCCAGATCAACTCAAATCTAGTTGCTTCCTTAGAGGGGACGGCTTCTAGTAAGGGATTATTTGGCTCCAGAGTGAGGGTTCCTTAGTTGACTTCTTCATGAAGTTGGACGAGCCACTAAGATTGTGGTACGAGTTCCTAGTGATTAAGTTCACTCACAATATCGTAGCTTGGCCCAGAGTTTGGTTGAGGGCTTTACGGTGTCACAGCAGCTAGTGCCAGAGTTTGCCTAGGGTTGTTGACAAACCTCAAGATTACTATTCTAGCTAGAGCCAGAGTTTGCCTAGGAGAATCTTAGTTTTGTTGTATTGGTTTTGGTTTTGGTTAATTGATTTGGACATACACACCTGGTTCCCTCGTACACCCATACACCCCAGCTAGGCTTCTCTCGACTTAGTTCTAAGAGTTGTCTAAGCTTAGTTACCCACGTTAGCGCTACAGTCTTGAACCTGGAGCAGTCGTGCACGTACATCTGATATTACAAGACTTTCCCTCGGGGAATTCTGACAACCCGCCCTCGCTCCCTTACATATTGATAGTCTGGTTAGGCGCGGTAGTGTTTTTGTTAGGTTGTTTTATAGCACCTTTCACATACCTACACGTAAATACCCAAATAACGTCATTCACGTTGTTCGCGCCAACTCGGATTCAGCTCTCGAGGCTCAGAAAATCTTCGCGTTTTCATGTATTGTCTTCGTGTAATATCATCTTCCAACTAATCACACCATTGCTTAACTGGTTTTCTATTTCTGAGCTGCTTGTCAAGTATTCTGTACAGCACAGTGGCTCTGAGCTACGTTAGATCCTGTGGACCCGCATACTCTGCAATAGAGTCCTATGGCACTATCCTCTGAAGCCAAGTCTTGCATCTGGACCAATGGAATGGCCCTTTTAAATCTGGTGCTTTATGCTGGATCCTGCATTCTCCTGGGTATACTCAATGTTCTTACCGGATTCCACTGTTTCCTGGGTCTCTCGCTGATTTAGAGCAATCATGCATTGTTCAACTCTTCATGCTGAGATCGCTGGATGGCAGAGCCGCGTAATATACTACTACTACTCCAAACTCTGGTGGTCTACTTTTGTGAGACAGATCACACCTACATGATCCGGTGATACCACAGCAATTTGGGCTTTATTCAAGGCTTTATGCCCTATGCATGCCTTTCCTTTTGGATTTCTTCTCTTCCATATCTCTATCATGCATTTCTTCACGCATTCACATTTCCCGTGCGTGTTTGCATTCGCATTCGCATTTTTCACGCATACGCATCCGCATCTGCATTTTCTTCACACATTCGCATCCGCATCTGCATCCCCACTTTGGGTCTTCACGTGTTCACATCGCATTCGCATTTTCATGCATTTTTTCACGCATTCACGTTTTTCACGCATCCGCATCCGCATTTTTTACGCATTTACATCAGTATCCAGTATCTGCATCTCTACTTTGAGTTTTCTCGCATCCGGTTCCCACTGATGTTTTTATTTATATTCCATTCAAGTTGTTTCAGTGCCATCCGGTTTTTCAGCTGAGTGACTCCACTCTATCCATCACTTTCATTGCTTCTTGGCTCTTGGACTAACCACAGATCAGATCAAGCCATTCCTTACAACTCCTGCTCCTAATATTTGGGTATCTGCGCTTCGCTCGATGCGTCGCAGGCTCCTAGAAAAATGGGTATCGTTGCTCATTACAGATACTTGTTTGTGGGAGCCTAGAGCCGTGAGGCTGAGCTGCTTGGTATGGCTCAGCTTCAAGCCCGAAACTTCGACAAGTATGGTATGGCATGACATGCATAAAATCTGATCGCATACACATTGTATGCTTGGTACTGCTATGAACATTACGATCGTAGGAGGCCATAGAACCTCGTTTATCGGAGGACTGGCCTGTGAGCAGCTGTTCGATGCTAGCTTCTATGTCTACAGAGCTGATGCGGAGGTCACGGCGCTTACTGATTCCCGCAAGGTCCTGCGCTATATCACCGGGACGAGCGGGCATCTGCCGGATCGCACCTACGGATGACTACCCCTTCCTCAGCCTCAGATTCATGGAGCAACACCTTCTTCTCGGGAGATTGTGCGTTTTATCCTCGCACTTCCCATGAATCTATCTATATTTATGGTCTTCTGCAAGATACCCGCCGCATGGACCGGACCAGGTTCTATTGGTGAAATATTATTAGTTCTACCTTGAGGTCGAGCCGTTTGCCAAGCACAAGTCCTTTGAAAGCAACGCGCCATGGTTGGTAGTACAGGATCTCAATACTCGGCAGCCTTTCCCAGCCTTGCCTCCCCCTGCCCTCTCACTAATTAAATAAGCCTTCTGGTTGGTAATAAGCTCGAGTCTTACTCATCCACTACTGTCACAGCTGGTTGGGAGACCTTGAAAAGAGACGATGAACGTTCTCTTTTCTCTACTCAACCCCTCTTCCAAACTGCAACATGTCCTCCACAGTACTCTTTCAACCCATCCAAGTGGGAAATCTTCTTCTAAAGCATCGCGTTGTTCTCGCACCCTTGACGCGTGAGAGATCCGACGACCAGCATGTCCCTCAACTTCCAATCATGCGGGACTATTATTCACAACGAGCCAGTACCCCCGGTACACTCCTCATCGCTGAGGGCACGCTCGTGGACCCCAAAGCGGGGGCTATGCGAACGTCCCCGGGATTTGGAATGATGCTCAAGCGGCTGCCTGGAAGGAAGTAAGAATTCAAAAGCTGACCTTCAGAGATGTACTTAGGACTTTTAGATCACTGATGCGGTTCATCGAAACGGCAGCTATATTTTTATCCAATTATGGACAGCCGGAAGAGATGGGGATCCAAACATCCTGGCCGCGGAAAATCCATCGTACGACCTAATTGGGCCTTCCGCGATACCAATAACAGGGCGAGAGACCCCTCGAGCTCTTGAGGTGGATGAAATCAAAGCACTGGTCCAGTCATACGTGAAAGCTGCTTCGAACGCTATAAATAAAGCAGGCTTTGACGGAGGTACGGCACTGGCTCCAAGTTATATACGGTAATTAATCACCCATTTTCCTTTTCCAGTCGAAATCCATTTCGCCAACGGATATCTGGTTAATCAATTCCTGGAAGATGTATCGAATAACCGTACAGACGAGTACGGAGGGAGCATTGAGAACCGGGCAAGATTTGGACTAGAAATAGTTGACGCTGTTGCAAAAGAGGTGGGCCAGGAAAAAGTTGGAGCAAGATTCAGTCCGTGGAGTCCCTTCTTAGGTTAGACTTTCTTTGATTCTATTCATACCTGTACTGAAAGTACTGCTTCAGAAATGAGAATGGAGGATCCAATCCCAACCTACTCCTACGTTGTCAAAACCATTAAAGACCTCTATCCCGATTTTGCCTACATCTCGGTATGCGAACCCCGAGTCGTTGGGAGTACTACGATGGATTCCAACATTGCACAGTCCGATTCAAACGACTTTATTCGCGAAATTTGGGCCCCAAAACATTTGATTATAGCTGGTGGATTTGATCGTCAATCTGCGATTGAAAGGGCAGAATCAACAGGAAACTTGATTGCTTTTGGACGAAAGTATATTCCCAACGTACGTGCGCGCCAGTTATCTGGATTGTCGATTAATAAATCCCACAGCCTGATCTTCCCAGAAGGCTATTGGAAAACTTCCCATTAACTCCATATGATCGCTCGACATTTTATGGGAAGGGGGATAATAGTGGAAAGGATACAGTGACTATGAACCTTTTTTGTGTAAAGTATCTGCATAGGTAGCCATCTAAAAAAGTAGAATAGGTAATAGTACTCACTAGTAATTTTTGCTCTATGGACAAACAGAGCAAGTCTCCATTCCACAGAGCCCCACTTAACATTAGACGAGTGAGCCGAAGAAAGATCAGAAACTTGCGAATAGAGCTATAGCAAGTTCTCAGCAAGCTATCCTCAATCTAGCAAGTTTAATATCCTAGTTTGATATCCTTCTAGGACGGAGTTCACGGGTTGCATGAACATGATGCGAATCAAGTACCCAAGTATATTGTGATAGCAAAAGCAGATAAATCCAATCAATCATGTTATATATTATTAAACACCCTGATTCTTCCATAAGGCAACGAGTCTCATCCCATCCCTCTCGATATACTCCAGCGGCTTATAGACATCCTTTTGCTCCTCCCGATTCCGGAACCTCAGAGTAAACTCTCTCAGGCAACCCACCTGCAGCGATGCTCCTTTAGAAACCCATCGCGGATTCCACCGAGATTGAACCATATCCACAACTGACACGTCTTTAAAGGTGCTCGCGCTAACATTTAATTTCAGGGAACATAGCCTAGGAACCACAGGAGCAGTATGAGGACGAAGCGGATTGCCCGGTAGGCATGCATGCTCTCTATAAACTGCGATGTCAAAGGGTTGACTTCCGAGGTGATTTTAGTGTCATCGACAGTGAGGTGTTGTAATGTTGGGAGATGGATGAGGAGATGGACAAGGGAGGAATCGGAGATCGCTAGACTGTCAATGGAAAGGGTCGTTAATGGAAAGGACGACCGTTTTACGAATGATCAAGGTGGCACCAGCCAGGAGCTTTACGTTTCGAAAAGGACTCACCTTCGTTACTAGGTACAAGATGAATAACTCTGAGAGAAGTAAATGTGAAGAAAGGAAGAGTAGAACGTCTGCAGATACTAAGATATCTTTTGAGGTTGCCACCGTGGCGCAACGTCAATGTCTCCATTGTGCGACAAGTTTTGGGGGATGTTGAATCAAGAATCTGAGCCGATTGCTCTACAATATAACCATCTTCAGTAGAAAGCGACGTGAGATTAGGAAAGTCCTGGAACAGCGTTTCGATATCCACAACATCAGTTTTGAACTCTAGATGAGAAATTTGCACAAATGGGAAGTGCGCGAGTCCATTAGGAATGGGGCATTGCAGTTTCAAGCTATTTAGGCTGGGTGCTGTATCTGTAGTGAACATATTCAGATCGCGAGCCCCGCATACCCGAGTAGCCATCATTGCGACACTGTTCAGAAGGGAAAACCGGGACTGGGAAAGGTGATCCTGAAACAAACTAGTAATGCCCAAGTAGTCTGGTGATTGAATGACCAGGCTGCCCCAACGGTGAACCTGGCTTTCCAAGAGTCTGAGAATAGGATGATGAATCGAGTTTCTCCAGAATGTGGTCCCCTCGAGAGTTGGGATATCGACGACCAATGACAATGGTTGCTCCAATGACCGAACTAAAGAAAATCACTAGCATGGACATAATCCGTTCATGGAGCTTTACATCGAATTCCACTTCCAGCTCTTTGTAATCCCACGTCCACTCCAAGGTTATGCGGGACCAGATACTTGGCATGGCCAACGCATTCTTCCGCCACAACGAAGAGACGCTACTGATGGACATCGCTGGATTTTTTCTGATAAGGACACCAGAACCGATGTACGGTGACGATCGAATATTAAACACATCGAAGCGACTGGTGTCACAACAATTGTCGAAGACGCGCTGTAGAATCTCGGAGGGAAGTTTCCGTACTGGCGAGAGTAGAGACTGGACTTGAGCAGCGTAGGATTTTAGACGCTCCTTCTGAAATGCTAAGAACATTTTGCGCGTTTCCAAACGAGTTATTTCTGCGTCGTATGTTTCCAAATCCCGCTCCACGTTTTGGAGAATGGTAACAACTTCATCTGGCTGTACAGAAGCTGGACCGGCCTCAGAGCGCAGGCGGTCGTATATATTGGTAAAATCGAGGTTCGTGAGAGGAACAAAGACGTGTTCGCATTCAGGCCCAGGGCAGAGTGGCATGGTGTTGGTGATAGCGTGAATAAACCAAAACGGTTTTGACGGCCCGGTAGATCAGTTACTTTCTATCGCTTGCTCTCATCATTCATGCATCTCATGATCAAGAGTCTTCCTTCTCTTCTTTCAACACGCAAAGTACTACCAAAACGAAAGCTCGGAGCCGTGTAGTAGAGTACAACCGATACAAAGTGTATACCGACGTTGCTCCAAGTCAAGTCGAGTCTGCACACGGGAGACAACAGAGTTGCCCAAACCAGAGTGTTTTTATTATTCGATTACTTATCCTATTTTATCCGGTTAATCAGCCTCAGCGTGGGCTATTCATTTCTGGTTCAAGGTTGGTAATCCGAATGTCGCCAGGAAAGATTTAAAAACTTCAAGAATCTGCTCCTCCCTCAGTAATTTGCTACTTACTTGAACACCAATAACGTCATTAACTCGCATACTTTTCAACATGGTCTCAAACCCCACACCCGCTCGGACCCCACCTCCTCTGCGCTCTTCCAGCCAGCTCATGTTGGCAACATGCACCTCAAACATCGAGTAGTTTTGGCCCCGTTGACGCGTTTCCGCGCCAACGCTGCCCATGTTCTTCATCCATTGCTACGGAATACTATTCCCAAAGAGCGTCTGTTCCCGGCACGCTCCTCGTTACGGAGGGAACCCTTATCAGCCATCAAGCAGGGGGATACGCTCACGTACCCGGTATCTGGAGCGATGAGCAGATTTCTAGGTGGAAAGAGGTCAGGATATGTACGACTCGTATTTCATATTTCGGGTGATCTGACTTTCCTGTCCTTTTCTTCACCTCAGATAACTGAGATCGTCCATGACAAAGGATCATACATCTACCTTCAGCTTTGGGCTCTAGGACGCACTCCTATTCCAGGAACGGCGCTTGTCGAGCCCGATTTTCCCTACGACCACGTCTCGCCATCAGATATTTCTATAACTCCTGACGATCCCAAGAAGCCTCGTCCCCTCACTGTATCTGAAATCAAAGAGTACGTTCACTGGTATGCCACTGCGGCCAAGAATGCTGTCGAGAGAGCAGGATTCGACGGAGTCGAAGTACACGGTACGAATTAATCCATTTTACATTGATTGTTGTGTTGTTATAAGAGTATAGGTGCGAACGGGTACTTGGTTGATCAGTTTTTGCAAGATGTCAGTAATGACCGGACGGATGAATACGGTGGGAGCATCGAGAACCGAGCAAGGTTCCCGTTGGAAGTCATAGAAGCTATCGCCAAAGCTGTTGGCCCAGAGCGGACAGCAATCCGTCTTAGCCCCTGGAATACATTCCAAGGTCAGTGACTCTCACTGCTTGCGATCTTCACTCAATATCATCGGATCCATTCTTCTCGCAGGTATGAGGATGAACGATCCTAAGCCAACATTCCGTTATTTCGTGGAGGAGCTTAAGAAAGCTCACCCAACGTTGTCTTATATTCACGTCGTCGAGCCCAGATCTCAAGGCTATGACCTCAAAATGGACTTACCTGAGGGAGAGAGCCTCGACTTCTTGAGGGAGGTTTGGACACAAGAAGGAAGCGCCAGGTGGTTCATTAGTGCTGGAGGAGCCGATAGAGAGATCGGGATTCAGACAGCGGATGATAAGGGTGGCCTGGTTGCGTATGGGAGGTGGTTTCTCTCAAACGTGAGTTCATTCCATCAAATCTTTAGGGTGTCAAGCCTCATTTGATAAATGTAATAGCCCGACCTTCCTTACCGCTTGGAACACAACATTCCTTTCAATGCATACGACCGCAATACATTCTACGTTTTGGATGGAAAAGTCCCAGAAGGATACACTGATTACCCATTTGCTCTCAAAATCGAATAGGTGGCGCATTAAGCCTGTAGGTACCAAATGTAGAATATTTCGAGTTGGTGAATAGATTATCGTGAGCATGAGTTTCAAGGAACTTCTACACTAGGTTGGATCTCCACTTGCGCGTCTTCAGAGAATGGCATAAGCGGAAGTGTGTCCGGCTATTCGTGAATGGGACCATGCCGGTTAACCTAGTGTTAGCCTCCTCCATTTCCCCCAACCCTCTAAATGGGCAACATGTGGCAATTGAGAATGCGCAAGACGATGAGTAATGGTCGATTGCTAATGTAATTAACGATATATTTCATTAGTAATAATTGATTTGCGCCTTTTTCCATACACTTTTCCATACACACAAGCTACAGCAAGCTACACGCCCTGACTGAACCCAGCCCAACCTAACTAGTATATGCATATGTACAGGTATGAACCTGTAGTATGAACCAAAAATTGCTACGCCCCTTGTCAACTGCACCCCTCAAACGGTGAACCAAAGTTTCGAACGCAAGCGTAACCAATTTGTTAAGAACCCTATGGCAAAAGTGATATGTAAACAGCAACTTGGCTCAGACCAACTCGAAGGACAGGCAATTACTAATTGGCACAGGGACACCTATGGCACTTCAATGCATAAAGAGAACACCAATACCATAACATCAATTTGAGTAGTATGACTCAAATCGCCTTACGAAGTTGGGTAAAAGGAGGTTTTTTTCATGACATTTTACCCTCTCTCAGCAAGATTGTTCAGCAAGATTCGAAATTATTGATCACTTTTTATGGGTTAATTATCATGCGACCAGTTTAAAAAGGCTTGTTTTCTGCTCAAACTCGGTATCTTGTTACTTCGAACACTTAACATAACCACAACTCGCTCTATCCTTTGCAACATGGTTGCACATCCCACACCTGCTCGGACCCCTACCACCTCTATGCTCTTCCAGCCGGCTCGGGTTGGCAACATGCACCTCAAGCATCGAGTAGTTTTGGCCCCATTAACGCGTCTCCGTGCCAATGCTGCCCATGTTCCCCATCCCATCGTTACAGAGTACTATTCACAAAGAGCCTCCGTTCCCGGCACGCTTCTCGTTACAGAGGCGACCCTTATCACCCATCAAGCAGGGGGATACGCTCACGTTCCCGGTATCTGGAGTGATGAGCAAATCTCCAGGTGGAAAGATGTCAGTATTTTTAACTAGTATTTCATGTGCTTTCGCGTGATTTAACTGTTCTTCACCTCAGATCACTGAAGTCGTCCATACCAAGGGGTCATACATCTATCTCCAACTTTGGGCCTTAGGACGTACTGCTGTCCCAGGAAAACCAGGCATGGAAGCCGATTTTCCATATGACCATGTGTCTGCGTCAAACATTTCGATGAGTCGCGAGGACCCTCAAAAGCCTCGGCCACTTACCATATCGGAAATCAAAGAGTACACTCAGTGGTTTGCCGTTGCGGCCAAAAATGCCGTCGAGGGAGCAGGATTTGACGGAGTTGAAATACACGGTACAAACCGTTTTATTTTCCGTTGGTTGTATGCACTGCTTATAGGACCGTAGGGGCAAACGGATATTTACTTGATCAGTTCTTGCAGGATGTCAGCAACGACCGGACGGATGAGTATGGTGGGAGCGTGGAGAAACGAGCAAGGTTCCCGTTGGAAGTCGTAGACGCTGTCGCCAAAGCTGTTGGAGCGGAGCGTACGGCAATTCGTCTTAGTCCTTGGAGTGAATTTCAAGGTCAGTAATAGTGCCACTGCTTGCGATGTTCTGCTCATCATTACAATTTTTAACTCTTCTCGCAGGTATGAGGATGAGCGATCCCAAGCCAACATTCCGTTATTTCGTGGAGGAGCTTAAGAAAGCTCACCCAACGTTTTCTTATATTCACGTCGTCGAGCCTAGATCCCAAGATGACCCCAAAATGGACTTACCTGAGGGAGAGAGCCTCGATTTCTTGAGAGAAGTCTGGACTCAAGAAGAAAGTGCTAGGTGGTTCATCAGTGCGGGAGGAGCCGATAGGGAGATCGGAATTCAGACAGCGGATGATAAAGGTGACCTTGTTGCGTATGGGAGGTGGTTTCTCTCAAACGTGAGTTCATTCCATCAAATCTTAAGGTGTCAAGCCTTATATGATAAACATAATAGCCCGACCTTCCTTACCGCCTGGAACACAACATTCCTTTCAATGCCTACGACCGCAGTACATTCTATGTTGCGGATGGAAAAGTCCCAGAGGGATACACTGATTACCCATTTGCTCTCAAAATCGAATAGACACACCATTACTTATTAGATTCAAGTTCATGAGATAATTATTTAATACAGTAATAAATATGCTAATTTGATGCTAATTGCTTTTATCGAGTATTACAAAAGAGGCTTGGCCTCGCGTGAAGTGGGTCAATTCTGTCCAGTCCTGGAAACATGCGACATGGCACACTCGACTCAACTGCGTCGGCTATAGATGTGAGGTTGCTTCGTAGAGCACGTAGACGTTTAAAATCTTCTAGACTGGGACTTTTAGCTCATAATGCATTGCCAGTCTAACTTTCCTAATTACTTACGCGTCGCGTCGCGTTATCGGTTCTGGGCGTCTGATGCGCGTTTGTGGCACGTGATTTGATGGTCATTACGGCTTGCTTTCATTGTTTCTCTCTTTTCTCTTCCACGACGACATCTTCGCTCCATTGACAGCGCCAATGGACTCTTCACTCAATCTCAACACACTAGCCAGTACACTTCCCAGTCCTTATCAGAATGCTGAGAAAGATTTATTGAATAATTTCAAAGGTAATTTTATTGATTTTTTTTTGAGTCAATCTTGATTATTTTGTTTTAGCTGCTGCACTGAGCATTACCACGCTGTACCGCTCTTCTCGACATGCTTCGAAGAGAGCGTACAATGCCGGATATGCATCTGCGTGTAATGACCTCTTGCTGATGATCCAGCAAGGTGTTTCAGCTGAAGGGATTGAGCATACGCACAGCCATGATTCTCCGGGCGCGTCGTCGCCGATACCGACATTACCTGGTCAAGGACATGGAATGACCATAGGAAAGGTTATGGACTGGATAGAGGCTCGAATGGAAGCAATCAAGTCGCGCGAAGAGGAGGAAGATGAAGAGGAAGAAAGGGATGGGGTTAAAGAACGAGGATCAACTGGAAACGTGAACTCCACTAGTTCTACGACAGCCCCAGCCAAGGCGGCCACAGTCTCGAAAGCACCGAGCTACGCCAATTCCCATCGACCAACGAGAGAACAGGTAAAGTTTTCTCTTTTCCCAATTTATTTGATTATCTAACAACATCTTAGGGTCCTAATCCAAGTAACGGATTAGCTTCACAGTCTCAGCCTCCCTCTCAGGCTGCCTCTCCATCTCCACCTCCTGCAACTCTCCGACAGACGCAACGTGCTCATACAAAGCAAACTCTGTCCAAATGTATTTTACCTGCCAATCTTGAGATGCCCTCCGTCGAACGCTTTTCTCTCCCTAACTCTTCTGCATCCAATCTGGTATCCTCGGTGGAGCAACCGTCCATCTCGTCTCCAGCATTAACAATATCAGCTGTATCGTCACTCTCACCTTTCTCCGAGAATGTGTCCGCTGTTGCCGCAGGCGCAAAGCGACGTCATGCTGTTATGATGATGCTTGATCCTTCCTCGACTTCTTCGTCCCCTCCTTCCGTTGGTAGCTCAACATCGACTCCTGGAAGCAGTCCTGCCTTAGTGCATGGTCACGTACACAATGCGACCTCACGGAGACGAACCAGGAGTACGAGAAATAGCCACCAGAATCAGAATCTCGGTTTGAATCTCAATATAGGACTGGCTTCGGAAGCGATGGATATTGAGGAGGATGGGAGGGAGAGGAAACGAGTTACCCGACGCTGATGTTGAGGCGTCGTCTCTTTTGGTGTGGTAGACGATCGTTAAATGAGTTTGTTCTTGTCTTTCTTTTTTCTTCATGACCATCATTAAATGCATTCATCACTCCATTTTGTAGTCAGTAGTAGACCATTCCTTCAATCTAACGAACCGTGTATCAACAATTTTTCATTACCCTTAGTAGTAGCATTAGTACGTAGTACGTATCCTTTCTCTGTGAACTCTGCCAACTTTACTTTCCGCCTGGTTAGCTTTAATCTAAGTAGTTTCGCTGCTAAGTACAAATCTAACGTTCGCAAGTGTACGATTGGATTTAAACTAAAAATTCTCTCAATCCTTTCGATGCAGACAATTGGAATCGAACGTACTTCAGATCCGGCTTCAATGCAGTATACGTTTCATTAGATATGAAAAGGTATGACTGTGACTGACAAGCGGTACTGGCTCTTTCGCATGCTTGTACAAGGTTGGCAGCACCCGTAGGCGAAATCCAGAAAGACGAATAGACCGCGGAGCTGAGTGATATCAACATCGAACGGAGGGAGAATTATTGTCTACGAAAAGATGCCAGTTTATTCAAATACGGGAGGCTGTAGCAAGTAATACACGGACAATTAAAAGTGATTGTTACCCAGATGATTTTCATTCCCGCTGACTCAAAATTCGTGCCAGTCTTCCTATTTATCATGTAAACCACGGTCGACTCGACCATTTCCGAAGCTCATAATGTGACCGTTGGGTACTGTGCAAGTCTCAAGGGAAGAGACCACTGGCATCACCGATGTGGAATCCCATGCCCAATAGTAGAGGATCAATGCAAAAGAAAAGGAGACAGAAAATGCGTCAGAGTAGGAGCGTTCTGCGGAAACAAAGCGCGTTAGCTAAACGCGTGAAACTATGTCCCCAAGGAGCCTTTAGTCCGAGTCATAGCCTTGAGCTACCCTGACGCGGGCGTTGAGACTGAGGTCCGTTTCAGCGGGACTGTTATGTAGGATTTTCTGGAGCGGTGTGTGACATGAGAAATTCATGCAACACGCACGTTAACAAGATGAAATTAAGTGACACCAGTGTTGCTGTGAAGTCAAGTCAAGGATGTCGAAGCAATGTCGACATGCTCAGGTACTGGCCAGTGCAAGCTGTCGCAAAGTCTAGGGAAGTTCGTGTTGACATGGCAAAGTCAGTTTGTCAATCGTGAACATTACGAGGGTAGATCCTTCAATAATCACAGCACTGGATATCCCGAAGATGAGTACACCGTCAAGTCTGGGACTTCAATTCCTTTCGATACATATAACCTGGAAAACGCTCAAACCCACAATATATAGTCTTCTCCAATACTAACTTGTATCCAAAATTCTTTGTGTATAATCTTCTAGCACTGGGCTGATAGAAACTTGTTCGTAATATTATGGCAGAAACGTTGAGTTTGCTGTTCCTAGCATGCGCTTCGCATGCTTCCACAAGTGCGTTGGCGATACCTCGTCTACGGTGGTGGGGAGAGACGCACATGCGACATAATTCGGCGAGATCAGGCTGGATGTCCAGGGGAGGATGCAACTCGTCTGCGAGACGACTCAGAATATGAAGACGGTATGATATGGAGTAAGACTGACCGAGGCTTATACACCCAACGATAGCTGATCGTCCTGTTGAAGGATTTATCTCCTCTGCTACCCAAAAAGCTTTCTTCCCTGTCGGCTCAAGCTCCGGGTCGTTCTCTTCTGCATTCGAAACGCGATTGACTGGACGAAGTTCGTAATGTTTAGGGATGTCTTTCAAGTCCTCTCGGAGGCAGTTGTAACAAAAGCGCGCGAAGAAAGCCACAGAACTGTATATCACGCAGCAGAGGTACGAGAACGCCAAGAGTGCCAGTGTCCCCGCCCCTACTGCTATCTTTCCAGAATGATTTGAAGTCCCCTGAGTCCAGGAAAATGGGAACAATATAGCAATCTCGATTGCTATCGAAAGAATAAGAAGTGCGAAAGCACCATGGAAAGCAGGAGTTCGGATGGTGACAGAGAGATGCGCTCGAGCTGGAGAGTCTTCTGTGAGTACGGAAAGCACATCAGTAAAGGTAAGCTTAAATAAAGCTAGTAACGTACTCCCAGTTATAAAGCAGATCCTAAAAAGCTTTCGAATGGCATCCGAGTCAGATTTTCGAGCTATTCTGACGCGTACAAAGGGCGCGCTGTTCGAACTAAGGTCCAGATTCTGACTGTCAGCGAAACTGCTAATGAACATTCCAATGATATACTGGGTCGTCAGAAAGCGGGATGTATTGTGGCGGCTTTGAACATTAAATACTGCACTGCACATCATGCCGTCTTGATTGTCTGCTGTCAGGCTGACTCAGGCAGTCGTTCAAGCCAGAGCCACGAAATAGGAGTGAACATTGATATCATTGGATACAGTAGTCTCGATAATCCTGATAGGAGGAGGTGGTCGTAACGAAGCAACATCGCTTGGGTGAGCGCTTATACGAAACTATGGTTCTATTAAATATTTGTCTAAAGTTGTTCTAACTTCTAAGGCATATACAAGGCATGTCGCTGGTCTGTCGCTAGTCTATCACAGAATGCTCAGCACTCAACTAAAAAAACATAGAGGATCATTAGTTCATAACAAAATCCAAACTAATCAGAAGGAAGACGTACCCAACAGAATTTAGATAAAATCATAAAAATAAGAGCGCCGAGCCTGTTCATCGTTCAAATGTTCAAGGATGTCGACTTCTGCCAAATAAACGATTGATTAGAGGGAATAAAACATATAACAAGCCTCTGAGTCATACCGACGAATGCTACGACGATGCTGAGGTTTGCTAGACGAGTCTGGCTCCCCGAAAAGCGAACTCACAAAGGAGAGCGCTGACTTTTCGTTTTGTTCGGTAACATCTGAACTGGATACAAGTTTAGACATGCAGAAGATCTTTTTTCGTATAATCGGCGTACCTCCTTCCAACGGTGGTATTTTCCGAGATTTTCTCATCAGATTCGGGTAAAACATCTCTTATCGCAAGCGACGGTGCCGCAGCCACGTAAGTGGCAAATAAGACGATAGAAGCAACGGTGGAGAAACGCATATTCCAGATAACAAGCAAGGACAAGAGAGAGCAGAGGACAGACGGGAGGTTGGAAGGAAACGACCAAAAGGCGTGCCATACTTATACACTCAGTTGCCATAAAGCGACTATAATTGATGTCGTTGCCTTGCACCGCGATGTCAGCGCGCATTAACGGTCATTTTGCGATATAACGTCAACTGAAAGATGTAACTCGCTGAAATGATCCAGAAATGGGCAAGCTTGAGGAAGCTTGAGAGGTCGGAGAGTGCTGTGAGCGATCCGAGCACGTCCAGTGGGGGAACTAAGAAGGAAGTAGCGTTTTGGAGCCTCGGATTTGCTGCAGAAGGGTAACGGCATTGCTTCAGCCGTACTAGTGCCGCACTGGTTACGGGCCGAAGGATAGTTTCCGGCACTGCGCACTGCGACCTGCTTGGATAGGCTAACCTCAGAAGTCAGGGACTGCAAGTTTAACAGATTTGTGAGTTCATACAACCTCTGAGTTTCCGGACAATCGAGGCTCCGATTTACAGGAACATTCTCTGGTCGAAGACGCTTTCCTTGACCATTTAGTAGCAGCCAATCAACTTCGCTTCCTTCGTGTTTAGGATTCCTGTATCTTCAAGTAAAGCTACTGACAACAGTCATTTTGGTGTCCAGCAGGTTGTCAAATAGTCCGAGCTGTGCAGCTAGTTCGGGAAGAATCCTCTTGACTTGACCAATAGAACGTTGCATGACACACGCGTCTGCACAACACAAGAGGAATCCATATTTCGTATACCTAAAAATCGAGCTTCCGATTAAAGCCTCATCGTTTTCTGAACCGAAGCACCGATAGAGAACACAAATGCTCTTCGTCCAAGATACCTAGGTCGTTCAGAATGCTGAACGTTTGTCGGAAATAGTCGAAGGTTGAGTATCACTCGGTGCTTTCTTGGGTTTATGTGGATATTACATAGAACGACGTAAGGCACCCTGGAATGAAAAATACATGGATATAGATGGGAAATGAATTACAGCTACTGCAAATCGTTGAGATATTTAGCTGTCGAAGGGGAGGAACATTCGTACCTTGAGCTAAGCATGAGCTCTATCGGAACTAGTACTACTGACCCGGTGTGGTATCGTAATTCTTCAGTGGGTCCTTGCGAAGGGCTTCAGCCTCGGAGGTCGGAGATTGAACATCAGCTTTCTTGGGCTTCATAATCGACCCAGGTGCCGAGGGAAATGGTGAGGTGATTGTAGACTTATCAAAAAGAGAAAAGAAAATTCAATCAGGAGCAGCCTCGAAATAAGAAACTATATACTCACCTCGTCACGGAAAGGTGTAAACCTTGGGGTAGATGGAGCGGTTGTTGGCTTTGAGTCTGGTTCTACAAAGGGAGTGAATGAACTTCCTTTGGGAGTGCTCGGCGGGCGCGATGTTGTAGAGACGAATGGTGGCGGCGGCGGTGGCATTTCGTCGGGTCCTGGGTCCCTATAAGGCACGATTGTCGAACCCGAGGAGCCAGACGCTAATCTCTTCGTTTTCCCAGCCTGTTTCAACGTTGTACCAGCAAGCTTCTTCGTCTCTGGAATGTTCTCTTTGACCCTCGTCTTACGTGTTCCAATATCTGGCCACGCGTTCATCTCCATTTCCGCAGACTGGGCAGCAGACCCTGACGGATCTACAAAGATCCGCAAGGGCGCATTGGGCGCATTGTGAAGTCGAGTTTGAGCAGGAATTGAGGGAAGAGGGGCAGCAGGGGTGGAAGCTGTACTAGCAAGAGCTCTTCGCGTAGTGGATGTTATTGGTCCAGCAGGAGCAGCATCAATCTGGGGCAGAGCAGAAGACATCATCCGCTTCTGGAAGTCTGTGTATCGGCCCTTGAGATGATCCAATGGCGACGCTTTGCGAGCGATACCCAAACAATAAACGTCATCAGCTTCCTTCCGTCTGTGGAAGACTTCTTCAGTGAGTCGGAAACCAATAAATGCTAGGCACACACCTGCCATCTCGTTCTAATATAGCGGCGTACTCTTCGTACAGGATTGCGAGCTCGACCCCAATATCATTCGCGAGCAGGAAGCGGTAAATGATGGTGGGTTTCTCGACGAAGCTAGCATAAAGCATCCAAAGTTTCAGATACTTCATTTCCTTTCTCCACTTCCCACCTCTGTCTTCTTTCAGCACACGCGTAGCTTCTTCCAAAAGTTCCAACAAGCCTGACTCGGCGCTATGGCCTTGCGGATAATTCTCAAGTGTCCAGTTCACTAAAATGCAGTAGGCTTCCAATGGGTCATCATCTTCGTCTTCCAAAGCCATTTCTACGTTTATTCGTAGCCTGTGACGAGTCGCAACCAGTTTTGATTCTCTTTGAGCATAAGGAGTAGCAAGAACGGAGGAGAGCGAAGTGACGCGACGTCCCGAGGCCAGTGGCTGGATGTTTTCTTTGGCGGCTTCAAGTACATCACAGTCAACTACTGCGTTAAAGCTGCTACTGAACACGTCCTCTGTCGACATGGCTAAAAAGAAAGAAAATTCAGTGATTCAGAATCAATGACAGTCACAAAGTAACGCGAACTTGTTTCACGTGATCGAGTGGCTCAATGATTCGTGACGGTGGTGACTCAGTTTCTGTCTTCGATGGCCCTTTTGTCTTGTTTCTAGTCGTAAACTTTGCTTCGATGGCCCTTGCAGGAATTACAGTTCTGGACCTATCGATGATATCCGCGGGGTGTAACGAACTCGAACTGAACGGCATCGTTTTGCTTTAAAGTTGCCATTACTTTCATAAGTATCTCTACATAAAAATTCAGGAGCCCAGTCCAGTCGACTCACGCCCAGGCTTCAATGGCATTCTCTCGATCTCTACCATGAATTACTTTTCTCAGCATTGCTTTTTTGCACCTGCAACTCTTGTTGTTCACCTATATCAGATCTAGAGCCAATCTGGAGCATCAATACTACTTGGACCACAAAATATCGCCATAGACTTGGAAAATCTGGCGCTACTTGCACCTCCCGCTACAGAGACATTTCGTACATGAAAAAATGCCCTATCTCTGAGTCCCATGCGATTGGAGAATGGTGGGTACTAGTGGTTTCTACGGTGTGATATCGGAGTTGGTCTGAAGATGTCCTTCTAGTCAACACATGGCCGTACCCGCTGAACTCTCCAGTCAGTAAAACGTACAACTGCAGCCTCTTATCTTCTCAACAGTTCATAGGCGTAAACACGAGCTTCGAACCCGTTAGGTGCGTAGGTCTCTTCAGTACTCCTCGTATCTCTTGCTGAAATTCAAGAACAGAGAACTTCATTGGCACAGTTCCGATTAATCCGATATTGAAAGACAATTCCGCACCTAATTCTAGTGAGCATACGCGCTAAAGGTATATTCGTCATTGAGCAAAGCTTAATCTATGACTCTACGGGAAACACCGCGTCAGTACGATTACTCCAGATGATTTGTATATGTTGGAGATGCGGTACGTGAATGAACGCCGTTCTTTTCTTTCCTTGATGTTGTTCCTTCAGAGCCAGGACGGTGTATTTTTGCACCCCTCTGGGAAACCCCACTCAATACAAGCGAAGAATAACTCTCGGAGCGCCGCAGAGTCTTATTTTTGTCACAGGAAGTTTTCAGAAGATGATACATTTCTTCTGGCTGACTTGGAATCTGGTCGAATTTATGATTTCGGTGCGGAAGTGATACGAGTGAATCCGACCAGATTCCAGAGAAGGAATTGTACATTTTTGGAAGTGGGGTAGTCTCGTGATACCATCCGTTTCCGGTGAAACCCATAAATGGGTAGTACCCCGTCAACGTCTGGGCTTTTCCACGGTCAGTTTGGCAGGTCGTTGCTTTCCGTGCGCATCGGACTCTCAGTTACCGTGTAGAAATTTTCTTTGAGCGCATACGGGGTGATATCACTACAGTCGGAACTCAAAAAGGCTTCCGACTGTAGTGCAAGGTGGCTCGTATTCAAGTTAAATAGCTATTATTTACAACGAAACATTAAAATACACTTTGTAAACTATGTAGTTACCAATTACAGTCTGTCTCCACCTCTGTGGCAGATCCACTAGTAGCTGCCATGTCCTCGATGCTATAAGCTACAATGGCATCTCGTGTAGGCTCACCATCCCTACTCCTGATGCAAGCTTAAGCTTAACACATGTATTATCTAAAAAGCGAGACTCGCCTCATTGCGGGGCAAATGCAGTTACTGGTCCATCATAGCCTCCTGCAAAGCGCCGCAAGCAAGCTGTACCTGCACTATATGATGTAGCACTTGATTTTCTCGTAGATGAATTTATTCCTACAGGTGCAGCTACTGGAACACAGATTAACTTTGACTCGATCACAATGTAGTCTTATTCTTGCTTCGATACCCTTTCAAAACCTTTAATAGCCTAGTAATTAATGTTTCGTTGTAAATAATAGCTATTTAACTTGAATACGAGCCACCTTGCACTACAGTCGGAAGCCTTTTTGAGTTCCGACTGTAGTGATATCATCCCGTATGCGCTCAAAGAAAATTCCCACACGGTAACTGAGAGTCCGATGCACACGGAAAGCAACGACCTGCCAAACCGACCGTGGAAAAGCCCAGACGTTGACGGGGTACTACCCATTTATGGGTTTCACCGGAAACGGATGGTATCACGAGACTAGAAGTGGGGTTGTAGTTCATGTTCTATTTGGGGTAGTTCATGTTCTACCGGCGCTGTATACTGATTCATGATTTGGCTTCACCTCCCCCTGATAATGTCGAGTCCGATCCAGTAACTTCCCAACGATACTAAAAATCCCTACACATTTCCACTATCGAAAGTACTCCTTCAGCAGTACCGTGAGTGGTAAGAGAATTGACTGTGCATCGTTTACCGTTGCGGGAAAGATCAGTGTCGGGGTTTTGGTTGGTGTGGGGGTATGAGGTAGTCTGAGGCAACCAACCGACTTACTTAATGAAGCATTTGGGCAACTTCATGTGTGCAGCATGGCTACGAAACAGTGGCATCCTCATGTCCCGGAATGGACTTACTTTATGTGCGAGGAATCTATTTTACTTGATTGAGCTAGCTTCGGATTTCACTCCTGGGATAACAGCACCGACTTGCTCCGATTCCAAGTTAGAATGCCTTCTTTTAGTGAGTGTACGAGATTAAGACCAGCAACGGTATCACTTGACCACTGGATAAGCACTATGGGAGAAGACTAGCAGTACACCACTTAAGTTTCTAGAGATTTCCAGATCACACGAATCGGAACCAGCGTCAGCGCCTTGATTTTAATCGATTCCAAGTCTAGCTCAGGATATACTTATCTTTGACACAATGGCTGGCCCTGAGGCCACACCGAATTTTCGGATGAGTTTATCTCTTCGTTAAATGAGCAAAACTCTAGAAGTTGTTTGAGAAGAAAGGTCTCCTGTTACGATCGAATCTAGATTCAGCATCCTGGCATGCTATCGTGCAGTCTCCCGAGACGAAATTCGAGGTAGTCATGTAATTATAACATTGTTGGGAAACGGAAGGCAGAAGCAGATATCATTATGCATCATCAGTAGGAGAGGTTCCCGAAACACCTAAAAGCCTTCATATCACCTCCGTCTTTAACGTACGGTATCACAGTTAAAAATACAACCTATAGTTTCTGGAGCAACACCGATATTCTCGTGATAGAATCATAAATCTATCAAGCTCTTTTAGACAGTGTAGCGGAAGGAAGGAGCCTAAAGTGATATTAGAAGGAGTGAAGTTCAAGCCTAACGAATATGCTATACCTTGTCTGCTAATAGAGCAACATCCACTCTGGCATCTTTTTGCGGGATGCCATATTCCTTATCCCTACGGGTATTCTCCATGCGATATGATATCTGAGACGGTTAGGACGAGAAATGATATCAAGAGGGTTGACTCACTGTCATGATTATTGTGCAAATTACGCCGAAAAACTCAAGACCACAGCAAACTAGACGACATTTATTAGACTAAATCCGGTGGTAACCACATCTATAACTTACCAGCAAACCCTTTACTGTTGGTAAAGGGGAAGGGCACGGATTGAGATGTTGTTATAGTCAGTCTAAAACATAACTTACATATATCGAGGACCCTCGGTAGCCGGGAATAGGTGAGATCCAAGAATACTACCACACTGACCGATAGCCATAAACATTGGAATTCCCGTGGCTTTCTTCGTCTCAGATCCCAGGTTGTGCGCAACTACACGAAAACGTGAGTTGTTGTCAACATCATAATGCGCTACGTACACCAGGCAATAATGAGACCGATGCAAGTGTAAGTTCCCGAGGTGATACAGAAAGTGGCAAAGTATCTAGCGTGAAGGTTGGTGGGGACAACGAGGAGAATCCTGCATATATTGTCAATCGGTTGGATCGTCTACCTTAATCACCCGTCCTAGACTTACAAATATCCGACGCCTCCAACAAAGGCGGCCATGGAAATAGGAATGCCTTGTTCACAGCATTAATTTCAGTTGTGTTGGTATAGATTGCCGCATACCTCTGCTTTGTAGTTTATCGGACGTCCAGGAGCTTAACGCAAGAACAACTGCTGCGACAGCATATGGTGGTATGGTCATCAATTGAACTTTAGAATTACCTACAGAAAGGTCAGAATTATATCAAGCAGTTGACCGATGACTTACTGATTCCAAATGTCTCCAAGATAGTAGGCAAAAAGGCTGAAGTGGATGCCAATGAACAGTTCAACGCGAAATAAATTACTCCACCACAGTAAATCTAAAATTTCTATTAGCTTCGAAAGTCTGGAGCCAATGGAAAGAACGATTTACCCTCCAGTCACGGAAAGCCATCCAAATGTGAGCTGAACAGATCCAAAAATGTTTAATGCTCCGAGTCGTCTCTACCGAAGAAAACGCTAGCCTTTGTTAACTACTGCACCCACGTCACCGCTGGTTCCGCGATTCATTCTTGCCAGAGCTATTTCTCGTTCACGCTCGTTTAGGTAGCGAGTTGATTCCGGCCTGTCTGGAAGGAAGAAAAACGTTGCTATTCCAAGGCAGACCGCTGGTATTCCCTGTCGATAGCTGTGAGCAAGGTCATGAGGAAATAAACGGTGCTTTCAATACGGACCTCGACAATGAAAAGAAGACGCCAATTACTGAAAGGAAGAATAGCATTTTGAATACCGAAAGCTATGATTCCACCAAATGCCCCAGCGATAGCCGCGAAACCGAACCAGTAGGCCATCTAAACACGGTGAAAATGAATAGAGGTAAGGTTGAGAAAATCGAACCACGTACTATGAGGCCCATCTCTTCCTTTGTATAGAACAATGCTGCGTATGCTAATGAGACGCTACTCTCGAATTTGAGGGCAATAAAGGCATACAGAAATATAGAGGAATCGCAGGACCAAATCCAGCTTCAAATATTCCTAGAAATACTCTCGCTGTCATCAGACCGCCAAAGTCGAACCCGGTGGACTACGGATATTGGTTATGAGCTCAAAAGTTGCGGTCTCTAGAGTCCGAGGCTCACCATCAACGTAGATGTGGTCCCCCATCCAATCGCCACTATTGATAGCCAAATATGAGGAGCAACTAGCTTTGAGCAAATAGTGGCAGGAACTTGGAAGATAATCTATAGAACAAGCTTTAGAGTCCATCACTCATCAGTGCAGAAAACATGATTCTGACATATGCAAAGAAGAACGCAGAGTTGACCCAATCATATAAGACACCTGTAGGATCACCGCCGAGTGCGTCCTTTGGTAGGGCCGGTTTACCATCATGAAGTCCGGAAAGAACGCGAGCGTTGCCCAAATTGGAACGGTCCAAATCTAAAGAGGGAGCCAATTGAGCACAAGATTTTACGAAGACGAATAGGCTCACAAGCGAACAGATAAAGTAAGCACGTAATAGGCATGATGAGGACATCCAACTTTCGAACGAGTCTTTTCTCCTCCATGAACCAAGTGCCAGGGGTCTCCTTCGTATCGTTTTCTTCAGTAGCAACCTCCGCCTTTACGTCTTCGCCAGTGAATTCTTTCCCATCGCCATTGGGAGGTGTGGTGGACATTGCGAATGTGGGACAGAACCAACAATGGGTGTAGAGTATGAACACATGTCCTGTATTTAAACTCGGATTGACGTAACAAGGTGAATGATCTAACTTTGAATCTCTTTGAATGCGGGGTAAGAATTGAATGTCCTGGACCGATGGAGAGCCAGTGGAGAGCCTGTCGGATCACGAGTCTATATCATACCTGCGCTCAACTTGGCCCGACTACCGCTTGCGCCCAACCATCATCGAATTTCAGCCCAGGAATTTTATCTCACTGAAGGTGCATACCTGACGGTACAGCAGCTGACTGGACAAAATCGGCGATTTAATTTAGACCCCGACCCAAGGCTTCTATATATGGACTGGTGTCTGCGTGCTTGATAGTTTATCCCACTAGAGGGATGACAACTGCATGACACTCACCACAAAAAAACAGCATCTGAGCAAACCAAAGTATCAATACGACGCTTTCAGCTCAAAGGCTTCATGATTGAGGTTCCAATGCACAAGACAGGGGAATTATTCCCATAAATCCGTCATGGGTTCAGCCTGGCCAAGCTAATTGAAGAAAGATCCTGAGGATTGCGATGTATTTTGGTGAAGAAGAGCTCGATGACTGAACATTCCGAATATTCCGGGATAAGATAGGGTGTTGTTGAAGTCAGTCTGGGATGAAACAAGCGAAATCAAACTGTGGAAGCCTACCCCTAGAAACACCATCATCTAATTGGTTTGAAGACGAGAACTCGACACTAAGATTACCGTGACCAGAAGATTCAAGTGAAATCTGAGTACTGACATCCAGTGGGGAGTCGGGGGACGTGAATGTGAGAGTGAGTGATCGAGACCATGGCAGGAAAGAACACGGCTGCGGAAAATCCAGTCATGACTAGAGGTCGAACTTAATCAAGTAATCAAGTTAAGGGCACGCGGAGCACAATGATAACAAATTCTGAGTGCTTTACGGCTTCAGCAAAGGGAGGAATGGCCACAAGCGCACGCAAGAACAGGAACTAAGGAAGGCGCGTCTTCATTCATTCATCAAATGGGTAGCTTTCGTCGGTGACTGCGGAGCGGCGACCACACTAGAATTCTGTCTCCCGAACTTCTACCATCTCTATGTCTTTCATTGAACAGTTTTCTCTATTCCCTTCAAATCTGACAGAAAGAGGAGTTTCTACAAAACTCAGTGCTACAATGACAGGAGTGTCTACGCCAATAGAAAGATCGCGGTGGTAAGCGCCTATATCATTATGTATCATCAGTAGGAGGGGTTTTCCAAGCACCTGAAAGCCTTCATATCGCCTCGGTCTTTGACGTACGGGAATATACAACCCAATATCCTATAGTTTCTGGAGCGAGACCAATATTTTTGTGATAGAATCAAAATTTATCCAGTCCTTTAGACAGTGTAGCGGAAGCAAGGAGCCTAAAGTGGCATTAAAAGGAGTGAATTTGTCTAAGAAGTATACTGTACCTTGTCTGCTAATAGAGCAACATCTACTCTGGCATCTTTCTGTGGGATGCCATATTCCTTATTCCTACGGGCATTCTCCATGCGATATGATATCTGAGACGGTTAGTTTGACGAGGAACGATGTCACGATGGTTGGCTCACTGTCATGATTATTGTGCAAATTACGCCGAAAAACTCAAGACCACAGCAAACTAGACGACATTTGTCAAACTAAACTTTACGATGGTAACCACAGCTATGACTTACCAGCAAACCCTTTACTGTTGGTAAAGGGAAGAGCTCGGATTGAGACGTGGTTATAGCCAGTCTAAAACATAACTTACATATATCGAGGACCCTCGGTAGCCGGGAATAGGTGAGATCCAAGAATACTACCACACTGACCAATAGCCATAAACATTGGAATTCCCGTGGCTTTCTTCGTCTCAGATCCCAGGTTGTGCGCAACTACACGAAAATGT
This sequence comes from Rhodocollybia butyracea, assembly GCA_015501585.1. Classification (NCBI taxonomy): domain Eukaryota; kingdom Fungi; phylum Basidiomycota; class Agaricomycetes; order Agaricales; family Omphalotaceae; genus Rhodocollybia; species Rhodocollybia butyracea. The sequence continues at coordinate 909,088 of JADNRY010000004.1, forward strand.
GAGTTGTTGTCAACATCATAATGCACTACGTACACCAGGTAGTAATGAGACTGATGCAGGGGTAAGTTCCCGAGGTGATACAGAAAGTGGCAAAGTATCTAACATGAAGGTTGGTGGGAACAACAAGTAGAATCCTGCATATATTGTCGATCAGTTAGATCGTTTACTTTAATCACCCATGCTAGACTTACAAATATCCGACACCTCCAACAGAGGCGGCCAAAGCAATAGGAATCCCTTGGTCACAGCGTTGATTTCAGTCGTGTTGGTACAGATTGACGCCTACCTCTGCTTTGTAGTTTATCGGACGTCCAGGAGCTTAACGCAAGAACAGCTGCTGCGACCGCATATGGCGGTATGGTCATCAATTGAACCTTAGAATTACCTACAGAACGGTCAGAAAATTGTATCAATGAGTTGGCCGACGACTTACTGATTCCAAATGTCTCTAAGATAGTAGGCAAAAAGGCTGAAATGGATGCCAATGAACAACTCCACGCGAAATAAATTACACCACCACAGTAAACCTAAAATTTCTATGAGTTCCGGAGCCAATGAAAAAGACGATTTACCCTCCAGTCACGAAAAGCCATCCAAATGTGAGCTGAACAGATTCATAATGGTCAGTGCTCCAAGGGTTGCTACTGAGAAAAACGCTAGCCTTTGGTAACTACTGCACCCACGTCACCACTAGTTCCGCGATTCATTCTTGCCAGAGCTATTTCTCGTTCTCGCTCATTCAGGTAGCGAGTTGATTCGGGCCTGTCTGGAAGGAAGAAAAACGTTGCTATTCCAAGGCAGACCGCTGGTATTCCCTGTCGATAGCTGTGAGCAAGGTCATGAGGAAATAAACGGTGCTTTCAATACGGACCTCGACAATGAAAAGAAAGACGCCAATTACTGAAAGGAAGAATAGCATTTTGAATACCGAAAGCTATGATTCCACCAAATGCCCCAGCGATAGCCGCGAAAACCGAACCAGTAGGCCATCTAAACACGGTGAAAAATGAATAGAGGTAAGGTTGAGAAAATCGAACCACGTACTATGAGGCCCATCTCTTCCTTTGTATAGAACAATGCTATGTATGCTAATTAAACGCGACTCTCGAATTTGAGGGCACTAAGGCGTACAGAAATATAGAGGTATCACAGGACCAAAGCCAGCTTCAAATATTCCTAGAAATACTCTCGCTGTCATCAGACCGCCAAAGTCGAACCCGGTGGACTACGGATATTGGTTATGAGCTCAAAAGTTGCGGCCTCTCGCCGAGGCTCACCATCAACGTCGATGTGGTTCCCCATCCAATCGCCACTATTGATAGCCAAATATGAGGAGCAACTAGCTTTGAGCAGATAGTTGCGGGAACTAGGAAGATAATCTATAGAACAAGCTTTAGATTCCGTCACCCGTCAAGGCAGAAAACATGATTCTGACATATGCAAAGAAGAACGCAGAGTTGACCCAATCATATAAGACACCTGTAGGATCACCGCCGAGTGCGTCCTTTGGTAGGGCCGGTTTTACCATCATGAAGTCCGGAAAGAACGCGAGCGTTGCCCAAATTGGAACGGTCCAAATCTAAAGAGGGCCAATTGAGCGCAACATTTTTGCGAAGACGGAGACGAATAAGCTCACAAGCAAACAGATAGAGTAGGCACATAATAGGCATGATGAGGACATCCAATTTTCGAACGAGTCTTTTCTCCTCCATGAACCAAGTGCCGGGGGTTTCCTTTGTATCGTTTTCTTCAGTAGCAACCTCCGCCTTTACGTCTTCGCCAGTGAATTCTTTCTCGTCGCCGTTGGGAGGTGCGGTGGACATTGCGAATGTGGGACAGAATCAACAATGGGTGTAGAGTATGAACACATGTCCTGTATTTAAACTCGGATTGACGAAACAAGTTGAATGATCTCTCTTTTAGGAATTGAATGTCCTAGACCGATGGAAGGTGGAGAGCCAGTGGACTCTGGAGAGCCTCCCTATCGGATCGTCTACATCATATATGTGCTCAACCGTCAGCCTAAGGATTTTGTCTCACCAAAGGTGCATACCGCCAGGTTAAGCAACTGACTGGTCCAAATCGGCGATTTACCCAACCCAAAGCTTCTATATATGCCGGGTTAGCGCTGCTTGATAGTCCATCACACTAGAGGGATGGCACACACCAAAAACAACAACATCTGAACGGACCGAAGCATCGATACAGCTTTCAGTTCAAAGGCGTCACAACTGAGGTTCCAGTGTACAAGACAGGTGAATTATTCCCATAAAACCGTCATGGGTTCAGCCTGGCCTATAGGCTAATAGAAAGATCCTGAGGATTACAACGTATTTGGTGAAGAAGAGCTCGATAATGTGTACTCCGATTGTTCAGGGATAGGATAGGGTATTGTCGAAGCAAGTCTGGGATGAAACAAGCTGAATCAAACGGTTGAAGCCTGCCTGTAGAATTATCATCTTATTTCCAAACCGCAAGACGAGAACTCAGTAAATTTACTCGGGAAAAATTCAAGTGAACTCTGAGCACTTTCCTTTCATCCAGCGGGGACGTGAATGTGAAAGTGACTGATAGAGACCGCGGTATAAAAGAACACGGTTGCGGAGAATCCAATCATAGCTATTGAGGTCGAAAGTAAGTAATCAAGTTAATAGCACGCGACGCACACAATGATAACAAATTCCGAGGGCTTTATTGTTTCAACGATAGGAGGAATAGTCATGAGCGCGCGCAACAACAAGAAGGCGAGTCTTAATCAGGTGCGTAGCTGACTGCGGCGCGGCGACTACCATTCTGTCTCCTATACTTCCATCATCTCCATGTCCTTCAAACCATTTTCTCTTTTTCCTTCAAATCCAGTGACAGAAAGAGGAGTTTCTACAAAGCTCAGTGCCACTAAAGACAAGGTTGTCTACGCCAATGGAAAGATCGTGGTGGTAAGTGTCAAAGCTCTGATCAACTTAGCCATCAGCTAAGCCAAAGACCAGATACGCGACCTCAAGGTCCTTACTGAGCTTTTGTCGTTTGTGTTTGCTGTTGACGCGTAGTAGAATCCGAAATTATCTGTTGCGTATGCTGGACATATACAAAATGCGACTGTTGCTCGTATATCTCCCACTGGCTACTACTGTGCTTCCGGAGACGCTGGAGGGACAGGTATGGGGCAGTGGATCCTTCGGATTATTTTCTGACTGCATAAATAGTCAGAGTATGGGATATCGTGGGCGAGGACCATATATTGAAAGGCGAATATAAAGTTATTTCAGGGAAGATGTACGGCAACCGGTTACGATTGTCAATCCCGAGCTAATATGACTCTGCAGCAACGATCTAGAGTGGGACGGCGAGAGCAAGAGGATCATCGCGGTGGGAGACGGTAAAGAGAAGTGCGTGCATACAGATTTACTTGGATCGTGTTCATATTAACTGAGATTATTGCAGATTTGGCCAAGCCTTCATGATGGACACAGGAACATCCAGCGGAGACATTACTGGACATTCCAAGGCTCGTAATACATATGTTCATCGTTTGACCTTTGGTTGAACTTTCATCGCAGGTCATCAATGCCGTATCCATTCGCCACCAACGCCCATACAGAGCCGCAACTGCCGGAGACGATACTGTTATCATCTTCCACCAAGGTGCATCCGAACGTCTAGACAGACTCGAATATACTCTGACGAACTGTTAGGTGCACCTTACAAGTACCAGACAGCTATCAAGACGCATACAAAGTTTGTACAAGACGTTAGATACGCTCCGTCGGGCGCCATCTTCGCCTCTGTTGGATCCGATTCCAAAATATTCTTCTACGATGGACAGACCGGTGATACACTTAGTGATATCAGCGATAGTCCACACAAAGGTAGCATCATGGCATGTTCTTGGAGTCCCGATAGTAAATCACTGGTAACATCGTCTGCGGACTGTACGGTCAAACTCTGGGATGTTGAGACGCGGAAAGCTGTTACTACTTGGACTGTCGGGAATGGCGTGAGCTTCCAGCAAGTTGGAAACACTTGGAGCGGAGAGTCTGATATCATTTCGCTGTCGATGAGCGGGGATTTGAATGTGTTTGACCACAAGGTTGGAGGAAAACCCTCAAGAGTTTTACAAGTGCGCGCGCGTTTCCGTCTTTTGACCTGCTGGACTCATGATGTCGTTTTAGGGCCCTCAAAAACCTATCACCACGCTCGCGCCCGTTCCAACATCTTCTGGCACATTCTTAGCTGGTACCGCCGATGGCCGGGTGCTTTCATACTCTGAAACCTCAGGAGAATCCACCCATCTGCAAGGTGTCAACCATACAAGCATGGTGACCAGCTTGGCTCCCTCTCCTAGAGATGGCAATGTATTTTCTACGGGATTCGATGACTGTGTAAGAGAAATTGCAAGCGATGGGGCGGGATTCGCGTAAGTTGCACTCGATTTTACTAGTGTTTGTTACTGATTATGTTTGGTTGATAGGCCGGCATCCATCTCCCTTTCCTCTCAACCGAAATCCCTTGCAGTAGCCGATGATGGATCGATCTTTGTGACTGAGATCAACAGCACTGTTGAAGTTATTAGGTCGAATCAGAAAGTATTCGATTTACCTACGAAATACACCCCCAGCGCTGTGGCAGCTAAAGGGACATTGGTGGCTGTTGGTGGCGAGGTGAGTTTAAGCTCAGCATTTCTTTCATTTTCTCAACTTAGGGTCGTTCTTCATCGTAGGACTTTAAAGTTCATCTTTATCAGTGGGACGGCAAAACATTGAAGGAGGACGCGACTCCAGTCTTGGAAGGCAACAGAGCCGTTATCTCTGCATTGGCGTTCTCGCCTGACGGGAACTTGCTTGCTGCTGGGGACGTGAGTTTACTCAATTGTGTTTTGCATTATCACTGGCACCATGACTCATCTATCTATCCACAGTCAAGTGGTAAGATATCGCTCTTCGATGCCAAGGAAAAGAAGGTCAGTCGAATGGCACTTCTCCTTTTTATACCCATTTGCTAACTGAGTGGTCCACCCACTTTGGCTCTCAAAACTTGAACGATCCCAACTATACAGCTCGTCACCTCCCGCTGGTCCTTCCACTCTGCGCGAGTCAACTCTCTCTCCTGGACATCCGACTCCAAACACTGCGCCTCTGGCTCCCTTGACACCCATGTGTACATCTGGAGTGCCATAAAACCGCTAAAAAATATCGCGATCAAGAACGCTGGGCCTGGCGGGGTTAATGGAGTGCTTTGGGTTGATGAGGGTGTTGGGAAAACTGGAAAGCTGGCGAGTTCTGGAGCGGATGCGTGTGTAAAGGTTTGGGAGGTTACATTCCATGCAACATGAATGGGTGTGGGTGGTTTGCATATAAGTATAATTACGATGCGTTCGCTGGAATAGTAAAGGATGAAAATTTTCAATCAGTATACAATCGTTTTGTACGTGAGTGGGCTGCGCGGATTTGGGATCGAACCGAATGGGAATTAAACAACATGGATACGGAGGCGATAGTTCAGTACAAGAAAATACAATCAGCATAGTTTAAGTGTTTTTGAGTCGAAAGAGGACAAAAAGATCTAAGCCATCTCCACATCCTGCTCCTGAGTAGTAGCAGCGTCAGATTTCCCTTCAGCTGTGGTACCTCCCGATCCAGAAGCTGGACTCGCATCATCACCCATAAACGCATCTAACTCTTTGTCCAGTTCCTCCGCCGTTTTAGGTTGTTGCCTCTGGGGTTTCGATCTGGGTTCGGAACGTTGTATGGCGGTACCTCGGCCTCCGCGACGCGAGGGTTTTGAACGTGTGGGTCCACTATCATAAAGTATCATTAGCCTGGATTCAACAAGGGAAGGTAAAGTATGACGTACGGGCCAGAAGAAGAATCTCTGACTTGCAAGTCGTCTGAAGAAAGGCGGTCGGCGAGTGGTGGTTTTTGAATTCTGTTGATGAGCGAGTGTGGGGCGCTGACAGCTCGGCGGGATTGTCGGGGATGCTGGGGTGTCGTGTCGAAGGCGATAGTCATGGGTTGGCCTGTGTATGTTAGTCAGTTTCGGGTTGTAGAAGAGGCAGTAAATAGACAACATGAAAGTCGACGAATGGAAAAAAGGTTGAGCCGAGACAAAAAAAAATTACCTTTAGCTAGAACACCATCATACGTCTTCTTGGCTTTTGCAGCCTCGGCAGAAGTCTCGTAGAAGACAGCTGCATTTCCTAGTGATCTTCCACTGCGGTCGTACTTTGTATTGAGAAATAAACCAAGGGAGGAGAGGAAGCGGAGAATATTATTCGTTTGGTTGGCTTTTCAAGCAAAGAGCTGGGTGCTAGTCGGATGTTCGTACCCTGATTAATGGCTCGCGCACGAGCGTGCCAATCTGTCCAAAGATGGCCTAAAGCGAAAGAGAGAGGAATCGTCAGCAGATGGGTGATAACAAAGAAGAAAAAAAGACATACAGTAAGGTCTTTAGGAGTGATTTCGTAGTGCAAATTTGAGACAATGAGTTTTGTATTGGCGGCGAATAGGTCGGAGGGTCCTGTTGGTCGAGGATTGTTCAGGTTTTGTGTTCCAGGGGCTTTGTCGTGAAGCCATTTTCCGTTGAGGTCGCCGCGAGGACGCTGTGTAACGTGTTGATTCAGCAAAGAAAGAAAAATTGGGCTGGCAGTTGATAAGAGAACCAACATTGTAAGGCTTATTTCCACCTCTGTGACTTTGAAATGCAGACATTTTACGCAGAATAGGTAAGTATATGAGAAGCAGGAATCAGTGGTTGTTTGTGGTAAAGTCGTAGCAATGAACGCTGGGGGTGACTACAGCCTCGATTCACGTGCAATGTGCGCTTAATTAAATTCAAGCGCTCAACCGCCACGATGTAACTGCAGCTGCTCGCGGCCAGCCTGGAGGCGAAAGTTTAGTTTTATTTTCAAAAAATCTTAACAGGACTGGAACCAAAACTCAAGCAGTTTTCTTCAAGCAGAAAGTATCCCACTGGCAGGCAACTAGGCCGCAAGAGCTTTGAGTCTCTTCATGTCTGCGACATAACTATATACGGTGCCTAGAAGTTTTAAAGGCTACTTCCAGGAGGCAATAACGACTGTAGATGCTCGTCAAGGTGATTTTCCAAGCTCATGACGGAGTGGACTATATTCAAAACTCCTGCGACAACTGGACCAGCCCTTGGGGATGCAGGGAGAAATACGCACTTGAATATCGCAACCCCGCGCCGTTAATTCCTGATGCTGGAGGCAATACTCAAACTGTTGGTTTCCAGACCATCCCCGTCCCCACTACTAGCGGGATCTTAGGAAAGCAGGAATTTTTTCCCCCGAGATGTCCAACCTTTACTGGTGTAAACAATCGAGGACAAACAACGGATCTGTGTAGGCTATACTTAAGTATAAAATTGGAACGATAGACGTATTATCCACACCAGACAGCTTTCCAAGTGAGATCGGTTCTTGTTGATATCTTCGAGTTATCATCTTTTGACAGTGCCTTCACCAAATCTGCTTCAACCCCACCGAAACACGATTTTCGCTGACCCAATAATATCAATTCTCACCTTGGCACCTCAGTTCACCAAAATTGATTGGTCAACAGAACCTGGTCTCTCACCTTATTAGTTCTCGTTCAGCAGCTAAATTTCTTCATCCCTCCTCTTTCCATGACCTGGTTGCCCATTCCCGTGTCAAGCCTGCCTCTGGCACTATGTCTTTCCATTCGTTCCATGACCACTGCAACTTCTATGTCGAAACGGAACTCGACACCACCGCCACCCGCCACATTATTTCTGCCCCTAACTTTCGATAACAACAGGCGTTATACGGTTAATGTATCGTTGGTGAAATTCGATGCTCTATCGATGCTTAAATCTCTTCCCTGACAACACTTTTAGCCTGGCAACTCTAGTCAGCCTGAATATTTCGCGTTCGCGCTGACGACAAGTACTGGCTATTCCTCAGTCGCAGCACAAGGGTGCTCAACATGCGGGGGCGGTCCAACGTAAGCTTTACACCTTTGAAATACATCATTTGTTAAAGAAGTATCACTCAGATACTCAACATCTCCCAATCAGCAAATAGGAGCTGTGCGGAATGTGTCTGTACCAGGGGGCAGCATTGTCGGATCGGCCATAGCTCAGGCCAACAATCTCCAACTGCAAAACGGGTCTTCATGGCCGTGGATTGATCCTTCGTGTGTGTAGGGTGCCCTTACAACGAATGAATACTTTTTCACTAGCCCTCCCTTATAGTTATCATTGCAAATCAGTCAAATTCAATCTTCGGCGCTGGGACGTCTGGCGTCATAGGTATTGGTACAAACGCTCGGTAGGTCCTCGTTTATTTTTGTTTCATTATGAACAGCTAATCTTATATAGCCAGGGAACGTTTAACGAGACACCAATGGCGTTCTGGTTGAAAAACAATCCAAGCCATCAGAACTTTTCATACGGGCTGGCTTTAAATCCCCCCAACGATCCCACCTCCTCAAATGCTGGGACACTTCACTGGCTTGCACCAGATGAAAACTCTTACGAAGGTGATATCTCTTGGAAAACCTTGATAACATCGAATGAAACGAATTCAGTCAACACCGATTCTTTTGTTGAAATGGATGGTTGGAGTTTTCAGGGCAGTAATGGCGTCAATATGTCTGACGACAATGCTGGTTTATCTGCTGTTATCGACCCAATTTTCGTTGATTTGGTGTTTCCTCAAGATGAAGCACAATCGATATGTGTGTTGTTTGTCGTGATTTATAAATTTCATTACTGATTGTCTTTTTGTAGATGGTGCGATTCCAGGGTCTCAACGGCAAACCACACTTTCGTCGTCGGGGTCGACTATATACATTCTTCCTTGTAACACCACCATGCAGCTTACGCTCACGTTTGGCACTGTTTCAGTGACTCTAACTGAAGACCAGTTAGTTCGAAATCTGGGAAATTCGACATGCCAAGGTGTTTTGGAAGAATGGGCGCCAAAAATGTCACAGAATACCTTCTAGGCTCCACCTTGATCTCTAACATATATTTGTTGGTTCTTCTATCTATCGCGGGTTACATGGTCAACTAATTTAACCTGTAGAATCTTTCAAGGTTCCAATCTGAGCAGCTCTTTTGGTTTTGCAAATAAAAAGTCGACCTCGCCGCCTCTGAGCGCTGCCTCCATAGCTGGAGTCGTGCTTGGAAGTTTAACGTTCCTCATCATGCTTGCTATTTTTGCCATCCTTCTTCTCTATTGGAGGCGACGCTGCGTTCTTAACCAGAAGCGAATTACCCCGTTCATGGAAAACTCTCCCATTCTGTCCAAAGCACCTTTCTACTCGCCAGAGACGTCTACGCCATTTTTCACCCATTCAGATTGGGGAATAATCAACGAACACGCGCGCGCGACCAACAGGAATAGTACACGCAGTGCATGGACTGGGCCATTAGTCCAGATCATTAACTCGCCAACTACCCCCACATCCCAAACCTCCCAGCCTGACCATTCTCGTGGGAACCGTGACCATGGTCGGGAGAATGAACTATTCATCCGAGTACCCCCCGTCCCTACGCCGCGGCAGTATGAGATATTGCAACAGGATGATACAGAGAGGACTGTTCTCCGAAACGACGCTCCAGACACCACTTCGATAAACAGAACAGCTTCCTTACCACCTTACGCCCTAAGAGATCCTGAATCTGGTGCTCAAGCTTAAGGTCGATTCATGGCACTGAGTGCAATGTATTTTACCGGACACGGACCCTTCTATATATAAGTATATCTACAGCGTTACTTTTCATCTTCGTCTTCACCGACCTCACTGTCATTCACTTAGCATGTCATGTACATATAACGTTAATTCAACCTTCCTCAGTTGCGTTGTACTCAGGCCAAATCCTTTTCCACATCAACAAGCAGCGGCATAAAGGCCAATACTTACACCCGTACCAGCCAAGCCAAGCCCAATACTTCCCTTGTCGCTAAGCTTTAATCTCAAGGAGAACGTTCCTGGACGCTCAATCACTCAATGGAGCATTCATGGATTCTTTAGTCGAAATGTCCGTGTGCAAATCAAGTCTGTAAGTATCGCTTTGTCTGGGATTAGCTGTGTGGTTATTTTCATTTTCTCAGCGGGCAACAACTCGTATGTTTTCAATGGACCTTTTGGTTCGATCAGTTCGTGGTAGAAGCCTGATGTCACCGGTGCAAATCCTGCTTGGCAGGTATCGACCATACCAGTGTTTTTCACGCTCCGTGCGGTATGAAGCCACGAGATTCAGACGGGCAAGATGGGATCTATCCGCGTCGTAAGATTGTAGATAATATACTAAGAGACTGTCGACCTTGCTATCGGCACTGGCAAGTCGCTTGAAGCGAACAAAAACAAACAAACGCGCTTGTGTGCTGGTATGGCGGCTTGCTCTCTCCACTCAGACACGAGCGTGCCTGCAAGATCATGAAAACACATAGCATTTAATGCAAGTGTTTCCTCATTGGGCCTTGTACTATTCTACAGGTTTGGAATAATTATACACTATGATACACTAGTCGAGTAGTTACAAATTATATAGAAAGATTTAGCTAAAATTTACCCCCTCTTCGGTGCTGCTAACAGCTGTAATATTTTGTCGATAGAAAAGATCGATGACTTACCAGTCAGTCCACCATCTCCATCATCTCCCCCCTGATTTGCCTCATTATCAGCTTGATACTTGGCAAGACGGGCTCGATCGCTCGGTGAAAGGGGTACAACGGGTTTGATTGTCCAGCGCTACAAATGAGCATGACTTATTTATCATATAGTAAAAACAGGAGGCAAGCGACCAATGTTCCTTAGCAAAGCTATGCTGGTTTGGTGTTGTTTGCTCCGCATAGCAAAGGCATCGGCAAAAAGCTTGTCGTAATCAACACATCCATCTGCCTTGGTGATATTGGAGCGTCTAGTCAATGCAACAGCTCCACGAGCTTTGGACATTGGAACGTGAGCGCTAATTATTAGCGCACTCTGGATTGATGACGTAGATTTCAGTTTCCACTCTCTTATGAATGTTGCTAGTTTTATTTATATTGATAAAGGACAGCTATAAATGACTCAACAGAACTAAATTTTCCCCCTCTTCGGTGCTGCTAACAGCTGTAATATTTCATCGATAGCAAAGGTCGAAGACTTACCAGACGTTCCATCATCCGTTGCATCATCTTCCCCCTGGTTTTTAGAAGCCTCATCAGCTTCACGCTTGGCAAAACGATCCCAAACGCCCGGTGGAAGGGGTGGAACTGGTTTGACTGCACAAGCCTACAAAACTGACTGAGCGCGACTTATTTATCATATTGAGTAAAGTTCCAAACCTCAGAGTGCTCTTTAGGAAGTTTATCAAGTTTCGACGACGCTTGTGTTCCATAGCATTGTAATCGGCCAAAAGCATGTCGAAATCAACAGTCCCATCGGGCTTGGTGTGAACGGAACGTTTGGTCAACGCAATAGCTCCACGAGCTTTGAACATCTGAAGTTTTAGTGGGTGTCGAATGTATTAACTGAGCGCTAATTATAGCGCTCCGGATGACGTAATTTCGAGCCACTTTCTAGTAGTAGGCTCTCTACTTATGTATTTGTAGAAGGGCGAATACTCCTAGTTTTATTTATAAAGGACAGCTATGGCTCACCTGCATGCTTCAGACAACTTCCTTCAAGCCCATTGGCAAAGGGCGGTAAGCGACAAGTAAAAAAAACACGCTAGTTGCAAGGCTAGTTGTGCAGTCCACACAGACACGAGCCCTGCAAGTGACTTGTTTGCTTTTCTCAGACTTGCTTCTTGTCAGTAAATATAGCTATCGGCTTCTTAGCTCTTCTTAGTCAACCTGCCGCTCCCTTGGAACCAAAACGCGAGTGCATGAGCAACCTGAAGCAGGGCGTAGGGGAAGAAAAATGATAGGCATCGTTGCATGTAGTATAGTCCACTTCGGTCCAGAATACGATGTTAAAGTTGCAGTAACCTGAAGGAATAATAGCGCTAGCGGACATGGGCCGAGTTGCCGCGGATTATCCGCATGCATGGCACTCGGATATTCGCGCCGAAAAAGATCAGACAAACAAATTTCACCTGCACTATTTCACTTTTTCCGTCACTTTTTTCCCTCCTTTGTCCGTCTTTGACGTCCAAACCACCGCAACGAAAATTGTCTGAACGAAGCAGAGCACTTGCACTGCAGATATCTCTCAATATTTCCATCTCCAGTCTTGCCGTTATCTATCAAGATTCTAGGGGCGCCAATATATAGTCATGGATCCACTGGCAAGTGACATACAGGACCTTGAACACCATCTCCCTTCTCCTGCCGATTTATTCTTTCGCGACGAAATGGCTTCGGCAGCTGATCAAGTCCAGCAAAAAGATCCAACAGCAGCATTCTTGAATTCGCCAGCAGGAAACAACATGGGCATGGCAGGAGTAATGGCTGCTCTCCAATCTCTCGGTGGCAATTCTGGAGCTCCGAATAACTCCGAGGATGACCAGGCTGTTGGCGAGGAACCCGGAGGTACACAGGGCCAAGGGCAGCTCCGAGAACAGATAATGTTGGAGCAGTTTAAACTGGCGCAGCTTAAACAGCTGCAGGAGCTTCAACAGCAGATTTTCCAACAGCAGGTTCGCTAGTTTACCTTTTCTTCCCACAACGCTAACTTTTACCTCAGATGGCCCTCATTAATGGCGGAACTGTCTCCCTCGATGGCCAGCCACGAGATCAACATGAACGCGCCTATCTCCCGACTCCAGGATCTTCCACTGAACTTCGTCCCTCTCAGCCGATTCCTGTCGAGTTTGTATCCCCTATGATGCTCAACTACAATGATGGCTTGTCTCTCGATAGCTCTGCTTCGCACACCTTTTCTCAGCACGATCCCGCCGGCTTAGATATGGACATGGTTAACTATGCAGCCATGACTCATACACATTTTGGAAATCGTAATGGTTTTCCAGATTCCTCTCCGTTTGTTGGAAACGGTAGTACTCGTGCTCACGAGCATTACTTTACTCGTCGAGGAACGGCTTCTGCTCCTGCGCATATCGCGTTCGGAGACCCGTACCAACAATCCCACAACTTACACATGGGAGCTATGAACCCAATGACCGAGCCCTCTTCTCCAATGCACTCAGATCTCGATTTCGACATCTCCCCACTAACTAGCCCGTGGCTCGGCGCAAAGATGACTGGCAGCGGCGGAAGCAACGGAAGAGTCCAAGCTTACGGACATCAACATCACAGCCAGAATCATCATCACCAAAACCAACAGGGTCTCCATCCCCCAGTGCAAGCTGGTACAAAACGCGCTGCATCGCCCAGCATGGCCGATATTGATGTAGATGTCGTTTTTCCTGGCAACACCGGCGAAGCAGGACGATCGCGAAAACGACAGGCATCAATATCCCAATCACCGAATACCATGCGCCCTACAGTTTCACCAGTAACAAGGCCCGTCAATTCTAACACCTCTTCGTCTCGGTCGGGATCGAGATCGATGAATTCCACGCCGCTGTTGAGAGGAACCAATCCAAGCTCGAGGACAAGAAGAGGGAGCGTGGTGATGGGAAGCCCTTTGACTATGGCGATGGGTGCCAACGGAATGAACGCAGGTCGACGGGCTTCTCAAATATGCAGAATTCTGTGGGTTCGAAGAATGCTAGTTCTTCGATCAGAGGGATGGGAATCAACAGCAATGGTAATAACGAGGCGAATAGCAGTTACAGTGGAAATGCGCATACCGGATACGGACCTGTTGGTGATTCCCCTTCGCCCGTGGATCTCTCGTTGTCGATGCCTCCTCCTGCCGCTCCTGCTTCTGCATTCGGCAGTAATGGAGCAAATTCACCGACTTTGGAGCCGCTAGTTCCTGTGACTCCAGCGAGTATCATGAATATCGGTGGATCGTTTGTTGGATTGGGTGGAGGACTGGGAAGTAATAACCAGGCGCAGCTACAACCGCAAAACCAAGCAGAGATGCAGCCTCAGAGGTCGAATATAAGCCCAGTCGATGGGTCAGGCTCTTCCTCCGGCAATACTCCCCCCGCCTCTATGTCCACTGCCTCCACTAAGACAGGCAAGGGCGCTAGCAGAAATGCTAAAAGCGATAAAGATGCGACTTCTGCGGGACCAACAGGAACGCGAAAGTCTGGGCGAAAAGCTGCAGGTACAGGTGCGGCTGATAACGGAACATTAAAACATATCCTTCCTGGTAAGCACCTAACATCTACTACCAAGATCATCGACTGATCGACTGATTATCCTTACTCTAGCTGGCGGTAACCCATCTTCATCATCAACCCTCCGTGTAAGCGCATCGAATTCCACCGGTTCCTCAACTTCAACAATTCTTCCTATGAAAGAACGTAAAACCTCTCACAAAGCCGCTGAGCAAAAGCGTCGAGATTCGTTGAAGAACACATTCGATGATCTCAGGGGGCTGCTGCCACCGATCCCCCTCCCTACTGATGGCGACTCCAAATCTGGAGCTGCGGTAATTGATGACGGGTCTGGGATCGGGTTTATGGCTCTCGCCAAGGCTTCTTTACTCCCTGGGGCTTTGCCACCTAGGGGACCGCCCAAGCAGGTGGGGAAGGACCGAACAAGGGCGTGAGCAAGCTACAGTTGTTGATATGTGGGAACGAGTACATCAGGGTGCTTAAAGGACGGGTGGAAAGGCGAGATGACGAGGTTGCGAGGCTGAGAAGGGAGGTTAGAAGGTTGAGAGGGTTGAGAGACGGGGGAATGATGGACGAGGAGTTGGATCGCGGCGGTGGCGGTGGTGAAGGGGGCGAAATGGATGGCGCGGATGGTATGTATGGGTATAACGAGGGTGACATACTGGATTTAGATAGGGATTTAGATGCGGTGGAAGTTTTGGAGTCTATGCGGGCTTCTGGTTCGGGAACTTTGGCATCTGCAAATGGTGGTGGCATGCTGTCGGGTGTCGAGGAAGATGTTGAAGAGGATTAACGAAGGTAGTGTTTATTTCGACATAGGGCCAGTGCTGGGAATCTTTGCGGGCAAGTCATGTACCCCTCGATGTTTCTCGTTTTCTTTATGCATAACGTTTCTCACTTAAACTTAAATTATAAGTACGATACCCAGTTATTTTAAGTTATCAGGTTATGTTTTCTACTTACATGCTTCTGACCAGACATTCGAGTTATGCTGTAGCTTTATGATTTTATATGATTACCGACGACCATGATCCAGAGCTGTAGCGTATTTGTGGTTTTTTACTGGGTTTTACTGGGGTTTGATTTGGGATTTGTGCGTATTGAATTCAAGCATTACTGTGGCGCAATGTGTATTGTTCAATGGGATCACGTCCCGTATCTCCAAACCACCACCACCACCACCAGAATGACTCTGAGCTAAGGTCTAATGATATTCTCGTTACTGGCGTCCTTTATCTGGGTCTTTGTTATAACTTTGGTCGATAGATGCTTTGCTGTGCGTGAAGTTGATCACTCGACGCATAAAGTCAATCACATAGCGATGACAATTTTGAATTTTCCCATGTACAGTATCTTATCAGCAGCGCGGAGAGGGCCTACTATAAGGAGCCGCGCATGATAATATTAATAAGGGCTGTTCAGTCTCCCCGAGCCTCACTGACGTTCATCGCCCCGCCTCAAAATAAATTCAGCATCCCCTTTTGAAATAACCAGGGTGCTGTACATGGCGTGCTGTACATACTTATTGTGTCAGTGTCTTGCTAGGGAGGCTGCTCCTCCTCGAACACACCTACTCGCACAGGCTCAAATAAGCCTGTATCATTCTTTGTGTCATTGCAGCATACATTTTGGTAGCAATGAGTAAAAATAGCGAGAAAAGAAAAACAAGATCATGATACATCAATGAGCAGAAGCTGATATATATAGAAACAACCAGAAACGGCAAAAAAAAGAGGGGAGGAGGGAACCGATGAGGATGCGCGAGGATGCGCGCAGTCGCATCATTCCAAAGGCCTTGGGGGAACAAGCTGAAACCTGCTGAAACAAGGGAAAAAGGTTTTTGGAGGTGAGGCAATGAGGCGAGGTGAGAATTGAGCAGCTGCCCCAATACTATCATTACTGGTTCGGAGCTCCACATGACCTATTATGTTATTATTATTCCATCCTTCCTCACCCATGATCACCTCTCCAACCAGCCCTGAGTTCCTGAGAGCGCAACTCATCGATTCTCATCTTTTTCTGTCCTGATGTAGATACTAAATACAGGAAATAGCTACAGCTTTCTCGTAAATGGAGGCCTCCATGTGCACCTTGATTTCAAAGACCTGTGTTAAAGCCGTGTTACTGTAATCCCCAATCTCGCCCACAAACGATTGAACGTGATTTGCACCTTACACATCCTGGTTTGGCTTGGCCTTTGATGATTCATCGCTTTGAGGAGCTTTTGGTACTATAAAAAAACTACTGTTCTTCTCTTATCAACATCGCAACATGAGGTTTTCCCCACTTTTTTTTCTCCTCTCCTTCTTGTCTCTTACGGCGCTCGCCGGACCCCTCGACCTGCAACGTCGAGTAAATCTTGACCCATCGGTGGACTCGACAGTTATCGAGCTCGCAGGCCCCTCCTCACCCGGTGGTGCATATCCCCGCACAACTATCCTCTCAGATGGTAGCATCCTAGGCTGCTGCACCGCAGCCAGTGATGGAGTGAAAACACTCACCGTCACTAAGTCAACGAACGAGGGATTAAACTGGTCCCAGATAGGAACAATTGCTCAGTCTACAGGCGACCTGGACAACTGTTATGTGCTTCAGTTGGCGAACGGGAACGTCGTGGCTGCGTTCAGAAATCATGATTTGAATAGTGAAGGGTCTACACGGAATATAGGATTACAACGTCTGTGTCGACGGATGCAGGAGCGTCGTGGGTTTTTCCTTTCTCAAGTTTCCCAACGCGCTGCAACTGTGATAAACAATGGGCTTTGGGTAAGTTTGTGCAACTTATGTGGGAGGGGGCGCGAAGTAGATGACCATTTCGCTGTTTCAGGAACCTTTCCTTCGAATCTCCAAGGCAGATGGTCCCTTCAGCCTATTATTCCAGCGAAAACTCTGCAGTTGACCAGGATATCTTGCTGCAGAGCTCTACAGATAATGGTCAGACGTGGAGCACTCCTAGCACAGTCGCTGGAGCCACTACGACCGGCCGAGATGGAATGCCCGGCTGTGTCGGTACGCATCTTGAAATTTTGATTGTAACAAGCCTAGCAGTGACAGTATTTTCGGTTCTGCAGACTTGGTTAACGGAACGTTGATGTGTGTCTTTGAAACCACTCAAGTTACTGGCAACACAGACTCCGGTGATTTGAATATCAAAAGCATTAGTTCAAACGACGAAGGTTCTACATGGGGTGACCGTAACGAGGTGTACGTTGCTACAGCAGCTGAAGTTGAAGGTGAGTCCCATCGCGTCAAGGCAGCCTAGTAATGAGTGTAACCTTATCAATTATAGCTGCTGCACCTCAGATCGCGCTCTCGACTGGAGGGGCAATAGTGGTATCTTTCTATACCGACGAGAATAACGTCCCCGCCTCCAACTTCAAGATCATTACGAGTAGTACAGGCAACGTAGGCTCATGGGGAGACGAAACCATTGTGGCAAGCGGAGGTCAATCTTCTTGGCCCGGGCTACTCTCCTTACCAGATGGGACGGTGCTGGGTGCTCTGGCTCAACACAATGCCACATTATCTCATTCTCTTGAAGAAACTTGTTGCTTGCAGAAATACTTAACAAGTAATTTATATTGGGGGGTTGGACTCATTGATTTATCTTTCTATATTCATATATCCTATATCTCCTTGCATAGTACTTACTCTGAGTTATAGCACGTCGAGTTTCCCTTGCACTTAGAACTGTTAGAACTGCCTTCGTTCCCGTACCGCTCTAAATATCACGCATGCATGATGCTTCACTCCAATGCTCAGATTCTTTGAATGCTAAACCAGCTCCCATTTCTCTTACTTTACTCGCTACCCAATCTGCTAGCTCACTTATTAAGTAGTACCACCTCTCCTAACTCACAGACTGGGCCCGCAGTAATAGAAGTTGTCAAGATCTACGTTCAATAATAGGCACAGTTTTTAGCTACTTACATGTCCGCTTTGCATATAATTGCACCGGTGATAAGACTTACGCAACATACCCAGCTTTGACGTTTGCCTTGATCGACACCGTGTTCTTAAATGTTCTGAAGGAACGTAAGAAGAGGTATCAATTCATATCCTCAGGGAAATACTCATCCCGTTCTCTTCCGTCTTCCACCGTCACTCTTCTGCATTTCCCTTCTTAGGGCTTCCGTATCGTTTCGGCATCCTGTTGTACCATGATCGACAGGTAGCCGTTATACCATGACCATTGATTGTGAAAGCTGCAGGTGGTGAAAATGGAACTTAGCGTACAGAGTCTTTCCGGATTCGGGCTGAGATTTAGAAGAGTGAAATAGAAGGATCAATCAATCTACATGGGCGGTGTTTGATCTTGATATTCCGGCGTTCTACTACTTATGTGCCAGGTTCAAGTTTATAGTGCATAGCAGGGAAGAATCACGGTTCAATAGCAGTCAATAGCTTGAATGGAACGTGTGTTCTATACTAGGCTACTAGGCTATACGAGGAAGATGCATGGATAGATGCATGGATAAAACCAGAGGTCTGACTGCACGGGGATCGATTGATAGGTTGCAGCGAGGGGTGCTTGGGAGCCAGAAACAGAAACGGAAGCGAAAGGGTGGAAACGGTGTGAGTTGACCGCATTTTCTCGAGCTTGTTATTCAAAACAACGTTGAACACGTCTCTGCCGACAGAGTAGATTGGCAGGCGGCCTTGATAATTGAGAGTTTAGGGTTTCTCGGACCAGTCTGATAGAACAGGGAACGTTAACTGACGTGATATAGCCTTCAGGAGAGTATTTTTGGGCGCGCAACTTGAATAAAAATAAATGCAAGCCGGTGGAGACGAAAGCGGTGTTTTGAGTCGGAAGAAAACAGGTACCGTACATGCATGAAACCAGGGAGCGCAGAAGACCAAGGTTGCGCAAAACGGGGCTTGCCTTTCAGGAAATTGCGAATTTGGCTAGCTGCAACGAGGTTACTACACAAATTGAACGGTTGGCAAGTTTGGAGCGCTCCATATCTATTCTTTTGCTCTGTTGCTTCTGATTAAAAAAGAGGAGAACTGTGGCCGAGGCTGTTCAGTGTTATTTTGTAGATAGAATTATTAGGCTGTGGCAGTACGCATTGCTTCAGATCGTTTCGCGTCACTTGTGTGTTGTGACATGTGACTTAGCCATATAAAGCCAAATTCCAAGTTGCACGTTTCCTCTCTTCCGCATCCACTTTCAAATCTTCATATCTCGTAGAACTTTCCTATTTTTGTCTACGTATGTCTCCTCTTCATAATCTCTCTCTGATGTTCATCGATTACTTTGGTTTACAGTTTCATCAATGTGTGGAATCTTCGCCTACTGCAGCTTTTTGAAGGAGAAGGTGAGCCTTTTCCCGTTCTTTTTCGTCAAATTTATTGTTTGCGAAAGCCAGCGATGCGCTCGCTGGATCTCCCATTTTTTCACCTGTTGATTCCGCGTAATTAATCTAATCCAACAGAGTCGCAAGGAAGTCCTCGAGGTACTCTGTCAGGGACTCGCTCGCCAAGAATATCGTGGATATGATTCTGCTGGTCTCGGTATCGATGGCGATAAGACCGGGGAGGTCATGTTCTTCAAAGAAGTCGGAAAAGTTGCTGGTTTGCGCAAGCAGATTGCTTCTTCCGCCGTTGATATGAACAAGACTTGCGTCTCTCAAGTTTCCATCGCTCACACTCGTTGGGCTACCCATGGACCTCCGTCCACATCCAACTGTCACCCTCTCCGTTCTGACCCCACCGCTGAATTCCTTGTCGTTCACAACGGTATCGTCACTAACAATAACGCTCTTCGCCTCGTTCTCCAGAAAAGGGGCTACACCTTTGAATCCGACACGGATACGGAAGCCGTCGCCAAGCTCATCAAATACGTGTACGACAACCAGGCCGACAAGAAGAATCTGACGTTCACCGATTTGGTGAAGACCGTGCTTAAAGAGCTCGAAGGCTCTTTTGCCTTTGTTTTCAAGTCGAAACATTTCCCTAACGAGGTTGTTACCGCTCGTCGTGGTTCCCCTCTCCTGATCGGTGTCAAGACCGACAAGAAGCTTAAGGTTGACTTTGTCGATGTTGAGTTTGCTGGCCAAGACAACAAGGATGTGAAAATTGATTCCCGTACGTGTTATCGGTTTCATCTCGTCCAGGTTCAAAACTAATCCATAAGGTATTTAGTTCAACCCGGATCTCCTACCGCTTTACTTGCGCCTCCTTCCATTAACCCGAAAGTGCTTCGCACCCAATCTCGGGCCTTCATGTCGAGGATGGTCTTCCTCAGCCTATCGAGTTCTTCGTCGCTTCCGATGCTGCTGCCGTCGTCGAGCACACCAAGCGTGTCTTGTACCTCGAGGATGATGATATTGCTCACATCGCCGACGGCGAGCTGCACATCCATCGGCTCCGTCGCAAGGATGACAACGCCCAATCTCCTGGGCAAATCGCTTCTACCCGAACTATTGAGACCCTTGAAATTGAGATCGCCGCTATCATGAAAGGCAAATTTGATCATTTCATGCAAAAGGAGATTTACGAGCAGCCCGAGTCTGTGGTCAACACCATGCGTGGTCGTGTCAACTTTGACACCAATCAGATCACTCTTGGTGGCCTGCGAGCGTATCTTCCTATCATGCGTCGTGGCAGACGGATAGTGTTCATCGCGTGTGGAACCAGCTACCACTCGTGTATCGCAACGAGGGCGATCTTCGAAGAACTTACAGAGATCCCTGTTAGTGTCGAGCTTGCTAGTGACTTCCTTGACAGGAAGACACCGATCTTTAGGGATGATGTCTGTGTGTTCTTGAGTCAAAGTGGAGAAACAGCGGATACTATCTTGGCTTTGAGGTATTGCATGGACCGTGGTGCTCTTTGTGTCGGTGTTGTTAACACTGTCGGCTCGACAATCTCGCGAGAGACACACTGTGGTGTCCACATTAATGCTGGTCCTGAAATTGGTGTTGCTTCTACCAAGGTACGATGCTTGTTTTGTTCCTTGATTAGTCCTGATCCCTGTCCTATGATAGGCCTACACCTCCCAGTACATCGCTCTCCTCATGATGGCTCTCCAGATGTCTGAAGATCGCATCTCTCTGACTGAGCGTCGCAATCAAATTATTGCTGGCCTCCTCGCCATTCCCGCGCAGATCAAGAAAGTATTGGAGATGGACCCTGTCATACAACAACTCGCTCACAGCGTCGCGGACAACAAGAGTTTGCTGCTCATGGGTAGAGGATTCCAGTACGCCACATGTCTAGAGGGAGCTTTGAAGATTAAGGAAATTAGTTACATGCATTCTGAAGGTACGCGCGTCTGTCGTTTCTTTCTTTGCCCTCTTATCAATGTTTGGATGTCAGGTATCCTCGCTGGAGAACTCAAGCATGGACCTCTCGCCCTCATCGACGAGAACATGCCAGTCATCATCATTATGACCCAAGACTCACTATACCCGAAGGTCCAATCTGCTTTTTCCCAGATCACCGCCCGTAAGGCTCAGCCCATCGTCCTTTGCAATGAAGGCGACGACGGTATTCCAGCAAATGCCAAGACCATCCGTGTGCCCAGGACGGTCGACTGTCTCCAAGGAATGTTGAACATCATTCCCATGCAGCTGTTGAGCTACCACCTCGCGGTGTTCAAGGGCTTCGATGTCGATTTCCCGAGGAACTTGTACGTTGTTTATTATTCCCTGCTCAGGACACTGGCTCATTCTTTCAATCTTTTTCAGGGCCAAATCTGTCACTACTGAGTAAACGAAAGGAACAAGGACCGTATGCTTTGTAAGCCTTGCGGTGAAAATTACTGTACTTCTACGTATTCTGTCGGAAAAAAATGTAATGTAGGTGGAAGTAGTTGCGTGTTAGATTCATGGTTCTGAGTTAGAGTACATTTCTGATATTAACGGACTACTAGCTATTGTGTTCTGGCCAATTGATCTTGATTTCGTTCAAACACTGAGAAACATTTATTTCTACAAATGGCTAGTCAAAGCTGGTGTTATGAGTGTTTCAAAATCCCATCGCCGGTCCGATTATGCGACACAACCTCTATTACGTTTTGTAGGTCGCTATCGATTTTTTTCTTGAACTTCTGCTGCCACTACTCCATGTCGACCAGAAATATCGCAGCTCCTGCAGCTAATATTCCGTTGCCAACTTTACAAGCCCACGCGCAAAACTTTCTCCGTTGGCGCGACGACGAAGTCGCTGCAGCCTTGAAGGATATCAATCTTGCTCACCAGAAAGAGCGTCGAGTCTGTGTCGAGTTGGAAAATCAGTTACGGGCATGTCAAAGGCACCTGGAACTTGTTCAGAGAAATGAAGCCAAGGTCATCGCCGAGTTTGAAAGGGTCAGCGCAGATTTGGAACAAGCTAGTGCTGATTTGGCGCGTCTGAGCTGTCTCGAAGAGAATATGAAGTTTGTCGTGGACGCACTCAACGAAGTCGGCGTGTATATGTTCAGAAATACCGAAGAAGTCGCGTGGCTTCGACTGCTTTGTGATGCAGCCAAAGAACCTCGATGGGCCGGGGTGCAGCGAGAATACTCCGCTCAGCACGAACTCCCACAACTCGATGATGCGTCTAGCACGATGAACCAGCCTTTAGACGCCGTTGTAGCCATTGATACTCTCCTCGACGTTTTCGATAAACGTGCACAATCACACAACCAAATGGAAAAAGAAATGGCTCAGTTGAGGACCAATTTAGTTGGCAAGGATTCAAGAATCGCCGAGCTTGAAGCGACTGTTGCTCTACTTCGAGGAGATGTACGCACGGAGAATGGCGCAAAGCTGATGTGCATCAATCCCTCGCAGCTATTGAAAGACCATTCTGCGCGCCCCAGTATCGATACTTCGCCGAACTTGGACAGTCTCTCTTCTGGCTTTGCTATGAGCTCTGATGAGCTGCAGGAGCGAGCGTTTAACGTGCGACTACATTGAACTACTAATATTGCTGGATCATCCGCCGAAGAAATTGCTGAAGTAGTGAGTTGAGGGTCTGAATCTCCAGAAATTTATCTGACTTTGTTCTAGAATGGGTTATTGCTCGTCCAACATGAATGCATGATACTTGTATACTAGATTAATATGATATATGATTGGCTCGCAAAACATTGCGCTTATAACACTGATTGCTTCATAATAGCTGACGGAGTCGTGAACCTTTGCGCCTGAAGCTAGCAACTCCTCATTTCATCCTCGACCCAGATACTCTTCTCGCCAATGGCAATGCTGCATGGCCATTCCATTTGCTCGAGACGTCCATGTCAGGGGAATTTGGAGAACTATGACATGTCTATTTAATCTTTAGTGTAAATGGGCATTCATGAATTCACCTTGCCCTTCGCAGACAGTAGGGAGAAATTCGGGTGTTTTTTTTCGAAATATATTTGAACATGCCGTCAAGGACAAGGGAGCGGCGATCTGGACGAGAAGCTGGAAAAATCGAAGGGCTTCCAGAAGAGAAACTGCGTTGGCTGAGAAAACATAAACAGGTAGATGTGACTATCTTTGTTGTACTTAAAAAGAGAGAAGCCCTGAGACCGTGGTGGTCTCGTACACCGTAGTCGAATAGGATAATCTCCGTTGACACTAAAGATCCAAAATAATGTCAAATAGGTGGAAAACCTGCGTCCGAAGCATAAGTCACATGTGCATTCGGAACACTGACAACTAAATGAAAACATTAGTTTGTCGTATCGCTGCCTGTGTTGAATGAAAAGTCACGCACGAGGGTCTTCCTTAGGACCAATCTCAAAGACATCCGGTCCAGAAAACAACGCCTCTGCAAGAGTCTTCAGGTATTGTGGGTACTCGATGGTCCTCTGCTTCAGTTCATCTGGATCCAGGCTCAGCGCTTCTAGGCCGACCGACAGAACCCTAACCAACGACAACCGTGTATCAGAGCCAAGAGGACGAGCAAGAGAAAATGTATGAGTATTTCCAGTGACATGGCTTTGTTCCCGGAGGAGCTCCATGACACTCAGGTCGACAGAGAGGATTAAGCCCATGTTCTCATCGCAGTAGGCAATGTCTAGATGCTTCGCAACTTTCTTGTAGTCCAGAGCGTATCCTTTCACATAGCGTGCACACTGCAAGACATGTCATCAGATATTTCCTTGTATTTCTCAAAGACACAATAACAGACCATCGATATCGTCGTTGGCAATGGGAACAAAATACTAGTGTGCAGCCTGAGCGACGGTGAGCGTGCAATTTTAAGTCATGATCACGACCCGTAGCTCTCACGTGAGAATTGTCACAAACTGCCGGCCGGCAAAACACAGCCGACTTTCCTGTACCTCGGAGGAAGTATCACTGTCCCAATTATCCCAACGTAGGCTTAAAGCTTATTTAATCATTCTGTTTTTAATCAAGTCACTCATCCTAGGGATGAAGACATGGAAGATCTCTTACCCGATGTTGAACGACAAAAGTACCAGCAGTGTTATTGGAGGCACCGCCTCATGCTTTCTGCATTAACTTGGAACCACTTCTGCGAATGCCAAAAAAGCGGCTTGTTTCTCGCAACTCCTCCTTGATCATTAATCGAGCATTCTCGAACCAAATGCTCGTCTCGCCAATGATGATGATGGATATCTATGACTATTTGCTCGAGATGTCTACGTCAAAGCAACTTGGAGGACTAATGCACGCATATTCAATTTTTACTAGTAGAAAATGGGTAATCCGTGTATCCCTCTGAGATTTTTCCGTCCAAAACATAGAACGTTTTCCGGTCGTAGGCATTGAAGGGAATGTTGTGTTCCAAACGGTAAGGAAGGTCAGGCTAGTAAATTCGTCAAATAACCCTTAAGGCTTGACATATAATGATGTACTCACGTTTGAAAGAAACCATCTCCCATACGCAACCAGTCCGCCCTTCTCGTCGGCTGTCTTCGTTCCAATCTCCTTATCGGCGCCTCCCGCGCTAATGAACCACCTCGCTGTTCCTTCTTGAGTCCAGACCTCCCGCAAAAAATCGAGATTCTCTCCCTCAGGCAAGTCCATGTTAAGCTCAAAGTATGTGAGACGGTTTACAAGACGGGGCTCTAAGACATGGATGTAAGATAAAGTTGGGTGAGCTTTTCGAAGCTCCTCCACAAAGTAGCGGAAAGTTGGCTTAGGATCTTTCATTCTCATGCCTGAAAGAGCATGGATATGATAAGAATAAGGTCCGCTAGATGCAATTTGGAGTACTGACCTTGAAACTCTCGCCACGAGCTAAGACGGATCGCTGTCCTTTGCGCTCCAACAGCTTTGACCACAGCATCTACAACGTCCAACGGAAACCTTGTCCGGTTCTCAATGCTTCCACCATACTCATCCGTCCTGTCGTTGCTGACGTCCTGCAAGAACTGATCAACCAAGTATCCGTTCGCACCTATAACCTTATAAATAATGCGTACAACCAAGGTAAATTATATTGATTCTTACCATGCACTTCAACTCCGTCAAATCCAGCGCCGTAGACAGCGTTTTTGGCGGCAGTAGCGAACCACTGAACATACTCTTTGACCTCAGATACAGTGAGGGGACGAGGCTTTTGAGGATCGTCAGGAGTCATAGAAATATTTGATGCTGAAACAAGGTCGTATGGAAAATCGGGTTCGACCTCTGGCGTTCCTAGAACAGGAGTACGTCCTACAGCCCAGAGTTGGAGGTAGATGTAAGACCCTTTTGCATGGACTGCTTCGGTGACCTGGAGCAGGGAAACGGAAAACAAGTCAGATCGCCGAAAGCCAGTTAAAATGGCTAAATAAATGCGGACCTCTTTCCACCTGGAAATTTGTTCATCACTCCAAATCCCAGGAACGTGGGCGTATCCTCCGGCCTGATGGGTAATAAGAGTTCCCTCTGTAATGAGAAGCGTGCCGGGAACAGATGAGGCTCTTTGTTCATAGAACTCCTTGACAATGGGATGGGGGACATGGGCAGCACTTGCACGGAACCGCGTCATCGGGGCTAAAACTACTCGATGTTTGAGGCACATGTTGCCCACCCGAGCCGGCTGGAAGAGCTTTGAGGTGGTGGGGCTTGAAACCATGAATACAGTGGAGTTGGTGTTTGATGTGTAAAGGAGTCAGCGTCCTAAGGTTTTAAACAAGAGTTGTAGGGGCAATGCTTCGCATTGGCAGATACTTGTGCCAGATACCGAACATTTGAGTCGCGCGGCAGACTGCTTTTGATCTTTCTGACTATAAGATGCATTTATTGTGTCAAGGCTTCTCAGGGGGTAGTAAAAGGGCAAAGTTACCTTTCGAGCCAATCACTCTGGGGCGCTGACAGGTAATACAGCATTCTAAATCTGGCCGAATAAGTGTGTACCTCTTGGTTGGGATATGGTCAACTATTCAGTGAGGTACTTTCGTTACTGCGCACTAGGACATATGTGTGTGCTTACTGAGTACTGAGTAGTGGCATACGCGACGGGACTGTATAAACAGCGATCTATCCTTGTGCGACGTTTTGATTGGATAGAGAGAAAACAAGCATCTAATCAACCGTCAACGTCCCATTACCATTACACTCGAAAACCAGTTCAAAGATGAAAAATGACAGCCCCACTCTGCCAATTGCTCCGACGGATGGTCATCACAAAATGATATATAGTATCTTCAAACCCCAGTGTAAAAGGCTAACTTGAATACTGTCGCCAGAAGGAGGAAGGACATCACTAAATCGCTGAAAGTAAGATAAAGGGTGGTAGGAATTTCAATCTATCGCCATCATTCCGGGACCCGATATGGCGTTTGAATGGTTGGTAACCCGCTCGTCGGCCTGCTATCGAATCGTATGACCCTCGCCCATATGGTACTATATTCTCAGCTGGTACATATATTTTGAATCATTTCCAGGCATTACAAACTAAGTACCAGAGTAATAGAGGTATTCTAAGCCCCGATCAGAGTTGTACTACCTTACTATATGCTCACCACTAAAGTCCCACTGTTCCAATGTATTCAAAGCCCCAACCATGGTTGTAGTACCTTGCTATGTGCTCACCATTAAAGTTTAACTATTTCAATGTATCAAAAGCAAGTATCTCTCCGCTTTAAGTGTGTCCGAGTCATATCCATGTGCGCTCGCCGCCGCTGTGCACTTCCGACCGCTCGCTGTAAATTGGAATTTACTCAAACGACTCGGATCATGTACTGAGTAACATCCCGGGTATACGTTTGACCACGACCTTGCCACAACTTCGTTATGAATACTCCAGTCAAAAAGAAACCCAACGATGAGCTAATTGTCCCAAGCTCGCAGGAGGATGAGAGGAATTTTTGGGAGTAAGCATACTTTGAGTCTGCTCATTCATTGACTCACTACTATTTCACAGACTCGATCCCGATGCAACTCTTGTGTCTGTTAATTCCGAGTTGGCAGCACCTGGCCCTAGTAGTACAAAACCTACTACATCCCAGTCAGACTCAGACTCGGACTCGGATGCAAGAACTCCAATCTCACCGAGAAGTCCTGGTATGTTTTAGTATGACTCCGAACTTGTAGACGTTGAGACTAATTTGGAGTCGGACAGCAATCTTGGCGCATCGTCGCGATCCCAAGCGCGTGGAGTTTAATCTTACACCTACCAACATGGATAAAGTTCGGCGCAGGGAAAATATGAAACTCGCGAGTTACGCTAAAACATTGGAAGAAGAAGTGAAACGGCTTCGTGATGAGCTACGATCTGCACATGTACAGTTGAAGAAGTTGGGTCAGGAAACTATCAGTATTTCAGAGCATACGGCCTCTGCCCTAGACACGGCGGACCCCACACATTCAAGCTTTTAGTGTACTACTACGTATACTATAAATCTAAATCAGTAGTAGCCCAGACTGAACTTGAAAAATCCTTATGATGTCACAGGATTTTAGTTAAATCGCGTGATGTCATGGATAAAATCAATTTGTAGTATGGTAAAGACAGTATCTACATTGATGCATATCCATCTGAGTTGCTATCTTCTTCCCCATCGTCCGGCCCTAGGTCATCATCAGAGCCCCCGCTGCCTGCAGACTCGGAATTAGATTTGTTAGAGCCGCTCTGATCACTGTCCTCTGAGTCGGAATCACTTTCCGACTTATCGCCAGATTCGGGTGAGTCAATTTCGGCGCCATCGTTTGGCTCAGTAGCTTCAGTGTTAGTAGTGGGTTGAGCATCAGTGTGACCCACTCCTCCACCAAGGTGCCGCATAAACATGTCTCGGTCAGGGAATCTGTAACCATATATCAGCTACTTGAGTGACGGCAGACAAAATCACTTACATATTCACATAGTACGATGCCCAGTCATCTGTTTCGTTTACGGGACGCGCTGCAGTAATTTTGGTACTTGCAAGTAGCTCGGATGTACGTCCACTCGTAAAGTCAGGAATGAGATGAGCGGCTCGTAAAACCAGAGATGGATCAAGAAATCCAAACGCGTAGTCATCACTCTCGGAAACAAAGCCTACTTTTGGTAGCCTCGCATGTTTGATCCCCCAGCGATACCCTGGCTCTTGACCCATCCACCGAACCCATAAAAATTCCATATGTTCCATTTTGTGTACCCCACCCGACTCGATATTCAGCCAAATAACGTCTGCATGAAATATACCAAGTACACGAGCATACCAAAATGGGTGAGTACCTGGAGACGTGTCTGGAGAATGAACCATGACAACGTTGTGATCAGTTCGAGGATTGATGACATCCTGATCCCGACGGACATTGTAGGTAGTGAAGTTGACGCGAAGAGTTTTTGTAGCATATATTTTCTGGTCATATAAGAGGATCGAGTTTCGTTGTTCATCTGTGAATGATTCATGAGTATCACCATCAAAATCCCGCTCAAGAAAGCGTCCAAGGAGATGGTCTTGAAGTTTTATTTGAAAGTCCTAGACTCCCAGTCAGTTTAGTGCTGGCATATATAGATTTACCAACCTTCTTCGCCGGATCTTCATGAGTATCAGAGTGTAAAAATTCAGAAAGATGGATTGGATGGTTTTTGTTTGTAGAAATGAAGTGATGCACATCGGGAGATACTTTTCTATCTTCCAGAAGTGTACTCATTTCCATGCCAACGTGGTGTGGATGTCGACCAAGAGTTTGAGCAGATTCCGATAGCTTCTGCTTTCCTAATTTAATCTGCTTTTTCGCCTTCGTTAGAGCGGCCTTGGCCTGCTGAAGTTTCTTTGCACGGAGGTAATGCTTTGCGATTTGTTTCGTTGCATCACGTTTGTTGGTTAGCCCATAGAGCATTTTCACTGTACGATGGGCAAGTTCACCCTAAACAGTATTAGTTTTAAGAAGTATCACCGTTTATAAAATATATAGACTTACGATTTGAGTTGAGTAATTATCTGTGGTTCCAAACCAGCGAATGAAGGAAACGTAGTCACCCATTGCATGCCATTTGTATGTGAAAAGGTTCAGCGTCCGTGGTTTCTTGGTAGGAGGTATGTTTGGGGCCGTTGCTATAAAGTATTTAGACATGACTTTGATACAACCAAGGACTTACACTGCTTTACTGGATTATTTGAAGTCTGGCGCGAATGAGCAACTGCTTGACGTCGAGCACGAGCATCTTGCTCTCGGGGTAGTTCGAAAGTGGCAAACTTTGAAGCAGACTTATCTCTGAAATCCCGCATGAGCCTACCGACTTCAGTAGTTGTTTTCTCCAGCCACTCGAGTGTTGGCTCAGTGTGAAGACGGAGTTTTGCAAGGGCATGCCATTGAGCGAGACGGAATAATAACTTCATCAGACGCTCATTATGCTCATGCTCAAATAAGTGTTCAAATGCAGGTATCGCGCACTGAAAAAGATTAAATAATGGAAGATTTTCGTGCAAACTTACATACTTGGAGTAAGTCCTCGAAATCACGGGCAGCTAGCTTCTTCATTTCAGATGCATTTCCCAGGAAGTGGCGAATTGTGGTGCCAAAGGCAGGGATCCGCTGGAAACTACAAAAAAATTCAGTATTTGTATAACATATGAACTTGGACTTTTACCGTCTATCCAGTTCGGCGACTTTTTCTGCACCATTTTGGGAGGCATACAACATACGTATGAGATGAGTGAAAAGAGTTTTCCAAATCCCAAGCTCGATCTCATGCAGAAGGTCTACTGCGAGCATTTTGGAAATATTAAAGTCCGAGCCTAGACGTTCGATAAATGCGTTCTGGCAACGTTTTGGTAAATCAATAAATTTGGGCAATCGTCTCACTCACCAAGGTCGGGATAGATGATGTCTCCTTGAGTAAGTTGTTGACAGCGGTGCCATTAATAGGGTACCCAGACTTGTAAATAAAATCCCGAGCTAGCTTGACTGCAGCCAGATAAAAGACTCGTACTTTTGTGAGCCGGGTACGCATATCCCGAAAAAGGCCCATTTGGTCTAGCTGTGTCTTGCGGACTAGACATCGGGGGCAAGGACATAGGCCTTTATCCCGAATAGTTGCCAAAAGGACTCTATTTTCGTGGATGAATCAATGACAGTGGTACAAATATATAAAAGGTTTACTTCTCTGGGTAATCGGCTGAGTAGGTGAAAACTCTTGGATAAAACCGCCGCTCAATCCATCATGGCACTTGATGACTATACCATAGTGATACGCATGAACAAAATCATCTCCAAGAAGTATCCTCCACACAGCTTGCATGAGCTCACGGCGGCAGTGTGTCGAGAGGTCCTCACGGGACTTTTTAGCACCCCATTTGGTGTAAAACTTTGACGCAAAGTCTTGAAATGAGGCGGGGAGCTGCAAAACTGCATAAGAATAATATCCACTGATTATAGATGACAGTCATAGCTCACCGAGGGGATGTACGCAACATGATGACATGCGCCGGAGTTTGGCAGTGAACGAATGTATTTCGAGAGGTTCCCAAACATCATATATACTGGCCACATCTTGGCATTTCCGAATGAGGTCAAGTGAGTGGCGTCTGACCAAAACATCAGACCTAGGACCACTTTTTCGAGCTTGCAGTCTGGATTTTCTGGAGGGCCACGCATACGCTGTACTTTGCTGTGTTCTTCAAGAAAAGCATCGGAGTTATAGAGCTCTGAGTAAACTCGATGCATTTTGTCAGAACCAGGAACAGTTTGGTATAGTTTGAATGGGAAAAAGTGGAATTTTTCGGAGAGAGGATCGGTGAATGTGGATCGAATAACGGAAATGAGATTACGAAAATAAAGACCTGAGACTGAGAATTGTTGAGAGGGTATGTCTTTATCCCCAGATGGAACATCGATGGTAATACTAGTGGACTGGAAGTTGTCCAGCAACTTGGATTCTCCCTCCTGGTTCTCAGCGCGCTCGAAGCGAAGATTTTCGCTATGCGCGTTGAAGCCCTTTAAGTCATTGGGGTCGAAATCCGGTTGGAGAATGACTTCATTCACAAGTCGCGTTGTCTCTGTCTCGGATTTTGTACGACCACCACTACTCATCCAGTTCATGAGATGCCAGATGCTCATGTTTCGAAATGGCCAAGGGGGGGGATTAGTTTCTGAAGACGTGGGTAGATGTGTTGATGACGGATCCTCTTCATCCCCCAAGTCAATAGAACCACTGTTGAACTGTTTAGAGTGATTACACAGATCTGCCAGAGGAACAGTGGAATCAGGGTCATAAGACGGCCGATCAAGATAGTGCCGAATCAAACCAAATGGATTCGCCGCAGTTTTTAGCTGGTCTCGAACAATTAATATTACCCTCCGGATAGCAGAAGGTGCAGGCGTAGGATTCTCTGCCACCACGAGAGGGGGAGCCTGCGGCGGCTCATCCCGAAAGCGACGTGGAAGACGTGATGCACGACCTGATGATGTTACAGCTGTTGGTGGATAAGCCTCATTGCGCTCTTCCACCAAAGTTACTGGTGGGCTCAGATTTGGAGGCTGCGGTGATAGTTCCGGGTGGGGTGACGAGCGGTCTAATATGTTTGGTAAGGGCTTCAAAACAGCGCATGAGTTTTCAGTACACCACAGAAGAACACTGCTCACATCATGAAAAAAAGACTGATTAAAGTGCAAAGGGTATCCTAGGCTTGGAGTCTCTGGGTTTGTGTCCATAGCTTCCGAAGAGTCCACGAAGGGATCAGGTCTGGATGTACTACTAGTCATGGTACTCTGGAATAACGAGATGTTATTTATTAATCAATGCTTGCTGAGAATAAATTGACGTTCTTACCTGTGGATTACGCATGGGAAGCTGAAGCTTTGCTTTTTTCTTTACTGGTGGTAGACGAGAGCTTGAGGCAGCAGCAGAAACAGGGGGGCGGGGCTTTGCAATATATGCCTTCCACGGTTCACAGGTCCTCCGATGTTGCGCTAGTGAGGCTTCAGTTGAAAATCCATGACCGTGAATTCCTTTGGGACAGCCTTTGACACAGTAATGAGACATAGTCTTTGGAGTTGGGTCTGTTAGATTAAGTGGGGGGACTCAAAGTCCAAGTCGAGAGAGTTTGGAAAAAAGGGGCTAAGTTATTCCGATATGGCAACAAACGGCTCGGTAAATCTAATCTTGAAAATTATCAGTGCATGACCAAGATGTTTCAAATTCCGGAAGGATAAAAGGTGGCCGCGGTAGCGTGACTTCGTTGAATCCTTCTTGAACTTGAACCACTATAAACCTGTTCGCCTACCCCTCTAATATGTCGCGTCCAGCTAGCTCGCCTTCCACCAATACCAGGGGACGCGGGAGTAGTCCTCCTCCATCCTCAAGCCCTCCATCGAGCCCTGGTGCATCACGTATGATGAGCCAGAAACGCCGAATCGAGGCTCTTGAAGAGGAAAACAACGACCTCAAGAACAAGAAGAAGAAAAAACCCATGTAAGCATCCCAGAACCTATAAATTTTTTCACGTCCACTTACTATTTGATGTAGTACAGAAGTAACTTTGGGTCGACCTATATGTCGTCTAGTTTCGCTGTTCACGTCATTAGACACTCTCCTTGGAGAGCATGACAGACGATGTGACCCAACAGAGGAGGAAGATAGCACTAACCTCGCTGATGTAGATGTCGATATGTTGAACCTTGCTCAACGTGAAGAATACGAGCAGCGCATTGATTTCAAACGCACGTAAGTCAAACTTTTGGCACGGTACTGCCTTACCTTGTTTACCGATGCAACTTAGGCAAGACAGGAACTACGAGGGATTTACTCTGCTCCTCAAACACGTACCTCATCTCAAGAAGCGGATTTTCAATGACCAGGTTGCTCATCTTGACTTGAAGGCTGAGTTTGGTGAAGTAAGTTTTAGGACACGTTGCACATTGCTACTGTTGATATAGAGTATATTTCAGCTCACCAAAGGAGCTCGGGGTGCTCGTGGCGAAGATATCTCCAAGGGCGCGATGGAACTCGCTGACTGGATTAATGCACGCAATCCAGCGCCCAAACCGCTTCTTATTCGCCTGAGCCGTCTCGGCCGTGGACTAACACATGACCTAACTGGTCAGTTGATTTGCCCAATTGACCTTGATTGGAACGCTTCAAGGTACACGTTTCTTTTGCTTTTCTCATTGCTTTTCTCATCTCAATCATACAGCGTTCGTGCTGAACTTCGTGGAAACATCAAATCTGTGGTCAAACACTCTGCATTGCCCTTTTTTCTTCCCTGTCTCTATCGTAACGAAGCTGGCGATGTTTCAGACCCGCTGAAAGGCTGGCTACAGGGACCGCTTTTAGTAAAGGTGTGTATTCATTATTTTACAGTGAGCTACGTTTAATACTTTCTTTCAAAGACGCTTGTTATGGTATTCAAATCTGCCAGCGCCGTCGGCAATGAGGTTTTCGGTAATCCCTTGGACGGTTCCGATGACGAGAATATCAACCCAGAACCCCATCGCCTGAATAACCCTATATCCTCAAAGCTTCGCAAGTCAACGCGCCGCAACAACGCTGAGATCTACAATCTGACTACTGTGAGTCCTCGTATGATTGCGTACGCGGCTGTTATGGTGTGCAAAATTCATTCTTTGTGTCTTTATCTCCTGCTTATCTTGCACTTCTTTAGCTTCGCTTTGGTCTCTCTGGTACATCCACCTGGGGAACCGACCGTTCATTCCCTTACGAGTCTTTCTACAATGCAATAATTGATTTCTTTGAAGATGTTGAGGTTGGCTCGGAAGAAGAAGAACGAAACAAGAAACTGCTGGCATGGTGGAACACGTATGTTTATCTCTGTTTCAATATAGTCCAGCTTTCTCATCTGTTATTGTAGGGCGGTTTTCTCTGGAAGCAACGACGGTTTAACGAACGATCAGTCACTGCAAGGATTCCGCAACACCCTGAGGAATATCAATGGGCAGCGTCGTGCTGCGAAAGCTGCACGTCGCGCCAATTCGTCCAGCAGTGGCACCGAAATCGACATGTAGTGCGCCCACGTTGTAGTTTTTGTAGTACTTTGTGTCTTTTATTACACGCCAATTCAATTGTTTTGCAATCTTGTTTCGTCTACCAAGTAATGATCTCATTATACTACGATACCATCAGAGCTTATGATGGCAGTACCTACGAAGGAGCTACCTTACTCTCATCTCATTCCCAACAAGCAACATCATGGTATATATCTCAAGCGGATGGAACGATGGTACCTCATTGGAATGAGGTACCATGATGGTACATGTGTCCCAATGACGGGAATGCTTTATAATGCTAGGTGGGCGGGTAGCATTATGGTACTAACATTCTAGATATGGCGCTACATTACAAGACATTTTACCTCATGGAAATGCA
Source organism: Rhodocollybia butyracea (assembly GCA_015501585.1). NCBI lineage: Eukaryota > Fungi > Basidiomycota > Agaricomycetes > Agaricales > Omphalotaceae > Rhodocollybia > Rhodocollybia butyracea. The sequence goes on from JADNRY010000004.1 coordinate 943,942, forward strand.
TGGTCCAAGGGTCAGTGATTTAGTGATGGAGGTTTACGGCTGTTTACGGAACGCCAGCTCCGGAAGATGAGGAAGCGCTGAACTGATATAAGCGCTCGTAGTCGTTTTCATGTCGGCCGTCCAAGCTCTCAAAAAATTTCGTATCCATGAACTAAAAGGGCTTCAAGGACATATTACACATTTTGGGCCTCTTCCCGCTCCCGAAAATGCCTCGTCATCCGGTGTCCAACTTCCGAATCCCTAATCCTTGCAAATGAAACTGTATCATGCATCTTTGTTCTTTCTTCAGTTTACTTTCAATGCTAATATGATCATAAACCAGCTTACCTCTTAACACCCTCCGACCCTATTTTCCTTTTTCCGACATACTATTGCCAACATCTGTCCATCTTTCCGTTGTGAAAACTCTCCATTCATTCCTGGCTGTAGAGTCACTCCCAGGACTGATCTCTGTGTCCTTCCTTTGCCTCTTATATCAAACTCTCATTATTAAAGAATGTTGGGAGATATGTGACACTAGCTTGGAACCTTGTAAGGCTTAGGGATCCGCACTGTAATGTATATGGCTACGGCCTTACCGTATATTCTCTTCAGGAATGCCTTACGGTGTAGTGGGGGATTCCGGCAAGGGGAGCGCCCAGAGCCGGTGTTTGGTAGTGTTTGGCACGGACATTAGATAGCTCACGCGTTGTTTCGGGTTTCATTTATTCCTATAACATATCGCATCTGCATTTGTCTCGGCTCGGCTGCTCCATTTTGGTGACGAGAGCGCGATTTGAACTTGGCCTTGCTTCGCTGTGTTTGTTGCCTGCCCACTTGCTTGCCTGCTTTCCTTGCTGTAGAAAAAAGAATTTTTTCTTTCCACGCTGGCCCCACAAAGAGACACCTTTGGACGATTCATAGCCACAAAATCACCTTCCCCAGAGGTATCTGATAACGACATCGGTTACACATACTCGGCGCCCGGCACACAAACTTCAATAGACGATTGGCTATGGAAAAAAGCTCAGCCGCTGCCGAACCTGCCAGCACCAGCTACACCCAAAAGGAGAAATATGGTGGAATCACACGTAGTCCAATTTGGAGGTGACATTGGGGAAAAGCAAAATTCAGTCGATTTCGAGCGGTCCTTCTTAAGGGCTATGCGCGCTGCAGGGGTGGAAAAAAAGGATTTTATTTCAGAATTCGAGCTCTATCTAACACATGGGAGCCCAGCTGATAACTGGTACACAGCAGCAGCAGCAGCAGCAGCCACCTGGGATGCTTTCATTCCCGCATTCCGGTTAAAATTTCCTGCTCCGAAGGTTCAGGCTCGCACAGCCATGGAGTATGAGCGGATACTCACTGAGCTGCGACTCGACGAAGGAAAGTTGTTGGAACGCCACCCAGAAACAAACAACTATATGTGGAAGTGGTTCGCTGATGAGCTGTATCGCTATGCTAAGCTTGCCAATATCAAAAATGGATGTTCTTCTATCATTGCCGTTCGTGACGCACTTCCATCGGCACTGCAAGTCAAAGTCAGCGACGAGCAGGCTAACTGGAAGGATTTCACTGATGCGATCAAAGCAGTCAAGAAGCAGGAGATTGAGGAAGGTGTGGAAAGACAGCGGATGCTTGACAAAACAAAGGAAGAGGTCGCATCGGCCCATAAACGTTTGTGGGAACGTGTTCCGCCTGTACCAGAGACTCCGTCGAAGGCCCTGGGTCGTTCTTTTGCAGGTATGGGTTTCAAGAATACCTTCAGGGGAGGTGGCTACAGAGGATACGGCAGTGGTTCTAGGGGTGGTCGAGGAGGCGGCCAAGGATCTGGGCAAAGGAATAATGCACCCCTCGAGCCAGATCAGCAGGCCATCCTTGTTCGGAACGCCAGCTTGCTTCCCCATCATCCAAACACATCAGAGGGCCTCCAGGCGTATAGGTCACAGCTAGCTGCATGGGCACTAAAGTGGGGATGAGAGGCAGTCATTGACCACGACAAACCTGTTCCATTGAAACCCGGTACAGCCCCAGTAGCATCGGGCGAGTGCTTTAACTGCGGTTTGAAAGGTCACCAAGGGCGGTTCTGCGAGGCAACGGGAGATCAGATTCTAGGAATTCGTGAGCGGGAGTGGAGAGTGTTATGCGGTCATAACTTGCCTAGGGTCATGGGCTCTTTTGGACGTTCAGCTCAGGTGAACCATGTCATGGACGACGAGTTTGAATTGTGGCTTAGTGGTAGCTCGGGAAAAGGGGAAGGATCGACAGACTAAGCGGTGACCGTATGATCCTTGAAGGCGAAGGACTCGACCAGAATGCTTCTTGTATTTTCTTGGCCAATGAAGATGAAGTTATTGACATCTTTTCTATCGAGTCCGACGTAAGCCGCGCAAGTGTTCCAAAGTTTGTTACAATCGAGTTGCAGGGAAACGACAACGGGAGGTTGAGAGTGGATGCTGCTCTGGTGGATGGTGGAGCAATGGTGTCTGCCATGGACAAAGGGTTGTTTGAGAAGGTGAAGAACCAGATTACGGGTTGGGAACCATCAGTGAGGAGGCTTCGCATGGCAAACGGCGTGATAGTGCCGGCCACGGCACAGTGGAGAGGAAAGGTCTTGTTGCAAGGGGAAGAGGTCGAGGGTGTTCTGCAGGTCTTCGATAGTGGCGGAGGATGGGATGTTCTGTTGGGGAAGCCCTTGCTGAAGGCTTTTGGTGCAGTGCATGACTTTGCGGATGACTCTGTGGTAGTGAGGAAGCGAGTCTCGGAAGTTTTCCAAAAGGGGCTAGGGAAGCAGGTGTCAATCTGTGAAGTTGAGGACGACGACGAGAAGCTGGCGGATATCAGAGTGCAGATTCCGCCGGAAGAAAAAGCGCGCACCAGTGACGGGGGGAGTGAGAGATCACAAACCCCAAGGTTCAGGGATGTTGAGAATCCTTTTTCTTCTTGGGACAAGCTGACGCCCTTGCCAATCTCATTTTCAGATTTACCTTTCAATGGAGATGACCCAAGTTTCAAAACTCAAAAGGAGAAGCATGAGCGTTTATGGGAAGAAGAAAGGGAACGGCATGAGGAAGACCGTGTATTGAGGAGAATTGCAGAGAACATAGTGCAGCGCAGGAAGGATGAGTACAAGACAAAGAGGAAGGAAGAGGATATACGGGTTGCAGAACGGTTGGAAAGGCAGAAGGAGAAGGCGGAAGAGGAGACAAAACAGAACGTGGACAAGGAAAGGCGGACGGCGAGGGAGTTTTGGAAGACACATGGTGCGAAATGGAGGTTTCATTTCACTTGTCGGAAGGGAGCTTTCACACCCGTGCGCGGGCAAAAGGGTATTCCAATGCACATGTCAGCTGAGAAAAGGAGGAGGCGAAGCGTGGGGAAGAAGAGGTACCAGAAGTGTAGGCGGCGAAAGTCCGCAATGCGTTCAAACTCAGTGGGGGGAAGTAACGCACCCCCCTCGAGGGGAGTTTCCAATGCCAAGCAGGTGCCCATATCGAACATTGTTAACCCAGACATTATTGTAGATCCAGGAGAGGTCAGCATCATGGACGAGGATGCAACACGTTCAAGCTCAGTGGGGGGAAGTAACGCACCCCCCTCGAGGGGAGTTTTCACCACCGTTCACATGCCCACACCGAACATTGTTAACCCAAGCGTTCTTGTAGATTCCAATAACATAATACCAATCTGCATTATCGACAAGGATGCAATACCCAGTGGTCTCGGGTCGGATATATTCCCAGATGCTCTAGATTCTGCCCGAGGCTCAGGAATCTTCACGCGTAACAACGGAAAAGGTGGTGCCTTCAAGCCAGAGAGAGTGGAGGAAATTCTGCGCCAGGTGAAGTTGGGCAGCCAGCTCACGCCTGAGCAACATACACGAGCAGCAGACCTGATTCGGGAATATGCCGACTGCTTCGCACTAACAGTTGGTGAAGTCTGTCACGTTCCAGGCGCGGTGCATAAGCTTGATGTCCCAGATGATGCGACATTTAGTAGGAAGATACACCAGCGGCCACTAACTCCACCGCAGAAGGCATACATGCATGGCAAGATTGATGAGCTGCTTGCAGCAGGTGTTATCGAGCAGTGCGATCCCAGTGAGGTGAAGTGCGTCTCGCCTACTACACTAGCCAAGAAAGCACATGAGGGCGGTGGGCTCGCAGTCGAGGAGCTGCAGCACCGTTTGAATGACCAGTGTGTGGAAGCAGGACTACCTCCTTGTTTTGAACTGCCCCCCAGACCCGTGCCGAGGTCAGTCTCTGCAGACAAAATCCCCAAAGCACAGAAATGGCGGATATGTCAGAACTTCAACGAAGTGAACAAAGTGACCAAAATCGCACCTATGCCACAGGGCATCTTTGTTCTTTCTTCAGTTTACTTTCAATGCTAATATGATCATAAACCAGCTTACCTCTTAACACCCTCCGACCCTATTTTCCTTTTTCCGACATACTATTGCCAACATCTGTCCGTCTTTCCGTTGTGAAAACTCTCCATTCATTCCTGGCTGTAGAGTCACTCCCCAGGACTGATCTCTGTGTCCTTCCTTTGCCTCTTATATCAAACTCTCATTATTAAAGAATGTTGGGAGATATGTGACACTAGCTTGGAACCTTGTAAGGCTTAGGGATCCGCACTGTACTGTATATGGCTACGGCCTTACCGTATATTCTCTTCAGGAATGCCTTACGGTACGGTACAGGTAGAAACACGGGTTACGGCTGTATTGTATGGCCGTAAAAATCACATTTAATCTAAAAATATATTGAACAGACATTGATGCATCTGGGTAGCCTTTAAGGCATCCTCAAGTGCTTTCCTCTAAAGTATGAGCTGATATTTGTGCAGCATCAGTGTATGATTGGTTTCTGGCTTCAATTGAGGATGATGGAGGGATATGTATTCCTTCTGAGCCATGCATAATTAAGTATTTGAGAGAGACAAAAGAACCACTGATAAATAAGTATGTACCTGGAATTATCATAAAATTGCATGCAATCATGGGGACTAAGTCTTTTGACTTTCGAGAATACCACCACTGAAGCAGGTCAGTTTGCATAGCCAATCCACTATTTGCCGCATTAATTTCTACCCAAAGAATAAGGAGATTTTGCCTATATAATTAGAGGCATACAATTTCCCAGTACATACAAAGTACATATATAGTGAACACCAGGCTAGGGCTGCTAGGAGGAGAGTACGCTGAGTATCAAAATATGGCTGTCTTTTACAGGTCTATATGGTATCAATCCCGTACCAAAGCCGTACCGTATTTCTGGTGTTCAGCAGCTATACGGTACGGCAACAGATACCCCGGTAACCGTACCGTCAACTGTATAATACGGTTACGGTGCGGATCCCTAGATTGTATCAGTCAATGAATTGAAAATATTATCACTCAACAGATTATTCTGGCCTCTGGGTTGGTATGCCATTGTGATGGCACCTCTGGGTCTACTAATTCATGCTTTGGCTTTCTACTATCATTGTCAAAGGTAAGGCACCCCCCGAATGTCAGATTGTGGACAAAAATATGCTTGTGCAGGAAGTATCAGCGGGATGATGGCTCACATTTCTCACTAGATATTGGCTTCATGTTACCTTTGTGATGGCAAGTACCAGCTAATTCCTAGCAAGGATTTGTATTCATTTTAATAACAAAGCGGGCATGGGACTGGGGAAAACATTCCAGTCAATCTGTCTACTTGCCAGCAATACTTTGAACGGGCACAACAGCCAAAAAGACAGAATCACCTGATGCTGCCCATTGTCCTTCGCTAATCACATGTCCACCAATTCTGACCAGCCACTGATATTATGAAATCCTAGAGATGGACATGGGGAGTAGTGAGGTCACAAGAAGGAATAGCACCTTGATCACAACTTGCGAGTGTGGGCCATCGCGCCAAGCGCATGGCAGGTACGAGTCCGTAATATAGAAACCCCTCGTTGTGTGCTGTGATGTATCTTTGAGAAACCCCTCAATTCCGTGCCCGGATCGGAACATCTAACACGAACGCTCTCTCAAGAATGAGTCAAAAAGATCAACTTGACTGTAGACACCGGTTTTGTTGCACGTCAGAGATGCAGTATACTAAAGAGTCATTCCTGGGGCAGATGAGATAACACTTGTTTTTATGGAACAATACTTACCTACTCATCCAGTCTTTCAATTGTCTTGAACCCAGAGGACGCGTTGCACTGGCTGACAGATGCTTTGCCAACTCTCCTCCGACGAGCTTCAAAGCTCGTTTCCTCCGTAGATTTCTTTTTAACAAGCTGATGACCTGAGAAAACGCTATATCGACAAATGACCACATGAGATGCCTGGAGGATCTTGGATTCAAGGCTGTGGCTTTGTAGACATGGAACAAGCAAGGAAAAATGCGGAAATGAGAAAATCTTGCTTTAAGGCTCTGGCCCTGGTATTGTCTCGGACGTTCTGTACATTTGGTTTATCCATAACCTGAGAAATCACATCCTGTGGGGCAAGTTCAAGACCAGCCAAGTTTTCATCTCCAAGAAGAAAATCACTGTTTCGGCTCATTGCCAGCTTGTCCTCTTTGTCTTGACCAAAGTATTGGTTGGAAAATATGGCGGATGCTCCCCGGAATGACCGTAGTTGAGCTGGAGCTTCTGTTACAGCTTGTGGGTCGTACGAGTTCCATCCAAAGAACATGTCTGAAGCTTTTTGGTTGCCAAGGTAGTTATAGGCAAATTGTCTACATGTAAATGTCCACAATAGCAGAGCTCACACTGGGCATAACACCAAATCTAGGGACCGAAGCCAACTTCAGTGTATCTGCTTTCTTTAAAGAGCTAGCAATAGCTGTCACCTTGTTTCCAATCTCAAGTGCTGCCATCTTCACTTCAGTCTCCTTCCGTGCTTTTTCCTCTGCTTCTTTCCTCCACTTCCTCCCGTTGACAATTGTAGCCAAGCTGTTTAATGCGTTCAGCCTCTTCACAAGCTTTTCGCAGCCTCCGAAGCAACTAGACTAACTTTTGATCTTTGCCTCCAAAACCTGCACTACCAGTGCTTCCAGCTGAGTTGAGGCATGTAGCACCTGATGTACTAGCTATAGGGCAAACTGCAGTGGAGGAGGTTGCTGCATGCGGTACAGGAGCGGCAATTAGATCAGCGCAGTGGCAGAAGAACGAGTACAACCAATGATGGGAGAAAAAATCCACGGAGTAGATGGCGCTGATGTTTTTGGTGTGAACAGCTTGGAGAATGGTTCAGAAAGGTCCTCTTCAATGGCTTCTTTTGGCACTGCTGAAGTATCAATACCTTAACAATGATACCTTGTGGGAACCTGGTGAAGTTCAATATTCACCATATATATTGGGTTAAATGACACCTACTTGGCAGTGTCTTCTCTGACGCGCTTCACCAGTTCCTCTTTGTAAAGTTCAGCGACATGGCTCAAGTACTTCTGTTTGTATCGATATCAGTATCGGTCAACAGCTGTCAGCAGTGCTAGTGATTGTCCACTGTGCTCAGTGAAAGTCAGTAGCAGACTAATTTCCTCTGGTTTTCATGTTCCATAACTGAGCAAGTTGCCATGAATCCAAATTTGTTCAGCTGCTAATGATCAGTTTGTATTTTCAAATCAACGAAGTTATGTTTGGTGTGGGTAGATAGCCGATAGTCGCATTCTCAGTGCTGCACGCAAGGCGAAATAGCAGCGAGAAATGGAGCTGATGAAGACAAACAGAAAAGGAACATTGATGGGCAAAAGAGAGCATGAAGGGAGATGAGCAACCGGGAGGTCACATGGCAAGCGCTTTGACATCCCAAATATATCGAAACTAATCTCCTTATTAGGTCAACCCGATTTAGACAAGAAGAAGCTTAATTTGGACAAATTCTCACGCGAAACCCGCCATAAGGACGAGCCTTCATTTCATTCAGGACTCGTAATCTTGGTCTCTTTTGCATGTAGGGTGGAATGGAGGAGCCTCATATAGTGACTGCGGCTGTTGTACAGTGGAAGGAGTCAGTGTGTGTATTTCATACAAGTATTGAATTATTGTTGAGCAGTCTTGAGGTGATCGCTCTTATCTCCTGAACTTCAAGTTCCCCTTCCTTTGATTTTCAAAGTGCATGAGACGTTTCTGACCATGGAAAATGACAGGACTCGTACCTGCCACGCACTTGCCACGATGGCCCACACTCGCAAGTGGGGACTTCTGGACCTGGTAGAATACATATTAGATACAAATACCCATGGGTAGACCTGCATGACCTGGCTCTGCTGGATCCAGGTACCCGTTTCCCACAGGTCCAGGTTTGTCACAACTTACAAGGCAGGATTTTTTGCACCAGGTTGTTATGACCCGATTCTACACTATAGGCATATACACATTTTTTATCTATTAACAACAAACACTATCATTAATATTTTACTACTTAACACTTATCACATACATTCATTACTTATCTTCTCAACATCACTTGGGATAAGGCTGCACATTACCATGGAAGCCGCAAAGACCCTTCCACACAGATTGACTCATTATTAGTCAACTCCGGTTCCACTAAATGACTCAACATCAGTCATCCATGGTTCCGCTTAAATGACTCAATAACAGTTATTGCACAGCATTCCACAGTCAGGCTGACCCACAGCATTTCCGCAGTTATGACTCAAATCTAGTCGTTCCGCAGCATTTCCAGTACACATTGCACAGTATATAAGTAGGCTAGATTTACCAATGTATGGCAGAGGTATTATTTTTCTTAAATCCAAACCCCCACTTGTTTGCTGTTATCACTTGTGTGAATCACCAGACCAACTCATTGTATCTTGTTGAGCTATCTCCAAGCTACAATACACATTTATACATCTTGTTGAGCTAACTCCAAGTTGTATCCACTAACATTCACCTGTTGAGCTATCTCCTAGTGAATACTTCTTTAATTGCCACTTGTTGAGCTATCTCTGAGTTGCAACTTCCTATTACTTGTTGAGCTATCTCCAAGTTGCAACTTCCTATTACTTGTTGAGCTATCTCCAAGTATTAGACACCACACTCACTACTACTTGTTGAGCCATCTCCGAGTATTAGTTCTGATTCATATTACTGCTTGTTGAGCCATCTCTGAGGGTAATCTTATTATTATTTGTCGAGCTATCTCCAAATAATAACTTCTGTGAGTTTCGTATTACAAACTAGTTACTAACTTTACTTGAGCCTAGTTGTTTGAGTATATATATTTTTGCCTAGCGGTTTCAACAAACAGAAAGGCTTGCTCTATAATCTCATTAATTTCTCTTATCATTTTTACTGCCGAGTTACGTACTGTGAAGGTTTGGACGAGACTATTGATCAAGTCATAACACAGGTACACATGTGGCAGATCTGGGTTTACTGGGATCCTTAAAAATTACTATTTTTGATATTTTTGCAGTGGATGAGTTCAAAGCTGTTTTTATTGCAAAATAAAGCAATTTTCAAACTGAGAAACACTTAACCTGTTTCATGTTTTTTTTTTAGTAGAGTTAGACACATTTAAAAATTTTCATAAATTACTATAATAAGCAATTTCAAATCTTTTGCAGTGGATGAGTTAAAAGCTGTTTTATTACCAAATTAGGTAAATTTCAAGCATCTTGACTGGTTTTATGTTTTTCACATAGAGTTAAGCATATGACACAGCAGCACAATTATCCTAGGTATAGCAAAAAAACTAAGCACACAGGGTACGAGTGACACAATGCCATGTATTGATGAGTAGCACAGAGTTGAGAGTGCAGAGCCATTCATCCTTCTAATCTTGTTGAGATCAGTGAATTTTGACGAGATGATTTAGCTTCTGAGATGATAGAGAGACCACATATATACCAACAAGTTCGAACAACATATAATTGATTACTACAACGTGTTCGCGCCAGCTTCCTCCTATGAGAGAAGTGGTGGATGGGGCTCAGAAGGAACTGTTACTGCCGACGGCGGTGGCCTGACGTATATAGCTCACGTGCACTATCCAGGACAGCCTATATAGTATATACTATATACGTCACTGGATGAGCGCCAGTTCAAGAAACATGTTTAACATTCAACGCTTTCCGAAACTTCAGATGCTTAAAGCTCGTCGTGGAGCAGCTGTGTTCAATAACCCTGACACACTCATCAAACCTCGTTGTGGAGTAGTTGTGTTCGAAAACCGTGACACTCTCATCAAACCCGACGGGAGTTTTGATTTTGACAGGGCTATAGCTGAAGGCGTTGCTTTGCGAAACAAGTATCGCCAAAACATGATAACCTTGAAGAAGAACACTGGTCGCTTGCCTCCGGTTTGGCAACCCTTACCCAATATGATAAAATAAGTTGTGCTCATCTCGAGTTTGTAGGGTTGGGAAATCAAACCTTTTGCGACCATTCCACCAGACGTTCAGGATCGTCTTGCCAAGCGTCAGACTGAAGCCTTAACAAATCAGGAGGGTGATGAGGGACAGGTAAGTCGTCGAACTTTGCTATCGACGGAATCTCACAGCTGTTTGCAGTACCGAAAGCGGGGTAAATTTTAGCCAAAGCGGCTTTCTAAAATTCGACTATATGATTTGTACTATATCAATGTCCCAAATGATTTGTGTCTGCCTAAATCTAACCCAATTTTCTCGCTCAATTCTCAACCAAGTCCTTTTTCTAGTCCTGTAGAATAGCGCTCACGTTTCAGGTATCTGGAATGATCAGCAGATCGCCTGGGGAAAGAGCTTAGTTTCACCCATTTTGATAGTGTTTTTCGCCTCTAGATACTAACTCAGTCTATACCTCCAGCTCTGGGCCCTGGGCTGTAGCCAGCGCTTGAGACCAATTTTCCATACGGCCATGTTTCAGCATCGAATATCTCCACAACTCTCAGTGACGATAGGTGACAATCCTCAAAAGCCTCGTCGCTCGGTTACCATATTGGAAGTGCATCAATCCCGGTGAATCCATGGGCACGCCAGTATCGATACTTCGCCGAACTTGAACAACCTCTCTTCTGGCTTTGCTATGAGCTCTGATGAGCTGCAGGAGCGAGCGTTTAACGCGCGACTACATTGAACTACTAATATTGCTGGATCATCCACCGAGTTGAGGGTCTGAATCTCCAGAAATCTATCTGACCCTGTTCTAGAATGGGCTGTTGCTCGTCCAACATGGATGCATGATACTTGAATACTAATTAAATCATTAATATGATATATGATTGACTCGCAAAACATTGCGCCTATAACACTGATTGCTTCATAACAGCATAACAGCTGACGGAGGCGTCAAACCTATACGCCCGTCAAACCTTTGCGCCTGAAGCTAGCAACTCCTCATTTCATCCTCGACCCAGATGCTCTTCTCGCCAATGGCAATGCTGCATTGGTATCTATGGCCATTCCATTTGCACGAGACGTCCATATTAGGGGAATTTGGAGAACTATTTAATCCTAAGTGTGAATGCCCATTCATTAATTCACCTTGCCCTTCGCAGACAGTATACCACTTCTGCAATGCCAAAAATGTGGCTTCCTTCTCGCAACTCCTCATTGATCATTAATTGATCATTCTCGAACCAAATGCTCTTCTCGGCAATGACGATGATGGATATCTAGCTCGATATTTCTACATCGTAGTACCTATTCAATCTTTACTAGTAGAAAATGGGTAAGCCGTCTATCGCCCTGAGATTTTTCCGTCCAAAACATAGAACGTTTTCCTGTCGTACGCATTGAAGGGAATGTTGTGTTCCAAACGGTAAGGAAGGTCAGGCTAGTGAATTATGTACTCACGTTTGAGAGAAACCATCTCCCATACGCAACCAGTCCGCCCTTCTCGTCGGCTGTCTTCATTCCAATCTCCCTGTCGGCACCTCCAGCGCTAACGAACCACCGCAAGAAATCAAGATTCTCTCCCTCAGGCAAGTCCATTTGAAGCTCAAAGTATGTGAGACGGTTTACAAGACGGGGCTCGAAGACATGGATGTAAGATAAAGTTGAGTGAGGTTTTCGAAGCTCCTCCACAAAGTAGCGGAAAGTCGGCTTAGGATCTTTCATTCTCATGCCTGAAAGAGCATGGATATAATGAGAATAAGGTTCATCAGATGCAATTCGGAGTACTGACCTTGAAATTCTCGCCACGGGCTATGACGGATCGCCGTCCTTTGCGCTCCAACAGCTTTGACCACAGCATCTACAACTTCCAATGGAAACCTGGTCCAGTTCTCAATGCTCCCACCATACTCATCTGTCCTGTCGTTGCTGACGTCCTGCAAGAAGTGATCAACCAAGTATCCGTTCGCACCTATAACCTTGTGAACAACGCAGACAACCAAGGTAAATTATATTGATTCTTACCATGCACCTCAACTCCGTCAAATCCAGCGCCGTAGACAGCGTTTTTGGCGGCAGTAGCGAACCATTGAACATACTCTTTGATTTCAGATACGGTGAGGGGACGAGGCTTTTGAGGATCGTCAGGAGTCATAGAAATATTTGATGCTGAAACAAGGTCGTATGAAAAATCGGGTTCGACCTCTGGCGTTCCTGGAACAGGAGTACGTCCTACAGCCCAGAGTTGGAGGTAGATGTAAGACCCTTTTGCATGGACTGCCTCGGTGACCTGGAGCAGGGAAACGGAAAACAAGTCAGATCGCCGAAAGCCAGTTAAAATGGCTAAATAAATGCGGACCTCTTTCCACCTGGAAATTTGTTCATCACTCCAAATCCCAGGAACGTGGGCGTATCCTCCGGCCTGATGGGTAATAAGAGTTCCCTCTGTAATGAGAAGCGTGCCGGGAACAGATGCTCTTTGTTCATAGAACTCCTTGACAATGGGATGGGGGACATGGGCAGCACTTGCACGGAACCGCGTCATCGGGGCCAAAACTACTCGATGTTTGAGGTGCATGTTGCCCACCTGGGCCGGCTGGAAGAGATTTGAGGTGGTGGGGCTTGAAACCATGAATAGAGTTGAGTTGGTGTTTGATTTGTAAACAGGAGTCGGTGTCTTAGGGTTTTAAACAAGAGTTGTAGGTGGCAATGCGAAGCATTGCCAGATACTTGTACCAGATGCCGAACATTTGAGTCGCGCGGTAGACTGCTTTTGATCTTTCTGACTATAAGATGCATTTATCGTGTCAAGGCTTCTCAGGGGGTAGTAAAAGGGCAAACTTACCTTTCGAGCCAATCACTCTGAGGCGCTGACAGGTAATACAGCATTCTAAATCTGGCCGAATAAGTGTGTACCTCTTGATTGGGATATGGTCAACTATTCAATGACTGCGCACTAGGACATCTCTTGCCCAACTGTGTGCTTACTGAGTACTGAGTAGTGGCATACGCGACGGGACTGTATAAACAGCGATCTATCCTTGTGCGACGTTTTGATTGGATAGAGAGAAAACAAGCATCTAATCAACCGTCAAGTCAACGTCCCATTACCATTACACTCGAAAACCAGTTCAAAGATGAAAAGTGACAGCCCCACTCTGCCAATTGCTCCGACGGATGGTCATCACAAAATGATATAGTATCTTCAAACCCCAGTGTAAAAGGCTAACTTGAATACTGTCGCCAGAAGGAGCAGGGAAGGAGGTTTACGGCTGTTTACGGAACGCCAGCTCCGGAAGATGAGGAAGCGCTGAACTGATATAAGCGCTCGTAGTCGTTTTCATGTCGGCCGTCCAAGCTCTCAAAAAATTTCGTATCCATGAATTAAAAGGGCTTCAAGGACATATTACACGTTTTGGGCCTCTTCCTGCACCCGAAAATGCCTCGTCATCCGGTGTCCAACTCCCGAATCCCTTTATTCCTCACCGAAATCCATATACTGGCAGATGGGCAGCTCCAAAATATTCTTTACGGCGACAGGCAGAGCTCATAAAAGTGGCTAAAGCCTCAAATAATCTTGACCTGCTTCCTCCTGGTCCCAAGCTTTCTTCTCCAGCAGCGAACCTGCTAAGTAAAAAGCTGGACGCGACTGTTGGTTTATCCGAAAAGTTATCTGTGTTAGACGAGGCGTTGGCGTTTCCGGTGGATTGGGTGGGCAAATTCGAGCCAAAGAATACGACTGGGTCAGATTTAGGTGTTCGGTTGTACGCGGGGAAGAAGAGGATGTTCAAGGGACACAAGTGGGAACGTACCAAGCCTCGTCGGGAGGCTCACAAGGGTATGTTGATGAGGGATATGGACTGGCGTGTCACAAAGTTCAAGGGCGTAAGTAAACTTTTTTGTTCCTTGACTTGGCTGACTTGTTCAATTTCCAGGAACATCACTACCGCAGTCGAAACCCACTCAAACCCAACCAGTCTACAAAGCTCCCTTTCTAGTCTATCTTTTACTTATAATAATATACGTTATGCATATCCAATGCTGCTCATTGACATGAGGTAACGTATCAGGTTTTCGGAAAGAAATCGGAGCAAAACCCTGCTCCCGTACCTCAGCAGCCTCAACATCTGGATTTCATTCACCCTGAGTTGACGGACTGGAATCGGAGGTATAGGTATTCAGGTTCCTGAAAATCAAAAACCTCATAAAAGATTCGATGATTCTATTTTCTTCCTAAATCCTCGACATGCAATCACAGCGTATCGCTGTTGCTGGAGGAACAGGTGGAATAGGCCAACACGTTGTGGAGGGTCTGTTGGAGATTAAGGCGAAATGCTCTCTCCACATCATCGTCCTCTCTCGCTCTGTACGCTCGGACATTTTCTTCGCAGGTTCTAGCGCCCCTGTCCTCGCCGTCGACTACAACGATATCGCCAATCTCGCCAAGGTCTTGAACGAACACCAGATCGACACTGTCCTCTCGACCCTCTCTTCGCCGGACCCTGCAGTCTTTGCCGCCACTCAGGGAAACCTCCTTAGCGCGGCGCTCCGAGTTCCTACGGTCCATCGCTTCTCTCCGAGCGAGTATACTCATGACTCTTCAGCGCTTGCAGAAATCATTCCATATGCGCGTTCCAAAATTGAGATCCTCGAGCCACTGAAACAAATCAAAGCTATGCGAGGGTCCAACTTCGAGTTTACGCTCTTCCATACTGGCGCGTTCATGAATTACCTCGCGGTAGGCAACCCTAAACCCGATGGAGCCAAGGCTCTTGGGCACATTACGCCTTTCCCGTACGTTTTTGATTTCAAGAATCTCAAAGCGAATGTTCCCGGAGATGGAGAGAGACGCATGGTTTTTACCGCTACAGAGGATATCGGGAAATTCGTAGCCGCTGCGACTCAGTTGGCTACTTGGGAGGAACATAGTGAGATGAAGGGCGACTGGGTGACTTTTAACCAGATAATTTCTATGGCGGAGAGTATTCTTGGTGGTAAGTTTATAGCTCGCTATTTAAACTAATTTTTGATCAGTATTCTCTTTTCACAGAAAAGATCGATGCCAAGTACAATAGTCACAGCTGGAATCGGGGGTTCTCCGCCTTCATTCACTAATCTGTATCTCTTCATTTACCTAGCTATTATCAACGGGAACTATGAGATGATGAGGCCGTTCAACTTGAATGAGGCGGTAGGCAATGCAGTAAAGCCAATCACTGTGAAGGAGTTTTTGGAGAGGTGGTGGGGACTTTGATATGCTCTTCCTATAACCTAATCCGGTGCTTGGTGCTTTTACTTTGATTCGATATCATCATCGTTGATTCTCTCTCATTGGTGCTGCGCGAAAGGTAGTGCGATGTCCGTAGTAACGTCGACAATAAGAATCGCGACAGCGGATCTAGTTTTTCAGTCACCGAGCTGCACATGATTAGAGTTCGATATTCCATATCTCGGCACAGCGATTTCAGCGCAACTATACTAACACCCTAACCTTCAATTTGTCGCCCTCGATGATCTCCAGCAGTTCATTGACATCCCACTTGGCACACTGAGATACCGTCCAGCTAGCCAACCACGACGCACATGTGAGTAAAACACATAGTGTGTGCAGTGACTTGCGGGTATCAACGAAGCCACTCATCATATTTTGGCCCGCATCTGGGTAGCTATATCAGTCACGGTTGAAATTGGAGCCATATCAGCACACTTGTCTGCTGCTAACGAGGTTTCTCGCATATGTAGGCCGGAATCTCTAGAGCTTCTTCCATCAGGTCTAGTCTGAGAAAGCTATATGATAGAGCAAGCCGTGGAGCTCTGAAGTCGAATGTTGAGAGTCGGCAAGAAAGGCGCAGCTTACGGAACGAATGAAGTCATGAAGTCATGTTCGGTGATACTTTGGAGATTCTTATTCACTTTTGTACTATGGGTTAGTCATTGTCTCCCGAAGGCTGACTCTAAAATCTCTTGACACTAACGAGTCGAACTATAGTTAGATGGTATAGTTAGATGGTTAGTCAAGGGGTTAGTAATGATAATCCAAGAATCGCGTCTTCTTACTGGCGATGGAAAGGTTTAAAAAGCATTCCTCCCTCAGTATCTCATTCATTCACTCGCCGATAACCCAGCTGAAACTCACTATATACTTTTCAACATGGTTTCACACCCCACTCCCTCTCGGACCCCCACCACCTCTGCGCTATTCCAACCAGCTCAGGTGGGCAACATGCGCCTTAATCACCGAGTGGTTCTGGCCCCAGTAACGCGTCACCGCACCACTGCTACACATGTTCCTAATCCCATTGTCACGGAGTACTATGCTCAAAGAGCATCAGTTCCTGGAACACTTCTCATTACTGAGGCAACCCTCATTGCCCACCAGGCCGGAGGACACGCTCACGTCCCCGGTATCTGGAATGATGAACAGATCTCCAGGTGGAAAGAGGTAAGTCTTCCAACCATCTTGGTATGTGCTTTACCCCGATAATCTGACTTTGATTCGCCTCTAGATAACTCAGGCGGTCCATGCCAAAGGATCATACATTTACCTCCAGCTCTGGGCCTTGGGACGTACCGCTATTCCAGGACAGCCAGAGTTTGAGACCGATTTTCCATACGACCATGTTTCGGCGTCGAACATCTCCATAACTCCTGACGATCCTCAAAAGCCTCGGCCGCTTACGATATCGGAAATCAGAGAGTACGTTCAATGGTATGCCACTGCGGCGAAAAACGCTGTCAATGGAGCAGGATTTGATGGCGTTGAAATACATGGTACGAACTGCTTCATTCACATCGATTGTACGCGTTGCTCATAAGACTATAGGAGCATATGGTTACTTGGTCGATCAGTTCTTACAGGACGTCAGCAATGACCGGACAGATGAGTACGGTGGGAGCGTTGAGAATCGAGCAAGGTTTCCATTAGAAGTCGTAGAGGCTGTCGTCAAAGCAGTTGGGGCGGAGCGGACAGCAATCCGTCTTAGCCCGTGGAATACTTTGTTAGGTTAGTGATACTGTGACCCCTACCGGAGACATCCCGCTCATCATTGCACTCGACCTTCTCGCAGGCATGGGAATGAAAGATCCCAAGCTGACTTTCCGCTACTTTGTGGAGGAGCTCAAGAAAGCGCACCCAACTTTATCTTACATCCACGTCATTGAACCCCGTGTCCAAGGTTATGAACTGAATACAGACCTCACGGAAGCAGAAGACCTTGAGTTCTTGAGAGAGATCTGGACACAAGAGGGAAATGCAAGGTGGTTCATCAGCGCGGGAGGCGCTGATAGGAGATTGGCATGAAAACGGCTGACGAGAAGGGCGGCTTAGTTGCATACGGGAGGCAGTTCATCTCAAATGTGAGTTCATTCTATTGAACCACGAATGCGGAGATCCTTACTTGGTGAATACAGCCCGACCTTCCTTACCGTTTGGAGCACAATATACCCCTCAATGCATACGACCGAAATACATTTTATGTTCGGGCGGAAAAATACCAGAAGGATACACAGATTACCCGTTAGCGCTCAAACTTGAATAGATGCGCAGCATTCCTATTAAAAGTAGATCCCCCATTTGCGGTCAAACTGGAATATATGTAGATTATTATAATGTAGATTTCAAGTTAATGAGATACTAGTGAATATTAATATAGTCGTTCTCCGCCTTCATTCGCCAATATGTATCTCTTCCTTTACCTAGCTATTATCAACGGGAACTGAGATGATAAGGCCATTCAACTTGAATGAGGCGGTGGGCAATGCAGTAAAGCTAATTACTGTGAAGGAGTTTTGAGAAGTGGCGGGACTTTGATCTGGTCTTCCTAGCCCGATGCTTGGTGCTTTTACTCTGATTCGATATTATCATAGTTCATTCTCTCTCATTGGCGCTGCGCGTAAGGTAGCGCGAGGTCCGTAGTAATATTGTATCGGCAGTGGACCTGGTTTTATCTGTCACCGTAATTCAAAAGTTCATTATGTATTCGGCAGTCACGTTCGGTGCAACTATACTACCATCCTAATCTTCAATTTGTCGCCCTCGATGATCTCCTGCTTCTTAGCCAGCAGTTCATCGACATCCCACTGGGCACTTAGATACCGTCCAGCTAGCCAATCACGACGCACATGTGAGTAAAACACAATAGTGTGTGCAGCGACTTCCGGGGTATCAACCAGAATACTCATCATATCTTGGGGCATCTGGGCAGCCATGTCGGTTGCAATTGCACCCGGGTGAATCGCATAACAAAGGATCCCTTTGTCTCCGTATTCTGCAGCGATGATCTCAGAGAGACGTAGGATGGCAAGTTTGCTTGTCTACGAGGAAAAGATTTAGCTGGACTATCCGGTGTAATAGAAAACGTCGAGCCTGGTATGCAGATACACCCCTTCCAGTGTGATGCGCTCCGATACTGGTCAAGTTAACGATAGTCTTGAGACCATCGCAAGAGATGAGTAGGGGCAAGGCAGCACGCACTACATTGAAAAGGCCCTTTATGTTGATCGACCAGATGTTCCACCACTCGTCCGGGTCGACGTCTCCAATATTTTTGAAATTATCCATTAAACCTGCATTATTCACGACAATATCCAATCGTCCGAAAGTAGATTCAACGTCCTTCAGAGCAGCTGCGACCCCGTCTGTGTCAGTGACATCTATGCCAGCAGTGAGGACCTTGAGTTTTGACCCCGACCGCTGGGCTTCAAGGCAAGCTTTTTCTGTAGTTTCCAAGCCAGACTTGTTGCGAGCGAGTAGTGCGATCCCGGATGCACCAGCTTGCGCAAAAGCAACTGAAATAGCCCTGCCGATACCCTTGGATGCTCCTGTGATAAGCACAACCTTGCCTGGAAGATTGGCTTGGTTTGGACTTATAGCGTCATATGTGTCGTTGCGAACAGTGGAAATGAAAGAAACACCTGTCGAAGCGCTCTATTCGGATACACCGTTATAAGAAACAAATCAAGTACAATGTTACCTGTGTGCGCCATAATTCAAAGGGCCAAAGAAAAAAAATCTAAAAAATAGGTCTAGCAGTGTTTCGTGAAGGACTCAGTCGTACGTGTGTTACGAAGACACGTTGAAGGAGCGACTTTCGTTCAGAAGTTTTGACCACTATAAATATGCATAACCGCCGGATCTCTATAGCACTTACGCACACTATCGGCTTGGACTGTAGGTGGTGTCATTCCCTTATAGGTAAGTCATCTATAAATTGTACGTACCAGCTGACTTGATGACCTTTGTGAGCAGCTTCTGCCATATCAGCACTATCAGTCACGCGCACTTGTCCGCTATCATCATAGCTGGTGCTCGCAGATGTCGACAACATGTCTGGAGTACTTGATACCAGTAATATCGGCATGGCCTGGCTCCTGTGGTAAGCAAAGAGAAATCTAGCATCCGCAAATTCGCAAATTCAGGATCACATGTCCGCACAACTGTCCACTACCCTCGGAAGAACATCAATTTCTGAAGACATTTAAAGTGACAGATCGAAGCATACATACGCACCTTGTTGTGCACAAAAACATCTGGCAAGTTGGTATTCAACTCACTATCAGGCCTGTAAGAATGCTCTAGCCTGAAATTCTGAATCCCATCTCATTCAATTTTTTCTCTGATGCGCTTAGCGGTTTGGGTTAACGAACTTCAAGATTTGCTGGGATGCTCAGAAATGCAAGGTCGCATGCAGGTCGAGAGGATGGTGGTAGTATCGCAGTTGCCACATACAACCAAGGACCGATCCCAGAGGGTGCCGAGATGTGTTTAGCGGGGGTTAGCGAGCTTTGCTGGGCTGCTCAGAAATGCAAGGTCGCATGCAGGTTGAGAGAATGGTGGTAGTACCGCAGTTGCCACATCATTACAGCTAAGGACCGGTCCTGGGCGCCGAGATCGCCTTTGGCAGAGGGGTCCGCAGAAAAACGGACTCGTGCATTTGAGACCAAACATTCATTGAACTTGCCGTCAGAAACTTTTCGGACAGATTTCTACCAACCTGCTCGTTTTGGGATTGCAAAGGGCAGCCTTGACATTTGACAAAGTGTAACAAAGACCATGATTGAACTCGTCTTCTCTTTAGCGTAATGTACTCACCGCCAGAACAATGCCAATTTACTAGAAAACGACGTATGCAACCCGTATGCAGTTTTCATCAGATTTGAGGCACCGTGATAAGAGAGTATGATACTGCCAGATGAGTACTTGAGTGCTGGAGCCGGTCGGTTTCCTGCAGTCGCCATCTGTAATCTTGAATCTAGCAAAACACGTTGAACTTGTGGCCGCTTTGTTGAGATTATAGACGCGCGCGCCACATTATAAGACGCTTAGTACCGTGACGAATCCGATACGTGCGCACGCACGCGCATCCAGATTACGCATCTTCGTCAGCAAATTACTCAGTCAAATCTTACTTCCGTCTACCATGGCAAGGGGTTAGTAATGAGAATCGCGTCTTCTTACTGGCGATGGAAAGGTTTAAAAAGCACTTCTCCCCTAGTATCTTGTTCACTCAACCAGCGATAACACAGTTGAAACTCAGTTTATATTCTTTAACATGGTCTCACACCCCACTCCTGCTCGGACCCCCACCACCTCTGTGCTGTTTCAGCCAGCTCAGGTGGGCAACATGCGCCTTAACCACCGAGTGGTTCTAGCCCCATTAACGCGGAACCGCACCAATGCTGCACATGTTCCTAATCCCATTGTCACGGAGTACTATGCTCAAAGAGCATCAGTTCCTGGAACACTTCTCATTACCGAGGCAACCCTCATTGCCCACCAGGCCGGAGGATACGCTCACGTTCCCGGTATTTGGAACGATGAACAAATCTCCAGGTGGAAAGAGGTAAGTCTTCTAACCATTTAGATAGGTGCTTTGGGCCGATGCTGACTTTTTTCGCCTCTAGATAACTCAGGCGGTCCATGCCAAAGGATCATATATCTACCTCCAGCTCTGGGCCTTGGGACGTACCGCTATTCCAGGACAGCCAGGGTTTGAGACTGATTTTCCATACGACCATGTTTCAGCATCGAACATCTCCACAACCCCTGACGATCCTCGAAAGCCTCGGCCGCTTACGATATCGGAAATCAGAGAGTACGCTCAACGGTATGCCACTGCGGCTAAAAACGCCGTCGATGGGGCAGGTTTTGACGGAGTTGAAATACATGGTACGAACTGCTTCATTTACATCGATTGTACGCGTTGCTCATAGGACTATAGGTGCAAATGGTTACTTGATCGATCAGTTCTTACAGGACATCAGCAATGACCGGACAGATGAGTATGGTGGGAGCGTCGAGAACCGAGTAAGGTTTCCATTGGAAGTTGTAGAGGCTGTCGTCAAAGCTGTTGGAGCGGAGCGGACAGCAATCCGTCTTAGCCCGTGGAATACTTTCCAAGGTTAGTGAAACTGTTTACTACTGGTGACATCCCGCTCACTATTACCCTCGACCTTCTTGTAGGCATGAGAATGAAAGATCCCAAACCGACTTTCCGCTATTTTGTGGAGGAGCTCAAGAAAGCGCACCCAACTTTGTCTTATATCCACGTCGTTGAGCCCCGTGTTCAAGGTTATGATGTGAAAACGGACCTCGCGGAAGCAGAGGACCTTGAATTCTTGAGGGAGGTGTGGACCCAAGAGGGGAATGCAAGGTGGTTCATCAGCGCGGGAGGTGCTGATAGGGAGATTGGCATGAAAACAGTTGATGAGAAGGGCGGATTAGTTGCATACGGGAGGCGGTTCATCTCAAATGTGAGTTCATTCTATTGAATCATGAATGCGGTGATCCTTATTTAGTGGATGCAGCCCGACCTTCCTTACCGCTTGGAACACAATATACCTCTCAATGCATACGACCGAGATACATTTTATGTTCGGGATGGAAAAACACCTGAAGGATACACAGATTACCCGTTTGCGCTCAAACTCGAATAGATGAGCAGTACAAGTTCCTATTAAAAGTAGATCACCCATTTGCGGTCAAACTGGAATAGATGTAGATGTAGATCATTATAATGTAGATTTCAAGTTAATGAGATAGTGAATATAGTCGTACTTAATGCTTTGTAGAGCGTCCCAGCTACTTGAATTCAGTTCTTAATTAAGGCTCTTGGGTTTGAGATTGAAGCTAGGGGCTTAACCTATGTAAATTACACAAAAGATGTAAACGGATGCTCTCATATCTTGCTAGAGTTCAGACAAGTTGTTAAACGCCAACTTATCGCCTCTTATCGTAGACTTGTCTGGGGACTAGAGATGAGTGCGCCTGCTCGCGAGGTACTATCAGGTGTTCCATTAAGAGTGACACTTCCTTGGTAAATTGGGCTCCCCGCGCCTTAGTACTCGGGCGTGTAGTATAACAGAGTTTAAATGAAAAAGAGGCTCACATTTATCCTCAGGGTTCTTTGCAAGATATGCAATTGAACATTGTGCTGATGACAAAAATCTCGAACTTGCATGTCGATCGCCAGTGTCATATAGCGGATGTTACGCCCCCCACCCTTGAAGCAATAGAGCATATGCATAAAGCAATCGAGATCCCATAAGTAATGCCATTAATTATAAGTATATGTCTTGAGTCGACAAACAGACTAACAAGAGTTAGAATCCATCTCAGGATTCTCAGAAACCATTGAAAAGCACTGAAGCATCTATCTTCATGGATAGACCGAACGACGATAAGCACGAGAGACAATATCGTGCAGAGAACGTACCACTGGCCATGATCGAACAACAATCAAGTATAATTGGTCTTCGTTGTTTGCAGAAATTTAATCCCCTAGGTGAGGCAGAGGAGAAAGAGACGGGGAAGGAGCGTATTGAGCTACAGTTATCATAAAAATGAAGAAAACTCGTAGTAGAACGAATGGATGTATGCAAGTACTTAGTACTTAGTGATTACATAACCATGATCCAATCAGCGGCATCACGTTCCAGGATTTTATTTTTTCTCGACCGTTGACCGTGCTCGCAACCACCATCGACTCACGGCTTTACGCCTGCATAATCTCTTGTGCAGTTCGCAGGATTGAAAAACTCTTCTTCTGTGCTTAATTGTCGTCTTTCACCGTATCATTCTCGATAATCAAGATGGATCCAGAATACCAAGCTGATTATTCAACAATGCCACAACAGGATTCTGGCCCTCATCCTCATCCATATCTTCATGAACCGTTACTGTATATCACTAATGTCCCTACAAATGTCTCTGACGAAACTCTTGGAATTGCATTCGTCCCTTGCGCCCCATTTAGACCCAAAATTGTCAGAGATACCACGAGTCCCTTTGTCTCTGGAACTATCGAGTTCAAATTTCTCGAAAGCGGTGTGTAATTCTTTTATATCCATCCAACGTTGTTCTCTGACCTTATTTTTTCCAGCGGAAAAAGCCCTGGCCACGCTTCAGTCGCGCCCTATACCTGGTCCAGGTGTTCCTCTCGTGTTATCTCCTTATCCACCGACAAATCCCCCCACACCGCTTCCTCCGCCTTCCGCATTGCCCAGACTAATCAAACATCTTCCAATGACATATGGAGACTCCAATCTATACGACCTTTTCCGTCCTTACGGTGCCCTCGCATCTGTCCGCATTCCAACTCACTTTGGTCCAGACACTGGCATGGTCGAATTTTGGAACGAGGATGATGCGCGAGCTGCCGAAGATGCTATGCACTGTGCCGATGTTGAAGGCCAAAACATCGCTGTCCAGGTTTACCAGCCTCGCAGAACAGCAAGTGGAAGTATAAACGAGTTCAACACTAATGCACCCTCGTTTGTGCCTTCGGGCTCGGTATTTGCGTATCCAAACCCTGCAGCCACCTATTCGCCTCCACGTCCTCATTATAGTCCTAGAAGTCCTGTTTCGCCGATTCCTCATGGCGGAACAGCACAGTTCGTGCATGGCCCCGGACAGCAGGTACAGCTCGCGCCTCTCAGTGGTCCTGGTTCGAACAGTCATAGTGGGCTTATCGATCCCTGCAACTTGTTCTGCAAAAACTTGGATCCCGAAATCGACTCGAATGCGTTATTCTCGCATTTTCGTCAGGTACGTTGTTAATGCTCTTCAATTCAAGCCATTCTCATTTTTTCCTATTTTCATAGTTTGGACAAATCGTTAGGTATTTTATACTATATTTGCGATTGGGGACGAGGCTGAATCTGATACAGTGCCCGCGTTATGCGCAACGAGGCTGGTGAAAGTCGTGGATTTGGTTTCGTCTCGTACCAGATGCCTGATCAAGGTACGTCAGTCCAACGTCATATCGTGGCTCTCAAACTCACTTGTTTTAGCTGCCAACGCAATGCACGCGATGAACGGTATCACGCTTGGATCGAAACAGGTGGTCGTACGACTGCATGAACCTAAACAGCTCCGCCAAGAAAAGCTTGCGCAGCGCTTTGGGAGTGGGAGTAATGGTCATCCTAGAACTGCCAGTGGTGCTACAAGCCCGACGGCTAGTGAAGGTGGAGATAGCTATGCTGCTGGTTGGGGAAGCCCGAGCCCTAGAAATAGAACTTTGGGTCTTGGCGGGTCGCCTAGTAGCCATTATGGTGGCTTGGAGAGACCTGATAGAGGAAGAAGGGGTAGCGGGAGCTACTACAATGTTTGTCTCTTTCAGTTCCTATATGAGTACTGCTAACGTTCGTGTAGGCTGCATATAGCGGTACTTTGAACCTTCCTATGCGCTACGATGACCTTGCCGCCCTCTCTCCTGTTGTGCGCAAAGAGGTCCTTACCGGCGAGCTGAGCAGACGTGTCAAATCCCTTGGCACAGTCTCTTCCAATAACGTCGACAGTGTAGTCGAATCGCTCGTCAACGTCTCACTCAGTGAGATCGTTCAGGCAATCGACGACCCCGAAAAGCTCGCTCATCAAGTAGATAAGCTAAAAGTCTCACAGAACCTATCCACACCAGCTTCTCCATCCCCTACCGCACGGTCAACTTCCGCATCGCAGGATTCTCGCCTTTTGGATCCAAACGCACTTGCAGCCACCGCTAGTGCGCCAGAGCATCCCTCAACACCTATTTCAGTCAACGCGTCGCTATCAACTCCTCCTCGCACCTCTTCGCCATCAGGCTCTGTCCCACCCACTTCCGAACGCGAGCGCATGGCAGCCGCAGTCGCCAAATTCGAAAACTCTCCCTCGGAAAAGCAAGAACAACTAACTGAACTTTTAATGAGTCTTCCAAAGCGTGAACGCGCAATGTGTTTGTTCAACATGGAGGTCTTCCGTGCAAAGCTCGCCGATGCGAGACTTGTACTCGAGACTATGGAGGAGGATGAGGAGTCAGCAACAGGTGCAACCGCGGCTCCATCCACTACGATCCCCCCATCCACACCACAAAACAAAAAGACCTCAGCGTTCTCCTCAACACTCGATGGATCCCCCCAGACTCCTGACCTTTCTTCACGTGGCCCCAGCGCTGCTTCGTCCCCGCTTCCGAGTACTCCCGCGCTGGGAACTCCAGCTGGAGCAGGGAACCCGACGTATACTATCGCAGCGCTCGCCAAGATGCCTGCTGTCGAGGTACTCAAGGTCGTCAGGTCATCGTCCACCGTCTTGCCTGCGGGGTTGAGCAAGGCCGACCCGCTTGTGGTGCAGGCGACAGATGAATTTGTCGATGGGTTGATGGACAAACCGTCGCAGATGCAGAAACAGCAACTAGGGGAAAAACTCTTCAAAGTAGTAAAGAGTTTTGGGGTCAAGGGTGCAGTGAGTGTTTCGTTTATCTTCATCTTCGTCTATATGCTGACGCAACGTTCCCTTTCAGCCCAAAGTTACGGTTACGCTTTTAGACCAAGAAGACCTGCGCTCTCTTGCTCATCTAATGAACAGCTATCCTGCAGTACTCAAGGACAAGGCTCAGACTGTTGCTCCTGCCAAATAAGGACTGTTGCATTGCAAGGAAAAAATGACGCTATGAAACGATATGAATGAATGACTCACGGCTCTTCGATACGTTTTTTAATCTTCCCTTCTCTCCCTTCCTTCCTTCCTTGCCTCTTTCCCGTATTTCTGGCGCGCGCGCATAGAAAGTATGAATGAAAGTTTATGTGGTTGTGGGTTGTGGCCATTGTTCTATAATTATCAACAACATAGGCGGGTGATTCATGTAATTTTTTCTACACTGTATCAACTCATATCCTTTCGAAATACTTGACACTTCCCTCTTCCATTCCCTTCTCTCCTTTCCATTACGAGGAGGCTCTAATACGAACATCCTCTTTTGTACGTCCGCTGTGGATCACACAAATACCATTCCTCTTTTGCATCTGGTTCTTCGCTACATCCAATCCAGCTATTTTCTTATTCCTCTTTTCATTGTTTGTCTGTTTATCTGTCTTCCTAATCACTTCCATTACCAGACCTTCCACAATCATGTTCTTTGGCATTGCTTTCATTGTTGATATCGATTTTTCTCGCTTCTCGGTTTTTCCTTGTTTGGTTCTTCAGTCATTCTTTCGGAGTATAACATTTATCCATCTATCTTCAACTACTAACTCTCTGGATATCCCTTTCGGTCTCATCTCACATCTTTTGAATTTTCGCCTCATCTCCGTGCCACTGACATGCGCATTCTCCATTGTCACTTTATCCAATATTGCTTTCTATCCTCTTTGCTCCCAACCCCAGTTCGCATTCCTCCCATATACACTTGTAACGACTTGGTTCATGACATTTTAAGTTTGATAAATATCCTTGTTTTCCCTGTTTTTTCTTTTTTGTCACCGGCTTTCATTCAAGTGCTAAGCAATTTCTACCTTCTCTTGCGGTGTCGTGTAACTTACAAGTAGAAGCCAGTAAATGACATGTCTGAGCTATCGGATAAACACTGGCATTTCGCGCGCAGCGAGTCTTTCACATCTCAATTTGCTTTATCATTGTTCCCTCGCCGTCGCGAACCGGTTCACGCTGGACAGTCGCTCGAAGGGGAGCTCTGAGTGGATGTCGAACCTCTCACTTTTCTTATGCCTAGCTTTGAGCCCCTTGAGCACTAGAGTTTGTGGATGAAAGAATGTTTCTACGATTCAATGATAGTCAAGCTAGTAGTAACTCAGCTTCCCGAACCCTGATACGCTTCGAAAAGGTAGCCATGGATAACCTTCTGTAGCCTTCTGTAGCGCAAAATAATCAGATTCAATAATCGATATTGAAATGCAGTATAAACTTGGTATAAACCCGACATTTAATAAGTATTTAATGTAAGACTGATTTAATTAAAATTTCAGCATTCTAGCGATGTTAAACGTTAAACAACATGAAAACGAAAAAGCAATTGGAGAGCGAAGTATAGCAACAAACGAACAAACATGGTAGATTCCATATCATGACCTGAGTCTTACGGATTCCATTCCTGAGTCATGTCCTGAAAAGATGCAGGTTAGTGATGAACTCAGAGGATGAATGTGGCCAGACGACTCACCAGTGGGCTCAAACTAGACAGCTAAATATAGAATTCTTCCCTGAGTCATCAACATTTCGGTTTAGTGTAAAGTTCTCACCTGCGGATCGTTATCCTCATCAATATTCAACTCTGGGGATATCGCTCGAGCCGAATGCTTTCTCCTCCACCTTGCCTTCCGCTCTTTGTAGACCAGCGAATCTTTGTGTAAAGACACTGTCACGGATTTTACCTCGCGCCTATTGTCGTGAGCACACATTTTCAAAAGTACGACAGCTGTATCTTACCCAAGAGAATGCATCATATCGTTCAGTTTGGGATGAGGTTTACACTCTGCGAGAAGTCATGAGATGTTATGAGAGTGGAGTATCAGACAACTCACTGAGCATATTAACCAAGATTTGAGTCATAGTGGGATATTTCGATTCCCAAGTTCTTTGGGCATCAGTGCATGCCGACAAAGCCACCTTTTTGCATAAATTTGAATACTGTAACAACCAACACTTTTGGAAATGTAGGCTCACCACTAATGGTTCTTCGTAGTTTACTCCTTCCCCTCTTTCACGACATTGTCCATCGCAGATAATGAGTGGTTGGAGCGGTTGGACAGGACTTTCGCATGTACGGTCTAGGTAAGTTGGCCCTTCCTTGGGTTGAATGTCAAGTGAAACTTTCCGAAGAGGAACAGAGCCCTTCCGTCGTGTGATCACAGGATGTGGGCCTTCGGAATCACCATGGGGGCTAGTATTGCTACGGGAAATGAAGCTCTTTTTGCGAAATCCCATGGATCCAAGACTCATCGAAGTACGAGTTTTTTTGAGCAACTGCGAGACTTTGGGAAATGAATCCGGAAGCGGGGTGGAACTATTTTCCTTGGTGGCAGAAGAAGTGCTGACAACAGTGTTCGCCGTGAGGGTACGTTTGTGTCTCGAGGATGCTGGAAGAGTGGCTTTGCATTGAGTAAATTTGTCATCATGGGTGCGCTCATTCTCATATACGGTCAGACCCTGTTGACGATCTGAAGATAAAGCGCAGGTAGTTAGCAAGTTTGGAAATTAACTTCAAATGCTCCGACGCACTAATAGACCTTCGAGGCTTTTGTTCGTGATCGCGATGAAATGGGAACTTGAACTTCGATGCATGGTTGCATCGCCAGTGGTCAAGATCTGCGAACTGTAAGTGATCGTACCGGAAAGGAAATGTGAACAAGGGGCTTACCTAGTAAAGTTCCAGAATGACAAGCATCGAATACAGCCTGAAGAGAACACTAGTAAGCACACATATTAACATTACGAGGTGCATAGAGGACTCACGGTCAATTTGCATCGTGCTGGTAAGTTCTCGATTAGAATTTGCCTCAGTGTCTATGCGAAGATATTAGTTCTTAACTGAGATGGACGGATTCAGGATGGCATATTCACGTTGTCTTTGATCATTTTGTCTACGCCATTAGAATCGCACGGGACTATATCTAGTAAGTAATAATCAGAAAGTAATTGAATGCAGGACGTCTAGAAAACGTACGTTCGTCAAGCCCATCTTCTTCCTTCGGGTCATCGGTTGCCATTTGCTCGACATGTCCAGCATCTGGAAACCATGAATACTGAGAAGCCAGCTGCAGCCTGAGGCTAGTACATACAGTAAAAAAATAAGTGATCCTGCTGTTGAGCATCTGTAACGAGCGCCTTCAACTCTCTAAGCTAGAGCGAGAAACAACATGAGGGTTACAGTGTTTCTATAAAGGAGAACAGCATACGATATTGTCTCGTGTCGGATGAAGGTCTTTATTGAGCTGTGATTGACAATCAATCATCGTTGTTATATTATTCTCGTCGTATTGGTAATGCTCTATAATTTGTACGCATTCAGTTGGATAGTATAAGATAATCAAATCAAATGCAAGGCGTACCAATCAGCAATTCCTTTATTGTCCCAACGTCCTTGTGCGTTTTGGCGAGATGTGCGACTCCATCCTGAAGTGTACTGTTCACCCCGATGAGAAGAGCCTTCTTCCTTGGGAAAGCGAGTTCTTGTATAGCGCTGGGCTTGTCCGAGGGAAGTGAAGATGAAACAGGATGCCGCGGCATGGGTGGGTGTATATATAGGTTTGCGCAAGCTTTGCAGAGGCGGAATTTCCTCCTTCGACTTGGAGGTGGTGGTTAAGATAAAACCACAGCTATTATAAAACACAGCTTCCAGGTGCGATCTGCTCCATTCAAGGAAAAAAAGAAAATTCCATTCCAAGAGCTGTTGGAAGCTATGCATGCAAGTAATACCTGGCCGGTCCGAATAAGCCGGACGAATGGTCAAAGCGGGAGTTATCATACTTTGCATCGCTCGATCGCAGACTTTGTTCTTATGGCTAAGGATAATTACACGAAGAGTTATGCATGTAGTACAAGATATTATGCATACTATCGAAATAACACTAAAAAACACTATTCCACAAAGTAATGAATGTCAACGTCAACAAAAAATCATCGACCACTCATGATCATTACTATTGGGCGTATTACCACGATACTAGCCTAAACAGATACTCTGAGCTATCAAGAGTACTGAAAAGTGGCCCAGCTTGACTCACATTCGGTAATAAATGGAGCAAGTTCAGCGTCACGATCATCTATGGTCTTGAATACTTTGCCGATATTCCGTCCGAGCGTGCATGTATCCCTTACAAAATGTCTGGCACGAGCTAGCGGTCAATTTGGCTCATAAGAGGCACCAATGAGAGAACGGCAGGAATACCTAGCTTCCTCGGTGACGCATCCCGCGGATGAGGACATTTGGGGTGAGGTTTGCAATCAGTTGATGCTAGTACAAGACGCTACAACAGTTCTGGCGGAGCTGTTGCTATTTGTGGGTACATTTACGCAATAACCTGTACAAATTATGAATGAAAATGACCTTTGACTTGAGCACCGAGGTCTAGATAGTAAGCTTCATTGGGAGTTTAACACAAAAGCGACGTTAGAAGTCAGTCATTGAAAAGAGCGATATCACCTATCCATACTCGATCCCAGCGTGAATAAGCGACCAGCGCTTGGCTTGTATTACAACACCATCTGCTGGGTTACCAGGAAGGAGAGCACGCTGGCGTCTT
Source organism: Rhodocollybia butyracea (assembly GCA_015501585.1). NCBI lineage: Eukaryota > Fungi > Basidiomycota > Agaricomycetes > Agaricales > Omphalotaceae > Rhodocollybia > Rhodocollybia butyracea. The sequence continues at coordinate 974,742 of JADNRY010000004.1, forward strand.
CAACAACGGGTCCAACGTACGAGGATGTGGTGGGTGTACTGGTAGGGGTGGAAGTTAGGTAGCGGTGAGAGTACCGATTTCAATTACGTCGATAGTCGCGGCTCAGGAAGAATAATGGCCAGTGTGCTTTTAATTTTTGCCCTTGCGAAGATGATATATTAAGATTGAGTGTATACCAAGAGAAATTGGAAAGAAAAAATGAACATCCATTCTTGCGAGTTAGCAATCACATTGAAGCCGGTGGGTGTGGCATTGTGAATCCCCGACCAGCTGTACAGAAAGGGGTGCCTTTAGCTGTTAGCATGGTGACACCGTAGGAAGAGTGGTGAAGAAGCGTCCAACGAAAGAGCGAAAGTACCAGCTGAGGGAGAAGCCTGTGAAAAGAGATGAATGTCACACTACGACCAAACAGAATGAAAGCCTCTTTGAATGCGATCCACGCTAAAAGAGCGACTAAGTAATCCTTACACGTTGAGAGGACATACTGCCAAGGATCCTAAGCTTGCGAATGACTAGTGAATAGATATGGAAGTGAAACGTCTTGAATGATGTTCTCTCACGCAGGAGAGACGACGAGTCCCCTTGAAACACCAAGTTGAAGTTAGGTCTAATACTCGAAGAATCCCATAAGAACTCTAGTCTCTCACATATGATATGTCGCCTTGTTGCGCAGGGAGGTTTTGGCTGGGAGGTTTTGGCTTGGATGGGAAATACTAGAGAACATAGTAGATGAATTCAAGTAGTAGTATAGCGCTGGGAATAAGCTCAGCACAAGTGCAAAGATCTAGAAAATACGTCCTTTGTGAGTGTTCAGCGAATTTTATTGCACCTTGCACCTTTCCAAAGATCATACGAGATAGATCGCTGGCAGACTGTACTCCCCGACGCAACCCCGACGGGTTTAGATACAACACAGAAAGATTGCACTTAGAAAAAACCTTTAGATAATGCTGCTGTCAAAAAAAAAACACTAAAACTTGAAAGGATTATAAACGGAGAAGGAACGAAGGACAACGGGTAAACGCACTCTCTACCTCCCCATTATGCCAATCCCCACGTCAACTGCCATTAAGAAGAAAAGGGGAAGAAATTGTAAAAGACAATATATACAGAGTACACCTGAGTACACGAATTCAAGTTTAAGTATTTAGAATTAAGATGCGAGGACTCGGAGGAGATAGTAAAGATCAACCTAATAAGCTAGTTCGGCAGGCATACTGACATGCCGGCGGTACTTACGAATCTACATTGAGAACAACTCATCACGAATCGGCGTGCGAGACTACTTCCATAAGCCGCCGGATCTGAAGTTGTTTAGTCGGTACCATGACACAGTTATAAGAGTCCATTCTACAAAAGGTATACAGACTATTAATACAACGGCGGTGCTGCATTTCCTCATACTATACACCGATACGATACTAGAGCAGAAACAATTTCTGCGATGTGCGCATCCTGCGAAATCATATGTAAATCAAGAATACCCAGTGAATACCAATGAATACCCCTGCTCGACTCAACTTCACGGACTTTACCGCCATTGCAGCTGCTGATTGACATAAAATGATTAGCCTTAAAAGGTGACTTACTGTCAGCGCATAGTTTTGACTGGGAGTTATGTTGTTATGGAACACCCAAAGCCAGGCGCTATATCTTGACTTTTTCACTCGAACATAATTATGCAATTACTTAGTACGACCGTCCATGATGCTCAGACCGCCCCTGTTACAAGTATATCATAATCGCAAAATTTACAAAGCTCTAGGACCTGGTTACACGTTACTTATCGGACCATGCATGCGGTCTAAATTATACGGTTCCCTGACTCGCGGTAAAGTCCGAGCCTAAAGCAGCATGCGCCTCCGGGAATTTCTTGACAAGCCTGGCTTCAGACTCGGAGTTCAGCTTGAGGTCAAATTATTGGTACTCACGCTTCATTATGAATACCTAAGATTCATCAGAAAAGGCCAGAGAATGGACGGTAGAATCATTAGTTTTGGTTGAGCGCGGAAAAGAAAAGACGCAGAAGATACATTCGGGAGGTGACAGATTATCCGCGTTGTAAGATCCCATGTCTAGGATCCCATGTTTGCCATAGTCCCACTGCAATCGAGCTTGGGCTTGCGGGTTGGCCTGGGCTTCAAGTGTATTTTACAATCTTTGTACCAATTGATCTCATGTCCATGCGTTGGTCCTATAGCCAAGCTCTGTTTTTGGCCAAGAAAATCGCTAACTGCGCCTGAGATAACCTTTGCTTGTGGGAGTTACTTATATCCAACTGTTGATGATATCAACATAAATCACACCTCCATATAGATACTACTAAGCACATGAGAAGACATGGGAGTCTGAGCTACTATTGCTGCTCACATTTTCAAGGACAATCCGTACGGTTTCGGATATCTTTCCGTATCCATTGTCCAAATGGCCCCTGTTCCTTGCTTCTATCTCATTCCTAAATCTGTGGGCAAACTATCAGCAATAAATTAGCTCCCTTTGAGCGTAGGATTAGGATTAGGATGTACACCAAATGTAACACAGTACTGCAGTTGACGGAAATAACGGATGTTTGTATATGTTTACGGAAAGAACGCCGGAATCAAAAGCCTTGGCAAGGGAAATTGTACTCGGAAGATATAATGTGCAAACGGCTTATTAGTGTACAGGCATACATGAATAGGAGGTCTCTTGCGCTACGTATACTCAATGTCACAACGAGGGTACGCTGTGATTTTGCCGAACATTTTAAGAATGAAATGTTCGAAGGAATGACGAACAGACTCAGAGACGAAGACAGGGAGAAATCCCGATTCGCTTTCAGAGTCCGAAAAATAAGGAAGTATCAGAGCCAATGGTATGCGATTAAGAGTCTCGTTTGGTCCAGTGGGAAATCCAACCGTTTGGCCGCCGCCATAATTTTGTGGCAAAAAACGAACAAAAAATTCACATGAGGGGGTGCCGCAAAGCGGCACCTAAACTTACCAGTTTCCCTCCGACGTACTCGCCATGCCTCCGAACTCAAAGCATGTTTTTTTTTGCCCCGAAATATGTACAGGTCCCAGAAATCCTCGGTTAGGCTTCAAACTTTCAACCTATGGATCGGAACACTTATCACTCGCCCCACCTTGTTTAATCGTCGCGGTTCGTCTTGAAAGTAAGGATTGTAAATAATACCCGAGAAAGCCACTAGACTGCATGAGTACATGAAATCCACGAAGTTCCAATGAAGTTCATAAAATATTTTCCCAGTACCAACTAATCGCATGGGTAGCTTAAATCGCGATTGCAAATAATCAGACGGTACCGAGTTTTGTGAAACTTCATAGTCCTCCTCCACAATCACCGCACACCTCTTCCTCAGGCTTAGCTGCCACCGGAAGCCCGTATTGGTGAGCTGAAGTTCTTGATGCGCTGACTACGCAAGTCGGTGTGTTATCGAGATCTGGACATTTGGCTGTGAATTGCCCAAGAACACAGTACTAATTGGCGGGAACTCCTGGCTAGTCCCGGATACCTTGTTATCTCCCCGAAATAAAAAGGCAAGTAGGATTCTTCTCCGAGAACTTCAATTACTTACTTCACTGGTGTCAGGTAGGTCAAAGATCAGTTCATGCATTTAGTATTGCATACGCCGCCACTGAGTATCGTATCTGAGCGTACGATTGGACAAACTGTGGGAGCTTTATGGTCGACAAAGTGATTCGAGGCCGGTGGGCAGATCCAGCCAAAGTTATTCAATTATTACTTGGTTATACAGCTGACCAGGTAACACTTGGGAGTGAAAGCGGCTGTCGTTGGTGCAAACTGGTAATGAAGTTGAGCCCCTCATGTTGTTCTCCGAGTCCTCAGGCGGACGATATTTTCGTGATAGATTGAGATGGAAAGCCAGCGCCGGTCTTGATTATTCCCGGACTTGATGGAGTCTGTTCTGATTCTTCAGGGGAAAAGATGCGCGAGCTCTGGCCAAGCTATCGGAACTGTATTGGCGAGGGTCCGAACTTATTGTCACACCGGTGAGAGTTCGGCTTCCGTCTCTTGTTTAGTGACCATTTGAAATTCCGGATACTACTAGTTATGCTTGACGGAGCTGAATTGAATTTTCTGCACGGCAGGTTCAGTGTTCCTGACCAAACAGCTTGTTTTGCAGTTATGGAAAGAGGGGAAAAAGGATGGCAGCCACGAGATCCGGAACGATGCTCAAAATAAAGAAAAAGACAGAGCAGCTACATTCCAGTCCCTATGTAAAACAGTACTTAATTATCATAATACAATCAATACACTAAGCAGTCTGGATACAAGTAACGAAAGCGAAGCACAAACAATAGCATAAAACACATAGACGTTCTCTCATGGACCATCTAGTTGCGAAAGGTCCTCTCTGGCGCCAAGAAGAGCTTCCTAGATGATCAAATAATGAGAACACTAACATGAAGGAGATAAGGGCCTCACTGCAACCATAGCCTGCCGTGTCTCATCCCGAATTTCTTTCCATCTGTTTTCATATGTTGCTAGCAGCTCTTCATATTCATCTCTTTTCCTTTGGTCGCCTCGCATGGCAGTTCGAATAACAGCCCTCAAGACATAGATTCCCGCCACCCATTCCACTTCATCCTCCTCCCATACCGCGTCGCGGGCCATCATTTCAGAGAACGCCCTGCTCATGGCATACGAGTAGCCACTATTTTCGGCCTGTCCAGAAAGTCCCATATTTAGCATACCGAGTTCAAGTGCCGCAGCATGTATACGGGCCCACTGAATGTGTTCTTTCTTTCGTTGTCGATCGTTGGCTAGTCGCTGCATTTCGTCAGCGATAGATGAAGAAGAAGCAGCGGAAGAAGGACTTGGAAACCAGATAGAGTTCTTGCGAATTAGCATCTGTAAGGCTCTAGGACCTGCAAGAGGGCCAGAGACTCCAGCATGAACAATAGTTGGAGGAAACCGAGTAGATGCATCCAAGAATCTGCGGAGACAAGCACGAGGGTCCCTGCTGAAGCTTAGTTCAGTAGTGACAGCTTCAAAAAGAGCATTAACAACTGGAGTCAGAGGAGTGGTCGAAGGATTGGACATGACAAAGGATTGAATCATTGAAGCTAGGCTTGAAGCGTCGACCTGTGAAAAGGAATCCCGTAAAGTAGCCGTAGTGATCTGAAGGTTAACCGCCAGTTCCAAAGACGAGTGATGCTGACGTGGAGATTGCTGGTGCGATGTCTGCCTATGATTAGCCATCGGAGCACTACGGTGTACGGCTTCATATTGGATTGGAGAAAGTAAGTTGGACTGCGTCGGACTTGCAGTGGCAGACTGAGAAGTTCCAGATGTTTGCGCGTAAGTTGGCGCTGCCACGTTCACTGTGTCCCAGCTGTTCAGCGCGTCGTTTTGGCCGCCACCCGAGATGGCATTAGTGTTGGCAGCTAAAGTAAATTGTTGTAAAGGTATTCGTCGGCATCTGAATTTCAATTACCTTTTTCCATCGCTTTCTTCATAGACCGTGGCCTGCCTTCTAATTTCCTTCGAGTTCGGCCCACAGTGTTCTTGAACCAGTTGTATATTTGCTGTTTCATGCTCATGAACTTCAAATCGCATTTTGATCAATCCCGCACACACCTCTTTGAACCTCGGTTCCGCCTCTTCCACATGAATAAACTCGTCGGGCAGTCCAAAGGTATTGATAAAGTCTTGAGCTTTCTCCAGCGCAAATTTCTTAGCATCTCCTCGAACAGATCCCGCGGTACGACGTTCAAACTCAGGCAAGTGGCTGAAGGTAACCAGATTGTTTTTGTGAAAGAGATGGATAAAGAGGGGACATGTCAGAACATTGCATAGAAGACGGATGTTATATTGATACCTTTTCAAGAAGACAAGCTGCTGGTCGGAATAGGATTTCGGAAGCCTTCTCTGTCCAGATTGCCTGGGATCGCTCGACATTTCGAACAACGTTACAGGCTTACAGCACCAAGTTGGATTCATCAACAATCGCAAGCTTCGGCAATTGCCGGTTCTTTATTTACGTTGTCTTTTGCCATTTGGATTTCTTCAAAAAAAAATCCTACTTGGGTGACTTTTATATTTGTTCCCCAGGTGCTGGCCAGAATTATTGTTTTCGATATCAGACATATCTGGAAAAACATGAAATCTAGATGCAGGATCGCAGGCTCTGTCAATCCTTAGCTGTACTCCGATACGAGTCCCTCATTAGCAACCTCACTGGCAACCTTTCAGCTTAGCTTCTCGATTTTCTAGTCGTCATCAGTCCAATGGATAAAGAAAATTTATCTGTTCAACGAGCGCCCCAATTTCAGCAACGAGATAAATCGTAGGATGTACGACCATTGTCGTTTTCGCTTACCCCTCAAGCCTCAGGTCTCAATGAATTTAGAGGTTTGTACAGTACATTCCTTCCACTGCCCCTCAAAGAATCCTCCACGCTGAACGGGCTTGTCTATAGACTGCAGTACTTGAGACCTGCCACGGTCATAGAATTCCTTCGGAGGCGAGCCGACTTTTACCAGCGATTCAAGCATCATGTTGAATCCCCGCATAGCGGTGACAAGGAGTGCCCTATGCAGCGCCGTTTGCTTTGAATATTGTTGCGTTCCTATCGCAAAGCCTGCTATTGTTCGAGTTTTACAAACTGTCGTGACTCCATTTTCGGTCTTTCCAAAAACACACTACTAAGTTCTACATTAAATAGATTTGACTGTGTACCACTGTCGCCAGGCTCGCAGATATGGCAACTTCCACAAAGACATACGTACTCCAGTCGCATGGTGCAAAAAATGTCAGGCAAACCGAGAACATCAAACTCAGATTTTGCTACAGGGATCCGTTGACTCTACGATGCGTTTGAACGTCGTAATTAATCTCATCACGCAGCGAAACGAGGTATCTACCAGTCTACCGCAGATGCAGATGGGGAGAAACATGTAGGACCACTGTGGCGAACTTTTCACAAACACCGGAAGCGAGCATCTACTTGCTTTATTTCCCTAAATTTTGTTATAGTGCAATGTAACAAGGCTAAGTGAGCTAGGCCTAATATGAGCGTTTATGAATACCAGTCTGAAGTGTATATTCTGCGTCCACTGGATATATTCATGCAACAACTGCCAGGTCGGAAATTCATCGATAGGTATCTGGATATGATATCTGTCAAGTCAATACTGATTATCTGCTTATTTTTTTGGCATCGTACAGCCGAGAAGCATGTCCTAGGGTCAGATCTACGATATTGAGAGCTGGCCTGCGACTCAGGTGTAGAGAGAAAAAAGTGTGTAGTGTGTTATCAAAAGGTAGAACTGTCGTTTTCAATATTTTGAGGACGAACTCCTTGCTCTTGCCATTTTTACTCATTCAATAGCTATATCCCAAATACCATCTCCGCAGCGCGAGGATCGAAATCTCAGGTCATAAAGTTGTCCTCAACAGCGAAAGGCCCTCCTGGTTGAGAACAGACGCTTTGATCCGCCAAGGTTTGACTGTTGGTCAGTAATTTATCAGAACATTTGGTTTAATTAGTCCGACTCTTCTCTTCCCAGGGTTCATCACGCAAGTCACCGTATCTTTTTTTTGAACACTAACTAAATGTATGCATTACTTCAATTTACGGCCGACGAGCTGGCAGTGCCATGCCGAAACCAGGAGAGTCTGGAGAGACTTTCAGAGACCCGCGTGCACCCCGTAGCCCTGAGAAAGGTGAGGGGTTTGAATTCTCGAGTCTATTCGATAGGGGAACGTAGTTTTTGTTGGAAGCCCGGACACCGCCAGTGTTGATCAAGGAGTTAACACACGAACATAGCGACGAGGTTAGAGCATCAAGTAAATTCAGTAAATTCAATCTGGATGAAATTCGCCGCTCCGAGTCACGTTTAATGTTTAATCAGACAATTAATCAGATAACTCTTAGAGGACGCAAGTATGTGAATAATCTAAGCGACGGAATGCATATAGTAAGTATACGCAACTTCAATCGATTGTGTCGATGCATCGAAAGTTTGACGTGTGAACGGGGGGTTACATGCAGTGCGCTCGAGGAAGTGGTTTTGAGAAGGGTGTATGCTAGCCATTGAGGAATATCGCGACTGTTCGGACCGTATGTACTTCTTCTTGAGCTCGAGATCACAAAGTCAATCGCAAATTGAAAAAAAAATTGTTAAGAATAGACAAGGGGGTATATCAATTGGCTCGATGAAAGGATATGTGGATGACGGAATGCACAGAGATGGGAAGATTTGGACAAACGTAGATAAGTATGTAAAGAACATGTGAGTGCATTAAGCATTGCGGCTGCGTTCCTGTTGTAATTGCTCCGGGATCTCGAAGTGGACAATGGAATGAAGCAAGATAATTTAGTGGATGAAATCAGGCAGTTTATGACGGCATATGTGGAGGCCAGTCTTAACAAGGTCCAAAGGGGTGGAAACAAAACTCACCATATACGAGGGAGATTTTGTCCGGAAGAGGCCTTTCTGAAAGATGTCACGTTTCAGAAACCGCGGGGACGGAGCAAGATCGCATATATACAGCAGGCTTCCGAAGTACAACAGCTGCAAAGAAATTTTCTCTGAGAGTTTACCGTTTAGGGCGAAGGTTGCTTTAGAAGTTTCTAATACAGGTGTGATGCAACAATCTGATTCTTGAAAGGTGCGGAGATCATGGCACAAGAACAGAGGTTGAAGATGACGGTACACCGGCAGCAGTACGGGTAATTCAAAAAATGGTGCCACGGCATTCTATCAACATTCAAGTTCCTATAGCGGGCACGAAGGTATAGTGCATGGGAATGCGCTGTTAAGTAGATTTTTCGGCATGGAATCCAGCCGAATCATCAAAGCAAAAAGACGCGGAGATCCTGTCTGTAAAGGTTGTTGTTTCTTTACCCCCACATCATTCGCTCAGCTCCAGGCATCTCAAAATGGGACGAAGAAAAATAGAAATTCAGCCGATCACAGTGAGCTTCTGGTGCTGTCATAGTACGCTTCCTGCTAACAATAAGTCTATTACTTATTTTTATCGTTCTCGCTGATCTGGATAAACATAGCATGAGCGCAATCGAAGGTAAATATATGGGTGCTTGATGATTTTGTACCTGCTCCCCCGACCTCCAAAGACTGTACGCTTATGCTAACCATGTCCTCAGTGTCACATTCTTGAAGGTGATTCGCCTGTTCGGAGCGGGCAACGAGAGAACAGTAGCCCCAGTTTCTGAAGTCCTCGAGCTGACCTTCACTCTAGAGGAAGCACGGGCTGTTTAAAAAAGCGTATGAGCTTGGGGTGCTCTGCAGTGTTGATGTTGCGGTCATAATTTTTGGTACGTTTCGGCTCTTGTGTGCAAAACAAAAATTTAATTGCCTTATAGAGCAAAAGCCTGGCCACCATTTAAAGCTTTATCAATATTGCTCCTCTGACGTGCACGACATAGTGCAGCGACATATACATGTACGTTCAAGGTAACTCCAATGATAATCCAGTCTCTAAGGGCTCTATTCAATTAGCACGACGGGGAGAAAGACACAAGAGGACCAGCTGATTTTTCGGGAATTCCTAACGTCAAGTTTGAAGAATACGGAGAAGGCGGTGATGACGATGAAGTAGACGAGGACGAGGATGTGCCTCGAGGTGTAAAACGTCACCATGATGGGTACATAAAGCCAGAAGATATCTCACTCGACGTCGATGTACGTGACAAACTTCTTGTATCTGTCTCCGACTCTGATCCTTCCCAGTTGGGCTATGGTCACGTACCTGCGGCTCCCCCTTCGGTGTACGGAATGACTTCCAGCGTGCCACTATCTTCCGACCGTCATCTCCACCATCATAATTCACCTACAATGGCTAATAAGAAGACTCGATTCGCAGGAGGTAAGAAATTCTAGGCGTACATGTCCAGATCATTATCTCTGATACGTTTATTGCTATCAGAGTCCCCTTCTACTAGGAGCCCGAAGACCAGTTACCCGTACGGTTCTTCTACCACAAGTCCGAATATTGGTCGAGACCAACATGGGCAAAACGCTTACAGCCACAGCTTTTTTCCCAATACAGCAGCCTCGCCGGCAACTTATCAGGCAGAATCCAGTTTCGATACAACGCACCCATCAAAAGACTCTCGCAACAATACCAGCGGAACGCCCAACTACCCGCCTCGAAGTACAGCTTACGATGCTGCGTTATACACGCCAGTTATCAGACAACAACAACAGGGTATTAATTCCGGGCAATCGTCTGGAAACGAAGCTTTCAAGTTCATAGACAAAGACCCCGCACGAAACCGTGCCCCGGCTACCTCAGCATCTGCTGTTCACATGGGAAATAATCTCGATTGGCCGAATTCTGGATATAGCTCTAATGTCACTCAAGGGACTAGTAGGCGCAACCCGTTCTACTTTTCGCTTGGCTTCTGAACGACTCCATAGACAGCACGTCTCCACCAAGCGATACCACATGGCTTGATTTTTTATCGAATAGTCCTGCTCATGGGACCCATAGCGGAGGAAATGCTCCTCACGCCACTGGAAGGCGGAACTCCGAATCGCTGCTCTGGGAGCGTGGACCTAGTACAAGGAGCTCCCTAAGCGTTAACCCTTCTCTCCCTCGAAGCATGGCTATACTTGGTGATGGTGAGAGAAGATCTAGATTGAATTCATCGGGATCAGCAGGTGAAGATGTTGCCTCGGGTGGGAAACAGTTTGGAATGGGCGCGAGCATATCGAGTATAAAGCAAGAAAAAGATGCTGGAAGTTGAGGATTTGGACGTTCTCTAAGTAGCTTTGACATCGTTTCGCACTTCGCACAGGGTAATACTAGTCCCTTGACGCGCACTTTATAGTATATACCTCTTGAATTATAGCACTATGTATTCTTACGATGCTCCGCGCACCGGGGATTAGACACGATCTATGGAAACTACAGACCAAACTTGAATATGCTCATTAGTTGGCACAAACACATACAAGTACGGACTCAATTATATAGTAATCAAGCTTGATAAACCTAGCTTTGACCTTTCCTCTTTCAAATAAAGCGTGAGATCGGACCGAAACTTGTAAACTTCAGGCATTCCATCAACTTGTTATCAACACAACATCTATACATCTAGCAGTAGTTCGACTCGGACAGGTAGACTCAACTCAGTAACTTTATTCACATAATGCCAGTATAATGCTCAACCGGATAAACCCAAGGATCCAAGGATAATTCTGTAAGCAAAACCAGCAAATCCGGAAAAATCCAAGCGTCTGGGAAAATTCAAGAGCATCAATCCGTAAGCAAAAATGTGATAGAAAACTACTACTTATTTAGTGAGAACAGATATAAAACTGACATCGGATGGACGCGACCTTCTTACCATACTTCAGTTTTACCACTATCCATGCATTCAGAGCCTTTTTTGAAATTGAAATTTCTCATTGTAAGCCGAATACTATTCTATACTATTGCGTTTCAGACATCACACATGCTATCATCCAGGTCGGGGGTGGAATTGGTGGTTTATCAGTAGCGAATTCCCTGGCAAATGCAGGCCATGAAGTCACTGTACTCGAAGCCGCGGCTGTTCCAGGAGAAATTGGCGCGGGCCTCCAAATTGCTGCTAGTCTGTATGATTCCGTTGTCAAGAGGCTAGTATAATGCTCATTCCCTGATAGATGTATCTCGTGTTCTAATACGTTGGGGGCTTTCATCGAAGTTGAAAGAGGTAGCTGAACTGGACAAGCCACAGTCTGTCTCCATCTATCGATGTCAGTATTACCAATAGTATTAAAACAATTTTGAATCCCACAACCACTCGTTTCTTACTAGATGCGGACGGTGAAATGATTTCTTCTTTGCAGGCTGGTGAAGAGGAAGGTGAGAAGAGGTACGGAGCTCCCACTTATCATCTACATGTAAGTTTGATGTTTCAAAGTTCGGATAGGCCAGCTCATCATTTGACTTTCAGAGAAACGATCTTTACAAGATGCTATATGACCTGGCAAAGCCTCGCATAATGATCCGCTTTGCAAGTAGGGTCACATCCGTCGATCCAACTGATCCATCTGTAGTCCTTCAGTCGGGAGAAAAAATTACGGCAGACATTATCATCGGAGCTGACGGCATACGCAGTATCGTTCGTGATGCTGTCCTTGGCGGCCCACAGAAAGCGAAATATACTGGTGATTCAGCGTATCGGTGTATGTACTATGAGGCCCTTCGATCTTTGAGCCATTCAGAACTCATATTTGTAGTCCTAGTACCCACTGATGACATGAAATCCGACCCGGACTTGCTCTCACTCATCAATGAACCCAGCCTTTTCGTATGGGCAGGTCCGCAGAAACACCTAGGCGCGTATGGAATTGTATGTAATATGTCTAACCTCCCAAATTTGCACTGATTCCTCTCTAGAGGGGACAGAAAATCTTCAATGTTGCTGCTTGTGTAGAAGATGGAGACGAAGAAGCGAGTTATTCCTGGACAGCGAAAGGCGATACGGACAAGATGCGTGCTGAGTTCTCAGGATGGGAGCCACGGTAGGCGTCTGGCTTTGCATTTAAGCTTATATCTAAGATGAAAGTTAGGGTGGAGAAGTTGCTCGCCCTAGTTAAATCCCCACATGTCCTCAAGTACAAATTGATGGATTGTGTACCACTTAAAACATGGGTCCATCCGCACGGCCACGTTGTTTTACTGGGGGATGCTTGTCATCCTATGCTGGTGATTACATCGAGATCTTCTAAACTTCTTTGATTGACATTTTTCAAGCCTTACCGGGCCCAAGGAGCAGCAATGGCAGTACGTTACCTTTTCCGCTTTGAGGATCTTTGTCAACCTGTTCTTCAATAGATCGAAGATGCGGAGTGCTTAGGGAGGCTATTTTCCCATGTAACTAACCGAAAGCAGGTACCATTCTTATTGAGAGCTTACCAGGACATCCGTTTTGAACGAGCAACTCATACTCAACGGGTTTCGTCTGGTGCTCGAGATGTATTACATCTTGCTGATGGGCCAGAGCAACAACTGCGCGATGCGAGGATGAGAGCGGGAGTAGAGGTACGTACGGCGCTCTCGGGAGGAGAAAACGTATCTGCTGAGAAGCAGTTGATGGTGGAGCGTGCGATGAGAACTCGCGAAGAAGAGGATGATGCGCAGTTTGGCTATGATATTTCGCAAGTGACTGACAAATGGTGGGAAGAGAATGGCTCAACCATTCTCCAGCTTGTTTAGCATCTAGCTAGAACATAGAATACTTATGTAGAAATTAAATATACGGTCGCGCCACACCATCAACCAGAATCCCGTTTCGATACAACACATTCATCAAAAGACTCTCGCAACAATACCACCGGAACGCCCAACTACCCGCCTCGAAGTACAGCTTACGATGCTGCATTTTACACCCCAGTTATCGGACAACAACAACAGAGTATTCGTTCCGGGCAGTTGTTTGGAAACGGAGCTTTCAAGTTCAATAGACAAAGACCCCGCACGAAATCGTGCCCCAGCTACCTCAGCATCTGCTGTTCACATGGGAAATTGGCCTAACTCCCTCAGATATAGTTTTAATGTGTCTACTTTACGTTTGGCTAACACTGCAGCCCAGACTTAAATATGCTTATTAGCTGTTACAAATCACATATAAGTACAGACTCAGTTTCATAGTAATTAAGTTTGATAAACCTGGCTTTGACGTTTCCTCTTTCATATGAGTGAAGAGTGACAACCGAAATTTCAGGCATTGCATCAACTTGTCATCAACACAACATCTATAGAGTACATCTATTCGTCGGACTCTACTCGGACAAGTACTTAGGCGCTACTCAGTAACTTTATTCTCGTGATGCCAGTATAACTCTCAGCGGATAAATTCAAGGATAATTCCGTAAGCAAAACCAGCAAATCCGGAAAAATCTTAGCATCTGGGAAAATTCAAGAGAATAGATCCGTAAGCAAAAATGTCATGGAAAACTACTTATTCAGTGAGAAAAGATATAAAACTGACATCGAACAGATGCGACCTTCTTACCGTACTTCACCACATGCATTCAGAGCCTTTTTTGAAATTGAAATTCCTTATTGTAAGTCAAATGCGCTTGCGCATGCGTTTCAGACCTTAGGCATACTACCATCCAGGTCGGGGTGGAATCGGTGGTTTATCGGTAGCGAATTCCCTGGCAAATGCAGGTCATGAAGTCACTGTACTTGAAGCCGCGGCTGTTCCAGGAGAAATCGGTGCGGGCCTCCAAATTGCTGCAAGTCTGTATGATGTTGTTGTCAAGCTAGGATAATGCTCATTCTTTGGTAGATGTCTCTCGTGTTCTAATTCGTTGGGGCTTTCATCGAAGCTGAAAGAGGTAGCTGAACTGGACAAGCCACAATCTGCCTGCATCTATCGATGTCAGTATTACTAGTACTGGTAACGATTTTGATCCCCACAACGACTTTCTTACTAGATGCGGATGGTGAAATGATTTCTTCCATGCAGGCTGATAGAGAGGAGGGTGAGAAGAGGTACGGAGCTCCCAGTTATCAGCTACATGTAAGTTTGATGTTTCAAAGTTCGGATAGGCCAGCTCATCATCTAACCTTCAGAGAAACGATCTTCACAAGATGCTATATGACCTGGCAAAGCCTCGCATAATGATTCGCTTTGCAAGTAGGGTCACATCCGTCGATCCATCTGAACCATCTGTAGTCCTCCAGTCGGGAGAAAAAATTGCGGCGGACGTTATCATTGGAGCTGACGGCATACGCAGTGTCGTTCGTGATGCTGTCCTTGGCGGCCCACAGAAAGCGAAATACACCGGTGATTCTGCGTATCGGTGTATGTATACTATATGGTCTTTTGATCTTTGAGCCATTCTGAACAATATCTGTAGTCCTAGTGCCCACTGATGACATGAAATCCGACCCGGAGTTGCTCTCACTCATCAACGAACCCAAGCTTTTCATATGGGCAGGTCCGCAGAAACACATAGTCGCGTACGGAATTGTGTGTAATATGTCTAATCTCTCATTTTTTGTGCTTATTTTTCTCCAGAGAGGACAGAAAATCTTCAACGTCGCTGCTTTTGTAGAAGATGGAGACGAAGAAGCGAGTTATTCCTGGACAGCGAAAGGCGATACGGACAAGATGCGTGCTGATTTCGCAGGATGGGAGCCACGGTAAGCGTCTTGCTTTGTATTTAAGCTCATATCTAAGATGAAAGTAGGGTAGAGAAGTTATTCGCCCTAGTTAAATCCCCACATGTCCTGAAGTACAAATTGATGGATTGTGTGCCACTCAAAACTTGGGTCCATCCGCAAGGCCACGTGGTTTTACTGGGGATGCTTGTCATCCTATGCTGGTGATTACATCGAAACCTACTAGACGTCTTTGATTGACATTTTTTTTTTTAGCCTTACCGGGCCCAAGGAGCAGCAATGGCAGTGCGTTACCGCCGTGTTTTTCGCTTTGAAGATCTTTGTCAACCTGTTCTTCAATAGATCGAAGATGCGGAGTGCTTAGGGAGATTATTTTCTCATGTAACTAACAGAAAGCAGATACCCTTCTTATTGGATGCTTACCAGGACATCCGTTTCGAACGAGCAACTCATACTCAACGGGTTTCGTCTGATGCTCGAGACATCTTTCATTTCTCTGATGGGCCAGAGCAACAACTGCGCGATGCGAGGATGAGAGCGGGAGTGGAGGTACGTACAGCGCTTTCGGGAGGAGAAAACGTATCTGCTGAGAAGCAGTTGATGGTGGAGCGTGCGACGAAAACTCGCGAAGACGAAGACGACTTGCAGTTTGGCTATGATATTTCGCAAGTGACTGACAAATGGTGGGAAGAGAATGGCTCGACCATTCTCCAACTTTAGTAGCTGGTGCATATGTTACTCCATAATTTACAAATAATTTATTTTATATGAGAACGAGTATTCTCTTCTCAAAAGACTAGCTAGCTAGGCTAATAATTTATGTCGCGTTTTAGTGTCACGTGTTAAAGACGCGCGTTCCACACGATCACGCCTGTTGACTCTCACCGCGTCCACTGCAGAATCGATTTCAGAATTAATTACCCCTGCTGTTGGATGGCAGGCGCTCTCAGTGGGCATATTCTTGACGCATACAACTCCTCCAGATCCACGCAGTTTTCTGGACCTTTTGGCATAGCCCTGCATCCGACATTTAACGACCTTAGCGCAGCTTCTTGGCCGAGCAGCAGCAACAACGTAGTCACCAGTGGCACCATGTCCTTCGATCTTGATATGCACGGAAACTCACAGCCCATGAACCTCGTTCCTGACGTAGATGGTGACACTTCATCCATGAATCTTTCGAAAGCCACAGCTATAAAGATCGCCTCATTGCAAGCCAAGCTAAATCGGCAGCTAGGACCTGAATATATATCTACAAGACCCGGGCCAGGAGGGGGTCCGAAGCTTGTATACGTCGAGGGATGGAAGATCATAAATCTCGCCAACGAAGTGTTTGGTTTCAACGGGTGGAGTTCAAACTTGGTTAGTTTGACGACAGACTTTATCGACTACAACGAAGAAACGAAGAGATACTCTGTTGGAGTTACAGCGATTATGAGAGTTACATTACGGGACGGGGTTTTTCACGAAGATGTTGGGTATGGCGTTTTGGAAAACTCAAAGACAAAAGGCCCAGCGTTAGATAAGGCGCGCCCATCACCCTCAAGTTTGTTTTTCTTGACTAATGCATATTTCCATAGTGTAAGAAGGAAGCTGTTACAGATGGTTTGAAAAGATCACTGCGCAACTTTGGCAATCTGTTGGGAAACTGTCTATATGACAAGCAGTATACGAACGATATAGTCAAAGTGAAGGTCAACCCGGTGCGTCTGATGATCTCGTTTCTTCCTGGCGAAATACTGACTTATTACTTCTAGCCAAAGTTTAACAAGGATAGCCTTCATCGCAGGCCAGAATTTGCAAATGACACTGGCAAATCTGCACCTTCGACATCGAATAATATTCCAGTACCGCCGCTTCAACGAATAACGAGACAAAGATTGCACCTGTTCCTGCCCCTGCCATTAAATCTGAACCAGCTCTCGCTAAACCAATATCTTCCATTCCTCCTCACGTTCGCGAACAAGTACGCATATCTCTACAAGAAACGACTTCTCCAACTACTCCAGCAAATCCGCAAAAATCTGCTATTCCTACCACTAATTCTAACATACGACACGACACTACCTCTACACCCGGAGCGGGACCTTCAAACCGAGGGTCCGCAGCTCGACACGCGGCTATCCTTCATGGTTTGAACACACCCATTACCCCCGCACCTTCTATTCAGCGTCCACATCCCCAAGGACCAACTACACACAATGTCCGACAGGTCGCTTTTGCCGACTCACCACTGGCGAACCGCGGAGCGGCTGCTGCTGCTGTTACAGCTCCTGTATCGCCGGAAGAACCTGATGACGATGGCGGAACGGCAGATGAATCTTTCGCTCTTGGGTCGGAAGACGATGCTTTCTTCGCTTCGGTCGATCTTGGGGAGGCTGATATGGGAAGACCTATTGACTTCACGGAGGGTCTAGCTGGCAGACGAAATGTAGACCAAAGCAATATCTCACTATCGACCCCTGGTTTGCATCAACCCGCACAAGACAACACAGTCGTATCAACTTCCTCGATTTCCGCTACAGGCTATAGCCCGCCACTCTTCCAACAAACTTCAAAGATTGAACAGAAGCTTCCCCAACAACAATCGTCTCATCAACCCCAACGACCTAGTTCCAATCTCTCAAGAACTTACGACGTCCTAAATCGACAACCCCAGTCAGGCGTTGTACCCAATAATCCTAGTAGGGAGCTCAATGACTCGACTAACGTTATCAATTCGACTCCTGCACCTCGTCGGATGGGGGGCTTCTCGTTTCCGCCTGGAGTGGTAAGTTTCCAACCGATAATCTTGGAGATTTTAACATGCTAACTGTCATATACCAGTTGAACCGACAGCCTCAACAACCGCTACAGGGTATCGGAGTGAAAAGACCTGCAGAAGCTATGAGGTATGTCTCCTCCCGCTTGTGCTCCAGCCACCTCTGATCAATGCTCTTTCTAAATTAGAACACCCGTCGGCACTGCTCAAGCTTCCCGTGATCGAAGGTTTGCTCCAGGAATGGGGCTAATGTCTCCAAGTATGACCCGAGAGCAACCCAACTTGGGACAGGCGCAGGGAATGGGATTGGATCGAGGAGATGGAGGAGATACTAAGAGGATGAGACATTGAGAACTTGTGTTCTTTGCCTTTTGCGTTGATGAGGCTTCTCTTCGGGTTGTGATTAGTTGCGCGCGTTTATATACATTATGTCGCGTCGCAGATTAAGCGCGTCCAGAATTGATCGGTTGATTTGAGCTAAACCCGAGTCCCCGGGGTAAAAACCAGAGTGATCTTTGCTTCACTGTTCATTTCCTCCCGTCATGGCTGCAGAAGTTTCGAAAATAGTTGGATGTGAGCTTCCTGACCGTCCGGTGTGTGCACTGTGACTCTTAATCCATCTCGTCCTGAACGCTTGCCTCGTAGGTAACATGGCTAAAGCGGGACCTCATTTTGTATGCATTGGGTATTGGCGCGAAGAACGATAACGAGGATCTCTCCTATCTCTATGGTGCGTATTGCTTGCATACTTTCCAATATTATGCTCAATGGCATGTTACTTTTAGAACTTGGTCAGTACTTCGAGCATTAGCCAGCTTTAATCCGAGACCCTTACGCATGACTATCCACACCGTAGACCCCAACTTTGCCGCATTTCCCACCTACCCCGTAGTCTTACCCTTCAAGGGCGATAGTCAAGAACTTAACCTGTTCGCTGAGACCATGAAGACAGACGTTCCAGGATTGCCCCCAGCGGACCTGAGTAAATCTGCAAGTTTAATTTTTCACATGCCAAAAGGTACAAATGCTGATAACATCCCGAAAATCCTACAGGTACATGGTTCACAGTCCATTGAGATTCTCAAGCCCTTACCTTCCGCGAGTGGACCGGGATGGAAATGGAAAACGAAATATACTGGTCTTTCTGAGAACAGTGCGTTGCTCGCTATACATCGTGCATGAGAAAGATTGACGATGTTCTCAGAAAGTGGAGTTGTTTTGACAACTGAAAACCAACTTGTCGACCCTCAAGGCGTTCTGTACGCGAAGCTCTATGTAAGCATTGCATCTTCAAAGTTACCTCAGTCCCGTCCTCATCGTCAAATCAACTCGTTCGTTTGCCCACTATACACAATGTGATCTCAGGCCTCGACATTCTACATTGGAATGAAGATCACTGGAGATAAATTTGCGAAAGTTATTGCCGGTCCACCCCAAGCAAAACCGATTCCGGACGGAAAAGCGCATTGGGTAGTGCGTCAAAATACCGCCATTGAGCAAGCTCTCATATACAGATTGTCTGGCGACTACAATCCCCTCCATATTGATCCCCAAGTTGGCCTAGCTGGAGGTTTTGGAGGGACGATTCTCCATGGTCTGGCTACTTTTGGATTCGCCGCTAGAGCTCTTTTAGATGCTATTGCGTACAACGAACCCGAAACGCTTAAATTTATTAGTGCAAGATTCACTTCACCGGTCAAGCCCGGAGACGTCTTGGAAACTCATGCCTGGGAGGTGGGACCAGGCCCCGCCGGATCCCCTGAGGATACAATTGAAGTTTCTTTCGTTACAAAGAACTTGACAAGTGGAAAGGTATGTTGCACTACTACTACTAGCCGCAATATTATCTTGATTCTCAACGATAATTCTTTAGGATGCGCTTGGAGGTGGAATAGCATACATAATCAAAGCCCCAGTTATCTTGGCGTCACTTTAGGGAATGTATTTATGTATTCCTAGATTCTAAATAATACTTTTAGACAGTCAAGTGCATCAGGAGAGCTTATCCACGACCGATGCATCCCAAATTTGCGGGCAATCACGTCTCGTCGAATGAATCTTTTGACCCTTCGCAAGTCGCGACGCGTCGCGTCATGAATCACATGCCATTGCCATGAACGCAAGAACCGGCATCTACTGTACCCGAAACCGACTTTCAACGCTTTCCTCTTCCTTTCTCAACTTCAATGTCGTCTGCAGATATTTCCAAAATCGTTGGATATGAACTCAAAGACCGTCCTGTGGGCTAAGCTAGCAACTCCTCAAAGCCGTTGTCTTGCTGATTTGGCTTTCGAAGGTTACTTGGTTAAAGAGAGACTTGATTCTTTACGCATTAGGAGTAGGAGCCAAAGAAACTGAAGATGATCTTCCTTTTGTCTACGGTATGTTCTTGATGTATTGCTTATAATCACTTAAATTTAACACAGTCCATGCATCGTAGAACTCAGTATGTCGAGACATGCCTTGAACATGTACATTCAATATTCAATTCTCCCTTCAGATCCTAAATTTGCCGCGTTCCCTACATATCCTGTGGTTCTGACCTTCAAGGGTGATAGCCCAGAGCTGAACCTCTTCGCTGAACGAATGCGAGGCGACAAGTTGCCCGGATTCCCTCCAGTGGACCCTAACCGAATTGTTTGTATCTTCGGCTGCGATGATCGGTAACAACACTCTGCTCACTGTCCTTGTAGGTCCATGGTTCGCAATCTATTGAGATACTCAAGCCTTTACCTCTTACAAGCGGAGACGGATGGAAGTGGAAGACAAGATACACCGGTATATCAGAAAACAGTACGTGTATATCGTATAGCGCATGGGTGAATGGATATACTGATATTGTCAGAATCCGGGGTTGTTCTTACGACCGAAAGCGTTCTTGCCGACCCACAGAACGTTCCGTATGCGAAACTATACGTAAGTTTTCGGTATCTTCGTGCCGATACTCACATTTAATGTAAATGCATGTTGAATAGAGCTCGTCGTTCAACCTCGGAATGAAGATTACTGGAGACAAGTTCAACAAAACGATAGCCGGACCTCCTCAAGCTAAACTTACCCCAAAGACCAAGCCAGACTGGGTGTACGAAGATCAAACATCCTCCTCTCAAGCTCTAGTCTACCGTCTTTCGGGTGACTACAATCCGTTGCACATCGGTACGAGCCGAACGATTTCTCTTTACTTCAACAGCAAAATCTGAACGGTTTGGGGCTCTACCAGATCCAGCTATCGGTCAAGCCGCTGGCTTCGGAGGCGTTATTCTACATGGTTTATCGACATTCGGATTCGCTGCTCGGGCCCTTCTCAAAGTAGTCGGCGGTAACAAACCGGACGCACTCAAATTGTTCGGTGTCAGGTTCACATCACCTGTTAAGCCAGGAGACGCGCTCCAGACACAGATTTGGGAGGTGGGTCCTGGACCCAACGGTACCACTGAAGTTACCTTTGTCACGAAGAATTTAAGGACTGGGAAGGTCTGTGTTCCTTCTTCGTCTGGTTCATTCGTTGACCAAGAGATTTTTATAGGATGCCCTTGGTGGTGGTATTGCCTATATCGTGAAATCGCCGTCCGCCAAGTTGTAACCTGCCTTGTTCTCCGCTCAAGTCGTGGAACCCAAGCTTATCTGTATGTCTTGACGCATGTATTTTGTATCAACGAAAAATGGATTTTGACCGTACCCTCCACAAAAAATCTTATAAGACCATGTATTCTGTGGCGATTAAAGTTAATTCCAATGACCCGTAGTAGTATCCTATGCCTTGAACAACGTACATAAAATAATGTCCACGCTAGTACAATATCTAGTTAAAGTCCAGACGAATAAATTATGCTACCCTAATCCACTAATTGCGCTGATAGAAAACTAGGTTTGACGGCTTGTTGGATGCGTTGGATGTATTGTCACTGCTACCGCCATTCCGATGCATTTCAATTTGCTGCAACTGTCGGCTCTCCAGACTGGGCTCGGCCAGAATCCAACTGGAAGGAACAAAATTCCACGTGTACATTACAAGTGTAACCATTGTAGAGTCGAATAAATCTAAGCGTTGGAATTAGAATGGGTTCATCTAGTAGCATAGGTTAGGGGCGGGACGCACCGAATAGCCATTGAGTGTGGATAACTTTGCCCTGCCACCCGTCTCCGAGTTCAACCAGACGGTAGATAGCACTGAAAGGCAAGTAAGTCAGTGGGCTCATGGATGTAGATATTTGGTAAACATACCGGATGAATAAACAGGACGTAGCGAAGAATACCGCGAGAAGACCGATTCTTCTTCTTGTATCAAGGTAGCCGATTTTATTACCCGACTCGAAGCGCATAGGCAGGTTTCTATTGAAGCGGTACAGAAACTCAGAGGCAATGCTCATGAAACAAATGAGAATAACTATTCATGTCAGCACAGTCTGAAGGTCTGTTTCGCGAGATCGCTTACTGAATTGAATGGCGATTCCAGCCAACATGATATTCGAACCAAGTCTGCTTTCTTGTGTGGTGACCGCACTCGATGCTATTCCGCCTCCGACAGCTTGTACTACCAAGGATGCAACATCCTAGATTTTGATTGGTTAAACCGTAAACCGGTAATCGAACAACACAAAACTTACGCAAGATAGAAAGATTCTGGAGTCTAGAGGACGACGTCAGTCAGGTGATCATGAAATTTAGAGAAAGTCTACTTACACAAGCGAGGTCTGAAACGACTATACTGTGGTCCCAGAATCTGAACCAGTCGACCAAAAATTATGAAATGAGCTCCCAGGATTGGAGTGGGGGAGATGATGAGGGTAGCAATTCTGGACGAGGATTAATTTCACCTCATGGGTGCCATGAACGTTTGAGCACTCACTGTATCGTAAAAGGTTCACCATTATTCGGATTTCGGTTCGACCACCAACGCGCTGCCCAGCCGAGGATTTCACCGCATCCACCGAGGACTATGGTGGGTAAAATGAACCAATGGCGCGCATATAATCCTTGGATAAGCTGAGCGACTGAGGGAGAATCAAGCAATCAGGTTAGATGGATGAATCATAACGGCAATGAGGAAAACACGACATACGAGTGCTGATGGAGAATAAAACCACAAACATAATAGCAATCCATAGCGTAGGAGTGTACCCGTAAGGAGTTTCATCGGCCAAGTTCAACGTCGTGGAATTATTACTCATGACTGAAATAGTATAATCGTGAGGGGATGGATGACTACCGATGTGGAAAATGAGGATGACTCGGAAGATGAGTTTTCAGAACATTTGACGGTGTTGTTTTATATCCCGAAATACTAAAGATAGAGATCGCGCAGCAACCTTCAGGACTTCAATGGTTGATCGAGTGTCGTTCAGTTGTGCTACGCAAAGCAGGGCTTGATGATTGGTCAATGTTTGAGGACGAGCACTGCCTAGCGGGCCCTGGAGCGCTGAATATGCAGCAAGTGGCAGTTGTTGTCGCCAATGCCGTTGCGCAGCTAGGCGCAATGCCACAATGCCACAGGGGAACTATGATATATACGAATACGAATATATCAAGACATTGATGGATCCTTGACATGAGTAATCTGAAAGCAAGTCGAACTGGTAAATAATCGGGACCGGAATAGTTGTACACACTTCGTCTTGCCGCGGCACACGGACTGAACGCAAATCAAGTAATGTAAACGGAGGGGATGCATTTGGGATAGGCGGCGAACGGGATTATGGATACTACGAGGTAGGACCGGGACCGTGGATTCTGCGTGGAATTCCGAAGTTGTTTGTCTTGTATTATATTGACCATTCTTGTTAGTTTAAACCACAACCTTTGGATCTATAGAAAAAGCGAGCTATGTCATCCATCTGGAACCTTGGCATGAATATTTTGATGAAGCCTAGTATATCAGGCACGAAAGTCCGTACAGTACTGGACTGAGTCTGTTCACACCGGCACTGCGCATGTCAACTGCGTAAACTAGAGTATGCACATTGCAGACTTGAGAAGACATTGATAGAGGAAGCGCAGTTGGTGCCTAGGAAAACATGGACAAGAGATTGGAGAACATGAGGCCTTGGGCTGATTTTTGCACACGTCAATTGGAAGGAGTGCTTGAAGTCAAAGACCCAACCACGAGGGCCTTCTGCCGCTGAATTAATTGCTAGTCCCAGGCGTATTCACTCCTTACAGTCGTCTTTCTACCCCATGTTTGAAACTTTGTTGTCGTACCTTGTCCCATATCTATATCGCAACTAGAGTTCGAGCGACCACGTCCAAAAGTAGAACCTACACCGGCTAGAGCGGCGTCCACCACAGAGCTATTCAAGGTATTGAGGATGGTATAGTCAGGGAGTTGAGATTCGTTCCGGTGGTTTCTGCTAGCCTCTACTACTGACTTGTCGTGTCAGGATATGAGCCCGCAATTTTTGTTTCCAACGTCCAGGCCGTTTTGGGCCAGTGGTGCTTTATCGGATCCCTGAGGCCTTAATCTTTGGTCGTTTAAGCCTGCGGGATAGCAGTACACTCTCCGGCGTATGGAGAATTGTACGGAAGCTCAAAGACATTCCTAGTGGTTTCTCTTCTCAAGACGCAGGAATTCAAGCTTCTACGTTGTAGTAGGAAGGAAGAAAATTGAGCGAGAAGCTACACGTGACTCAAAATACGATCCTATTTTGTGCACTTGGTGCGAAGACATTAGACCATTGGACCTGAAGCGACCTGAAGCAGCTCCCTCTAAGGGATTGCGGCTTATGTCGGCTTATGTGAGAGACCCCTTGTACTTACTATTCTACAGGTAGAAAAAGGACTTGGGATAATTGGTTGAGAATTGAGTGAGAAATTCGTATAGAGATATTTGTTTTACTTCTCCTTCGCAAATAGCTGTGATATTCCGTCGATAGTAAAGTTCGACGACTTACCTGTTCCTCATCACTCCCCTGATTTGTTGAGGTTTCGGCCTCAGCCTGACGCTTTTCGGGACGATTCTGAACGGCCGGTGGAACGGTTGCAAAGGGTTTGATTTCCCAACCCTACAAACTCGAGATGAGCACAACTTATCTATCATATTCAGTAAGGGTTCCCAAACCGGAGGCAAGTGACCAGTGTTCTTTTGAGTACAGTGGGATGCATATTCTTTACCATGTTTTGGCGATACTTGTCCCGCATATAAATGGTTTTAGCTATAACCTTGTCGAGATCAAAACTCCCATCGGGTTTGGTGAAATCGCCGCGGTGAGTCAACGCAACTGCTCCACGACTGTTCCCCAATGGGACCACGTCGGTTAAACCACCACCACCACCACCACGAGGTTTGAGCTTGTGAAGTTTCAGATAGTGACGCATGAAGTTTAAACATGAGCGCTAATTAGCACTACTTCCTATTCTAGTCTTTGAAACAATATTGTGACTCAAGGGTTTAAGTTCAAGAACGCACTAGTCCTCGATCTCCCTTCGCCGTTCGGTCCACGCCTGCTCAAGCTATACCAGTAGTAAAATAAAAAAACCGAACCTGATGCTATAGTCCTACAGAACCCTCGGCAGCTTCGCGAATCTAAGGACTTAGTAAGGGTGAGTGCTGGAGGGAGATAGGCGAGGCCGTTACAGGTGTATCCAGGTGTATCCATCTGTGGATCGTCAATCGGCCTATGTCTAGATGGTTGCACTTGTACGTTCGATTACGAGATTACTTGTATACTGCCTTGAGTTTCGCTAACACATATTGCATTTAGACTAGTGATTATTCACGCGTTCTTTTTTTCGGGATTATGGTCTCTGGAAGGAAGAGAGCTAGGAAGTATCCGAAATTACTCGGCATGGGCCAGAATCTTCATACTCGTTTGCACAATAAAATTGGGGACTCGAAAAGTACGATGGTATTATCTGCGCATTATCTGTGTTAGTAAAATTGTGCTCTTACCTGTTCATCTCTTACCTCGGCTGGCATAAAATGAGAGCTATAAAGTTATTTCTTTATTCATAACCCAACTCATCTCAAACTCGACTCACGGCACTTCTTCAATTTTTGTTTCCAACGTCCCGGCCGTTTTGGGCAGCGATGCTTACCCACGCGATCTGACTCTCCGGTCGTTTAAGCCTACGGGATAGCAGTACGGTTCAAGCTTCAATGTTGTGGTAGTACTAGGAGGGAAGAAAACTGAAGCTACTACATGTGACTCAAAAATATGGCTTCACCCCTATTTTGTGCACTTGGTGAGACCTGAAGCGACCTGAAGCAGCTCCCACTAAGAGATTGCAGCTTATGTGAAAGACCCCTTGTACTTACTATTCTACAGATAGAAAAAGGACTTGGGATAATTGGTTGAGAATTGAGTGAGAATTCGTGTTAGGACTAGACAAACAACTTGTGACATTGACATTGTACAGATAATGTAGAAATATTTGGCTAAGATTTACTTCTCCTTCGCAAACAGGTGTGATATTCCGTCGATAGTAAAGTTCGACGACTTACCTGTTCCTTCTTACCCCCTTGATTTGTTAAGGCCTCAGCCTCAGCATGGCGGCGCTTGGCAAGTCGATCCTGAACGTCCGGTGGAACAGTTGCCAAAGGTTTGATTTCCCAACCCTACAAACTCGAGATGAGCACGACTTATTTTATCATATTGAGTAAGGATTGCCAAACCGGAGGCAAGTGACCAGTGTTCTTTTGAAAGTTTATCATGTTTTGGCGATACTTGTTGCGGAGAGCAACGCCTTCAGCTATAGCCCTGTCAAAATCAAAACACCCATCGGGTTTGATGAGAGTGTCACGATTATTGAACACAACTACTCCAACACGAGGTTTGGGCTTCTGAAGTTTCAGATAGTGAGTTTGAATGTTACGCATGAAGTTTAAACGTGAGCGCTAATTAGCGCGCTCGTCACTTGTGACTCATCTGGCATTATGGCAAGTTGAAGGACGCCGCAAGGTTACCACTGGACGAGCAGCAAATTGCAGCTAGTCTTTGAAACGATATTAAGGCTCAAGGCCCAAGGGTTCGAGGTCAAGAACAAATTGGATTCAGGAGACATATAGTATCTCGATCTCCCTTTGCCGTTCGGTCCACGCCTGCGCAAGCTATACCAGGAAATGTAGAAAAAACCAAATCTGATGCCATAGCCTTCAGAACCCTGGGCAGCTTCGAATCGCGAATCTAAGGGCTCAGTAAGGGTGGGTGCTGGAGGAAGATAGGCGCTGATAGGCGAGGCCATTACGGGTATATCCATCTGTGGATCGTCAATCGACCTGTGTCTAGATGGTTGCACCTGGTTGCACTCGTACGTTCGATTTCAAGATTACTTGTACGCTGCCTTGAGTTTCGCTAACATAATTTGCATTTAGACTGGTGATTATTGATGCGTTCTTTTTTCGGAATTATGGTCTCTGCGGGAAGTACTCGAAATTACTCCAGAATCTTCATACTCGTTTGGACGACAGAATTGGGGAATATTCTCGAAAAGTATGATGGTATTAGCTACGTGTTATCTTTGCTTTTACCTGTTCATCTCTTACCTCAACCTGGTGCAAAACGAGAGCTATAAAGTTATTTCGTAACCCAACTCAAACTCGACTCACGGCAGTACCACCTTAGTTACAGACTCCCGACATTCTGTGAGCGCACCTCATTGACGCGTACGATTGTCAGGGACACCTTTTCGCGTTTGCGCTTTGTTCTCCAGAAGCTTAACTCCCCATTTTACCCCAGGTTTGCTGAAAAATCTACTGGTCGTCGCGAAGCATAGGGAACAAGTTAATCTTGAGATACCGGATGGTTATGAATGAGCAGTTTTCGAAAGTTACCTTGTGGCGGAATTTTGCTGCTGTTCTTTTGCGAGTAATGCGGTAGAAAAGCTAGTCCCGCAAGCCAGAATTCACGAGAGCGAAGAAAAATCGTACAGAAAAGCAATACGATGGCAAGATTAGGCGCTGATCGATAAATCACGCGCACGCTATACCTCGACTCGTTGTCAAGAGGTTGAACGTTGAACTTTTAGACTTTGGGACGCTGCAGACTCAACGTTTCCACCATATTAAACGTGAAAGAGAGTCTTTTTTTCCCCAGAGACGCAAGAACTCGACGTTGTTTGAAGCATTACACGTCCACTTGCCGTGAAGAGTTTTGCAATACTCGTTCGCATTTTGTTGCTTGCAGGTAAATCTTGATTTCAAGTTACTCTGTATTTCATGCCAACCTTAATCTCGTCGTGACTCGTGCGTCTAAATCTACCGACAGGAATAGGCCAATCTTGACGCGAAATGCTCTGCGACAAGTGCAATGCCAGTGTCCCGGATACTCCTTCAAACTCTTCCCCTAACTCCTCCTCCTCCTCCCTCCAGAACTTGCTTCGTTCTCCAAATTCTCTAAATCCTTCCCACACCTCCGAAATTCAAGATATAATCGCTGGCTTGGACGTTGATACACATCGAATTAGATGGGAGCTTGTATCGCTGACCAACGCACTCGAGCTATTCGAGATTCAGCAAGCAAAGTACCAGTCATTACTTGCTCCAATCAGTCGCTTGCCTTCCGAGATTCTCAATCTCATCTTCACTCTTTTCTCATGCGACCCAGACATGCAAAACAACATCAGCGATGACGACGGCGTCACTCTTCCCGGCTGGAGTCTCATGGCTGTGTGTAGTCACTGGCATAATATAGCGCTGTCCTGTACGGCTCTTTGGCGAAAAATCCAGCTTAGTGCTTATCCGAGTAATAATGGTACCGAAGAAGGAAATAATCTCGCGAGACTTGCAGCGCCGTTGAAATGGTGTCTTGACCATGCGGGAGAAACTGAACCTTTAGAGATCAGTTTTCGGGCAGACATGCGCGAATTGGATACTCCAGTCCCCGAACCCGAGTTCATGGGTATTTTATTCGCTCAGTCTGCAAGATGGGGACGTCTTACTCTAAACATTCACTTCAATGACTTGGAACGTTTTCCGAGCTTCGCTGCGTTGAAAAATTGTGCTATGGTGTCGCTGAAATCATTGGAATTCTACGTTCACCATGACCCGAATATCAAAGTTGATGTATTTTGTAATGCACCTCAACTCACTGAACTTACACTCAGAACCTTGCCCACTGTAGAGATGCTCCCATGGGGCCAGATCAAAACTCTAAAACTATGCATAGAATTTGCTGAAGACTATGATATTTTTGGAGCTTTAATCTTCTGTCCTAGTCTGGAATCACTTTCTTATGTGTTCTCGTACTATTACAAGCTGGGCACTTCCGAAATGCCACGACAGTCCTCAGAAACAATCCATTCACTCTCGGTCTTGATTGAGCGTGGCCACTATGTCCCTGAAACACTCAGCCTACTCATGGACGCTGCACGTTTTCCGGCTCTGCAGGAAATGTCGATCAACTACCAAGGCTCAGAGCTTCACATAGATATACCCTGGCCACGGCACAAAGTTACTTCCTTCTTATTGCAATCCGGCTGTTCTTTGACAACTCTAGAAATCGAGAATGTAGTGATCAGTAATGACGACCTGGTCGCATTACTTGTGAGAACACCGGAATTGCGTCGTTTTAACTTTTACGAGACGGAAATAAAAAAGGACTCTAAGGCACCTACATCTAAACACCAACACATTACCATGTCGTTTATCACTTGTTTGCACGCCTACGGAGACATCGAAGATGGAGACCCCGATGCTTTCACAAACCCACTTGTTCCGAAACTGGAGCACCTCTCTCTTCGTGTGCGTGACTGGTTTAACAATGACCAGCTGTTCATTGATGTAGTTTGCTCGCGTTGGTCTCTGGAGCCGGGTGTAGTGGCGATAACCGGTATAGAGTGCTTGAAGTCAGTGAAGTTGAAAGTCCTGGGTCGAACGCTCAAAGAAGAAGTCTACAGGCCATTGATACAGCTGCGTAAAGCTGGGTTGCAGGTAGACCTTGTATGTGGTACAGAGTATTAACAACAACCTTTTCAGACCTTGCTACCTCGTTTTCTTTCACATATTTCCTTATGCTTCGAACTACTTTCTCACTCTCTTTCTTCCGCTTGCTGATACTTTGACGAATGTGTTTTGTGGCTGATTCCGACAAGTTGGGAAACAAAGCTTTGAAAAGTTGGTACATAATTTCATTGATCAGGCATTTATTATCCCTTTAACTCGGTTTAGTACCGCAACGATTAGCATACGGCCGGTTCTACAGAAATGTTTGAACATCCCATTGATGAAAATTCTCCAGCGTTGTAGTAACAAGTGGAGTGGCTTAGGTCGAATTCAAGTCGAATTACTAAAAAGGTGACTTCCGAAAATGACCAGAGATACTGTCATTGGTAGCAAGCAATCGTTATAGAGCTGTAGATTCCATTCTACAATTTTCCCTGTCATGTCGCTCGTTCAGTTGACGTTCGTCTTGGGCAAGAGACGTAATTCAAGCCGAGTTGGTGGAATGAAGCTCGCTGACGTGCATTTTTTGTACACATGTGACTCAATATACTCGCCCTATCGTGTCTCAAGCTTCAATTTGCAACCTTGCATCTCTACCGCCAACACATTGTCAGGACTTTTAGGCCTACCTTGACGCTCAAAATACGACATCCTCTGCGAAAGGTGCAATGCCAGTGTTCCGGACACTTCGAGCGCTTCCCCTCACTTCTCCTCCCTCCAGAACTTGCTTCGTACTCCGGATTCTCTCACTCTAACTCCTTCCTACACCTCTGAAATTCGAGATGCAATTGCTGGCTTGGACGATGATGCACGTCGGATCAGATTGGAATTTATATCGTTGACCAACAAGCGAAGGAGGCTGGAGGTCCAGCGAGCAAAGTACAGTTCTTTACTTGCTCCAATCAGGCG
Source organism: Rhodocollybia butyracea (assembly GCA_015501585.1). Classification (NCBI taxonomy): domain Eukaryota; kingdom Fungi; phylum Basidiomycota; class Agaricomycetes; order Agaricales; family Omphalotaceae; genus Rhodocollybia; species Rhodocollybia butyracea. The sequence goes on from JADNRY010000004.1 coordinate 1,005,404, forward strand.
CCTGCCTTCCGAGATTCTCAATCTTATCTTCACTCATCTTTCATGCGACCCAGACACGGAAAACGTAATCACTCCAATATCACTCTTCCCGGTTATAGGCTCATGGGTGTGTGTATCCGATGGCGCAATATAGCACTATCCTGTACGGCTCTTTGGCGAAAATTTTCACTTAGTGCTGATCTGTATAACACCAAAGAAGGCCTGAATGTTCTCGCAAGACTTGTGGCACCGTTGAAATGGAAATGGTGTCTTGACCATGTGGGGGAAACCGAACCTTTAGACATCAAACTTTGGGTAAACACGGACGGGGATACTCCAGCGCTTCCAGTCCTTGAGCCCGAGTTCATGCACGTCTTATTCGCTCAGTCTGCAAGATGGAGAAGTCTTGCGCTAACTGTTGACTTCGCTAACTTGGAAAATTTTCCAAACCTCGCCGCTTTAAAAAATTGTGCTTTTACGTCACTGAAATCATTGGAATTCAAAGTTAGACAAGCTGAAGAGCATACCGTATTCGCAGAAGTGGATGTATTTTGCAACGCACCTCACCTCACTCAACTCACACTCGGAACCTCGCCGACTACAGAAAGCAAAGAGACGTTCCCATGGGCCAGATCAAAACTCTAGAACTAAGATTTAATCAGCCTACCCATGAGCCTACCCACGAGCCTCTCGGAGCTTTAGCCCTTTGTCCTAGTTTGGAATCACTTTCCTACATGTTTTCATTTTATTCCTGCTATACCGAGTCATCCTCTCCTGAAATTCCATCGCAATTCTCAGAAACAATCCGTTCACTCTCGGTCTTGATTGAGCGCGGCGATTGTTGCCCGGAAATATTCGGCCTACTCCTGGACGCTGCACGTTTTCCGGCTCTGCGGGAAATGTCGGTCAACTATCAATACCTCCACAGAGATATACCCTGGCCGCGAGACAGACTTGCTTCCTTCTCATTGCGATCCGGCTATTCTTTGACAACCCTGGAAATCGAAAATGCAGTTATCAGTAATGACGACCTGGTCACATTGCTTGCGAACACACCAGAATTGCGTCGTTTCAACTTTTACGAGGACTATCTCAGGCCATGGTTAATGCAAGGGGACTCCGAGAGATTCAAACGCCAGCGTATTACATGTCATTTATCGCTCGTTTGCACGCCTATGGAAACAGCGGAGACTATGGAGATTTCACAAGCCCACTTGTTCCTAAACTGGAGCACCTTTCTCTCTGTGTGTTTTCTGATTGGTTTGACAATGACCAGCTGTTCATTGATGTAGTTTGCTCGCGTTGGTCCCCAGAGCCGAGGGTAGTGGCAATGACTGGTATAGAATGCTTGAAGTCAGTGAAGTTGAAGGTCATGGGTCAAAATCTCTACGAGGAAGTCTACAAACCATTGATACAGCTTCGTAAAGCTGGGTTGCAGGTAGACCTCGTATGCGGCACAGACGAGGAGAATTATTAATGATATTCATATCTTGTTGTTCTCTCTCTGATCTCATGTACACCTTTCCCTTCTCACTCTCTCTTCTACTTGTTGAAACTTTTCAAGCTTCCGGTATGATTAAGTAGATAATCTGTCCGAATCAGCCACAAAAGATATCCGTCGAAGCCACATTTTTATCATCATTCTGAACCTCCCTTTTAACCCAGCTTAGTACCGCAATGATTAGCACAAAATTCAGAATAACTGCAGAATCCAGTTGAATTGGTTGTATGAATGTATGAACATTCATTGACGAAATTGTAAGTATGGCACATACTGTGGGGTGTCTAGAAGCTGGCCAAACTAAGAAGCTGGCCAGTTGGAGAATAGAAGGCGAAGGAGCTATTGTATCTCGCTTCTATGAGTCTTATAATGTGGTAGACATTGTAATCTTGCTAGACACCAACTTTGGCATCAGCCAGATAAGCAGTTGCCGAGATATGAATTGATCTTCGGCGAAAACGGTGGGAAATCCTGATTTTCTTCTTTGGGCAGATGCTCCGGCTGACCCTTGTTCGCCGTTTCTCAACTGCCACCCTCTAGTACCACTTTCATGGATGCTAGACACTCCGCTGCTTATGCTCAAGTACATAGGAACATTCAAGAGAGATATTTCCGCCTGATATTGGCTCCCTGGAACACCCCGTTATGTTCAAATCCTATTCAGAGGACCATACCGTGGCAACTACGCCTCTCAAAAAAATTTGCATGGACTTCGGCTTGCTCAATATCTCATACGATATCCTTTAAAGCTTTCTGCAGCCTGTTGGCTTCATATTCCATCCATTCCATACTTCCTGTGGTTGACTATGTTTGCATACCCGAGAGACGTAAACAAGGCAAATTCTAGTCATTATTCTTCGCAATGTACTTTTAAACTATGAGATAGCTTTTGAAATATATGTCTTCTTAAGTCTGTTTGAGGTTTCTCAATGCTACAGACTTCGAAAGGCCTGTTACTTGGCGCTGAACGTTGCCGGCCAGCTTCAGTGACATTTCCAATTTGGGAGATGCCGTCAAAATAAATTCACCACGAGCTCAGATCAAATGCTAAATTCTTCAAACCAGTCTCAAAATGTGCGTAAGATGCTAAACAATAATTTTGACTACACCGAAACACACAATAGGTGCCTTAGGCCACGCTAAGAGGAGAAAACCATTAAGGTGGCCAGGTTCTGGGCACTCTACAGTACTCACACGTGCTCTTACACTGCCACCGTTCTTTTATACTTTGTTTCGCCGTCTTTCTTATATAGCGTAACCACCACCATCGATAGTTCATCTGCTGCTCGTAGTACCTCGTGTCTCTTGTAGCACCTTGTATCTCGCCGGAGAATATACCGTGGTTCTGACAACGTTGTGTGATCTTCTCAGAGTGTCTGTCGATACGAAACGACAGCCTTTCAGAAATCCGTCGATGTTGTTGACAACTAAGTAACAAACAGAGTGGCTCCCGAACTCAAGTGATACTAATATTTTGTAGTTACCGAAAAAGGCAGACTTACGGGAATGACAAGATCTGCTGTCATTGATGGTTAGGTTAGGTTAGGTTTATTGCCGGAAGCAGCATGAGCTGAAGGTTTGAGGTAGGATTTGTAATCCATTGAACCTGAGTTCAATAAGCAAATATGGAAGGTCAAAGCTGGATATTTCGGGCTTGATTAAGTATGCACTACAGGGATCGGATAAACAGAACATACGATGTTCATGTAGGAGCTCGTTCTATAACGATCCACTTCTATCGTTTAGTATTGACGACTAAGGAAATAATTCACAACCACATGCCCCACAGTTGAAGGAGGTTAACGGAACCTCATAGTATGATAAAAAAGAGAATGATGGTCATAGAGGACATTGCTGCGGTAGATACTATGGTCAATCTGGAACCCAAAATACAGTAGTATATTTTTCGAGGTCTCTTTTCTTTACATCAAAGTATCCATTGCTGCTAAACCAACTCTATCGTCAGCGGCAGTCTTTCGTGTTCTCTAAATGAGTCATAAGGATATGAAACGTGGCCCTCCACGACTGGCTTCCTCGTGAAGAAGACCAGCATATCTCTCAAAGCTGCGTTGCTCTCATCAACCGACCAGACGGGAGACACACTGTGCTTTCTCTCGTGATCACAAATCAAGAGCGTATCCAGAAAATCTACATGCTGGACCTTGCCTACGAGGAAGGCTGGGGCTGTCTCATTCCAAGCAATTGAATTACGCTCCTGCGGTGAGTGCAAGAAGGTCTCGGCCGAGTCTCCCCGCGTGTTTTGGTGCCCTAGTAGTGTTGTCATAGTGAAGTCGACACCGTCGGAGTGCACTCCTTCTAGTGCTGGCTGACCAAGCATTCCCTGTCTCACATCTGTGACTGTGCGTACGTGGAAAAGAGTGCAGACACTGCGTGTGCTGGTGTAATCAAGCCCCGGGTGGTGTTTGATGTCGACGCCATTAATCATAAAGGCTTTGAAGCGGAACAAGGCATGAAGAACCAAGTTGTACTGTAAGGGGGCATCGACATCTTCAAACTTGCGCACTTGGCCCGAGTCATGTCGCACAAAATCTTCCGCAGCGGTGAGAATGAAAGGTTGGGGCTCTAATCGCCTCAAGTGACGGGATGCAAAGTCAAGCGCAAAACGGCCATTCTTGGTACGGCGGAAGGGGAGTGTAGGATCTGCGCGGAGAGAGTCGCTGACTGTCCTTGCCGGTGCCATGTCATATGTGGATGCACCAAGACCACAACAAATTCGAACCACTATCAGTCAAGTACGGTAAGAATTATCAGCCTGGGACAAAGAAAGACTACTAACTCTCGATACTGGGTATCCATAGAGTCCTTTCTTTGATAAACTGCTGGCGCAAAAGGCGCAACTCGCTCAGGAGGGATGAGCTCAATACCATGAGAGTAAGTATCGTAATATGCAGCTCTGGGACTTCCCTTTATATATGCGGCGAGGAGTTTTGATTCCCAAAAAAGATGCTCTGTACCTGCACCGGAACTAGGTATCATTTCTTGGCAATAGTTTTGGTATTTTCAAACAGAAACCGGGCATGGTGGAAAGGCGAAACTGTCCCTAAAAGAGTGCCAAGTGTATATAGTGCTCATATGGACTCGAGGACCTTCATTGGAAGACCGGTTCCCGCGCAGCTCATCAATCCGAGAATGCGAAGCTTGAGGTTGATCCAAGGGAACCCAGCCTATAATTCAACACTGACACTTTCAGTGAGTTCATGATACTCGCAATCTTACCTCAACGGTAGGTAGATATCGTGGAACTTGAGAATTTTCGGAGAATATGAGTTACCGTAGCGGAAAATGACCTCAGCATTTTAAATCGCAATAGCTAGATGGAATTTCCAGTCTGCATTTATGATAGCACAACATACTATAGTAATTGAGCACATCGGACCATTCGCATTTACTTCCCAGCATGTAAAGCGTGTAAATGAGTCAGGACAAATTATAAACCGTACCATAATGCTCGGAGGGTCTTCGAGGTTGAGGAAATGGTCAACAGGTTGGATTTACTACTAGGACACTAAGTATGCAGTATTGGGGGCCTAGAGTGTGTTCGTTCTATGGACCAGCATGCAATTTCACCAGGAATGGTCTTCCCTTGAAGTCCCGAAATAGCAGGGGAAGTATAGCGAATGTCTCTGAGTCTCATGAAGTTCAACTTCTCGTCTGGTGTCTCGAAGGTCCGTCGACTGTGACGGGGGCTGCCAGTGATCATGGCTGAATAAGTGGTCAAAAATCGGTATAATTACGGTGGGTTGTAAGGATTGCCTGAATGAAAGCATCATCCACTTTGGGTCCAGTCTAATTAGTTTGTATGACTTGCCCATGTTCGACCGGCTATCCCAAGGCTGGGATATCGTAGAACCGGTGATTCTACATCCCATAAGGATTGTCTGAGCCGGGTTGTTGCTTAGCATAACTAGTGGCCCATCGGCAAAGCCGGAACGTGATATATAGTGCTTGGGCTGCCTAGCTGTTGAGACGAACAGAATTATCCATTCTTAGGACAAGAAGATGATAAGTATTATTGGCAACTTAATGGGGTGAAGGAAAGAACAAATCAGACTCGGAGTTCCACCACCTACAGAGTGTTACTGCCGCTGATGCACTGTAGAGTTTGTATTCATTGTTTGAGCAAAATCAACTTTTGCCGACTGTCCACTCTGGTGATATTTGTACTATCATTTTGAATTGGCCAGCCTGGAAACATCCTATGTGGTAAGACGGAAACTCACATTAAGATTTAAAGGGGACCTTATTCGGCGACGAGGGGAAGACGTCTGATTCATAAACCGTGAAATATGTACTTGTTTCCTGGGAGCTGGCCTGGGAGGTAGGCAGACTCAACCTTGGCAAGCGAGCTAGATCCAGAAATACGTACTTATTTTAAAGCAAGAACGTGATGCTAATAGGTATACGATCGTCGAGTCACATACGCGTTAACGCGTTTATGACAGTACTCAGACGAGGCTGAACAATTTTTTGAGTAACAGTCGCCATAAACCGACACATCACTAGTCATAGCCGTAATGCAGACTGGGTATAGGAGAACATTGTACAGGTGCCGAGAAGGGGGGAGCATTACTTAAATACTTTGACCCTCAATCTACCTTAGCTGTCGCCAAAATCAAATCCCGCGCTTGCAGGTCGCGAGGAGTAATGGAAGATCGGTACGGCAAGGGATGGCTGAAATTGGCTCGGGGCATTGGTATCAACATATAAACATGGCACAGACTCGAGTACATACCGGAAGAAGGTTTTAGTATACTCTCCTGGGATGTCAACTTCATTACCTGCATCATCTTTGGCGTTTCGTAGATCCAGTGTGGCCAGGACAGATGCAATCGTAAGCCAGATAGTGTTGTCAGCCATGTGGCGACCCGCACAGACTCTGTATAGATTGAAAAGTGGGGAGAATATCTTTGAATAAACATTACACACCTTCGTCCGAATCCGAATGCGAAGATATCGTTGATGTTCGTAAATGGTCCGGTCGGAGAGTTCAAGAAACGTTCAGGCATGAATTTATCAGGCTCTGGGAATACATTGGGGTCTCGATTGAAACTCCTAGTGACGTCCTTTAGTATGGTCCAAGCTCACTGGAGACTGCAAAAGAGACCATAATCTCACCAGATATTGGCAATGACCTGACAGCCTAAAATGAAGACATATCAAAGTGAACACCGAAAGGAAGTGTTTTAGAGACCTTTAGGTATGTGGTACCCTTGATAGAAGTCATCTTCAGTTGAAAGGTGGGCGGCATCTACAAAATCTCAAGATATATCCAATCTCCTAAATTGGGTATCTCATACCGACAGGCATAGGTGGGTGCATTCGCATTATTTCGCGATAGATAGATTCAACATGTGGAAGAGACTGTCGGTCTTCAAAAACAGGTAGTCGATCTCTCCCAATGACCTGGTCAATTTCCGCCCGTGCTTTGGATTGAATGTCGGGATGTTGGGTCATGGTGAGGAGAAAGGCGGCGATGGAGGACATTGTCTATTAAATAACGGGTTTGAAATGAAGTCAGATTGGTAAGTAGAGACTTCGTACCGTATCAGCAGCGGCTTTGGAAGGTGAATATTAGTTGTTTGATCTAATATTTTAACAACACCTTACCTAGAAAACTGATAGTACCCATTGCTTTGATCTTCTCGAGTTTTATGGGATCTCCCTCGCTTTCAAGAGCCAGCTCAGCAATAAGGGAAGTACCATTACCCATTTTCTGAATTACAAGGAATTAGAAGGGCACAGTAGTTTGAAGATGTACTTGCCAAGTTATTTACTGCTTTGTCAAATGGGATGGTGTCTATTTCCTTTATACCTTGAGCAGATTTGCTCGCTATATGTTGAAACCCGCAACCAGGGAACCAAGAAGGCATGAAACGCAGCCACGGAAACCGTTCTATGGTAGGGAAGTTGTAACGCCTATGGCACGTTCATTGCCGTTAGCGCTGATATTACATAATTAGTTCACTCTTATCCTCGTACCACATACTCGTTTCGGTCTATTTCTCTAATAGAACGAGATCTTGCTCATGGTCTGAGGCATTAAGAGTCAGGGCTCTTACACTTTTTTGAGCAACCTTGTCCTGAATAGGACTATTACAGCAATATGACCACACAACAGCACAACTCAAGCCATGACTCTGTCATGGCTCTGGCTTACTCTTTTCTTTCTCAAATCCTTTCTATGTTCCCTCATGATCCTCTCTCACACATCTCTGGGATCCTGGACTTCTCCTCCCAGGGAATTCAACAGCTGCTAGTCAACTTTAAGCAGCTCTGGGAACAACATGGTCTTTCAGTGGCTGGTAAGAATTTGGCAGAGGCAGTGGTGCAGGATTCAACATTAAGATGTTGCTGGGCAGTGAAGGAAGAAGGTTTCCAGGCAGAGGTCTGTTTTCAGATGATAGAGTCTATTAAGAGACTGGGAGAAGAGTTTGGGATGGAACTGTCCAAATCTCAAACACCACCTCCTGCTCTGAGTTCTCCATCACCTTTGACCGCTCCTACTGCCTCATCACCAACTCCCACACTCGCTTCAAATGCGTCAGACACGTCGAAATCATCTCCACATGCTCTGACATTGGTTTCACCATCCAAACCCACTCCCCCTTCACTTCAACTCCAACCAACCTCAGAGTTTGCACGGGAGGTGGCTGAACTGCGGAAAGCAGGCCGGAAACTCGAAGTATTCATGGATAAACATGTCACGGGGCTTGAACACACAGCTGGAGCACCGCCAGCTTGTGTTCATCTCTCAAACACTCCAACCGAGTGTACACCTGTGCCTTATGTTGCCCCTGTGACTGCCGTTCCACCAACAGGCCTTCGTAAACATGTCAAACACAACATGTATGGTGCGTTTGGTTCGCTCTTGCTTCGTTCAAGTCGTTGCCCATCCCAATCTGGTACACTCATGCCATCACCTTCACCCACTGAAACTCCCCATCACCATATTTGTGCTCCCAATCAATGCTCCCATTCATGGCGCTGGAGATCTACTGTCTCCAATGTGCCACCACCATCTCAATCTGGACTTAGTGTCAGCATCCAGAGAATCCGGCAATTTTCACAGGACACTTTCTCTTCGTCTGCACTTATGGAAATTGCCAGCATACTACATCGTACGTTACCTATTAGATGACTGTATGTTTCTCTTTGTTATGTTTTCCCTTTTCCATCTTTCTCTTTTGTTTTTTTTGGGTAAGATGGACCTGTGGGGTCAATCTAGGGGGCATGTGTAACGCCTATGGCACGTTCATTGCCGTTAGCGCTGATATTACATAATTAGTTCACTCTTATCCTTGTACCACATACTCGTTTCGGTCTATTTCTCTAATAGAACGAGATCTTGCTCATGGTCTGAGGCATTAAGAGTCAGGGCTCTTACAGAAGTGTTGGTTGACTGCCTGTGCCAGCAAATCCATAGTTTCTACAGCCTTTTGTGCCAGAGGGTCCTCGGAACCAACGTCTAGCCCATATAATACAGCATATATGAGGCCTTGGGAGAGTCTTGTAAAAAAATCAATATCCAGGTTCCTATCCTCTTGAGCCAGTAAGACCTACGACATTGTGTGATGCATAAACTCTTCTGGGACATCCATCAGGTTATGCAAAAACTGATGAATTTTCTTATATTGGGCGGCATAAAAGCGACTGCAGGCAGATTTACGAAAATGTTGTTGGAAAAACTTCCTATTTCCCCGCCATTTATCTGAATATCGCTGCGCAGGAGTTGGCGAAGAGTGATCAGTCCCAAGCGGGAGGGGAGTTTTTTTTAAAAAAAAAGTTGGGACGTCTACCTGTAGCGAAAATACACTCTCGGACCCAGACCTTGTAACGAAAAAACTTAGTGGTAGTGACTCAGGATGTTCAAAGTCCAAGCTCACAACTTCGCCATGTTTGTCATTCCCCGATCAGAATAGATCCGAGCACGCTTTTCTAGCAGATCTATGGCAACCTGAGCCGTATTGAGGATGAGCATGTTATTTTCACGGATGTAGACGAGATCTCCTGTAGGAATACCGTTCCGGGAATTAAAATTTTAGTACATAGAAAGGACATAAGGAAAGATAAGCAATGATTCACGAACCATACTCTCTCCCCCATTGTTGAAACTGGACCCAGGTATCAAGGGTTGGAATACTTGGGGATTTGGGACCTGGGGGTAGGACTTGGACTCTAGAAAGGACTGGCGGCGGCGTGGGAAGCGATATAGTAGAGTTACTGCAATAACTGCCAGTGCAATCCCGGACAAAGCGAAAAAAGACGAGGCGGGTGCCATGGTCACTGCTCAGTGCTGGGGCATACACTCTACCACCTTATATAGAGGAACAAGTGGCAGATGGGAGAACGCCGTGATCGAAATGACTACTGCCAGCGACTCGATTGGAGCGATTAGAGCCTGCTAGGCAAACCTTGATATTTTAATGGATCACAAGGGCTCAGTGTGCAGTATTCACTTCGTTCTGAATTCAGTGAATAGCAGAGTGATATCAGCCCAGTACCGCTGATTTGGCACGGGGGACTTCGAAGATCGGAATGACAAGAAAAGCAAAGAGCAGTTCTTCCACCAACAAAAATGATTGAATGGTTCGAGAAAAACTTAATGTGAAAATGTAGTAGAAGTGTCGTATCCTAGAAGTGTCGACGGCTAGGCTGAGAACAATGAACTGGAAGCAGGAAAAGAGGCACGCAGCCAATTTGTGCTCAAGAACACCGGTCTCCTTGAGAGCACTGAAAGGTAAGCATGTCAGTCAAGCTAGTAGACATGCCGGCCCAATAGACAGCGCAAAGACCAGTCGTCCTTTTATTCATGCAGCCAGTCTTATCACCTGGTCCCGAATGCTGTATTGAAGCGATACAGAAACTCCTACCTTATTTCAGCTTTCTTCTGCCTTTCTTAAAATCAATGGTCCACTGGAGGAGCTTTGACTGTCTTCATGTAGTGCTCGTGGAGATGATATACCCAGAAAGGAAGTCAAAATTGCGATTTGCCGTGGGTCGGGTACCATATTCCTCTTCAACGTGTTTGAGTGTGATCCAAAACACTCGTCTCAGTCGCGGTCGTGGGTGGAACGAGATAGAGAGGCAACTTTTGATTGTCCTATTCAACAATGATGGGGAGTCACAGAATTTCTCGGGACGATTAAATACCTGCACGGTATATAGCAGGAACCACCACAAAGAATATATGAATTTATTTATCCAGCACAGCAAGAACGATACATAAGATCCGCATTTGTTAGATTGAACTCCGAGTCTGTGAGCTTGGTCGGGATGCACTTTAAAGTTTGGCAGGGTTCTTCCACGCTGGGGAGCGTTTCTAGTTAGGAGAAACATCATCGACATGCGTCCATACGTAACTATCGTACTGACCTCTGTAAATGCCTTGAGGCCCTCCTGTATTCATGTAAATTCAGTCGGCGGTGCGGGAGGAACAGTAAATAACAGAATTTGTCAGTATGAAAGGAACGTTGATTACTGACCTTGATGTTTTCACCTTGGTACACTCTAGTACTCTCTGGACTATAATTGTGTTTCAGGAATGATTCTTCAGTGCCGTATTGTTGCGCTAAAAGAAGTCCATGTTTTGTACATTGGACGGCATCGGGTGAGTTGGCGACAATGGACTTGGCGACACGAATGGCTTCTGGAATGAGTTCTGATGGAGGTACTATTGTGTTGACGCTGTAATCAACATCCGAAATGAGTAGCAGTCAGATAGCTTTCCATACCCACGGCGAAAGTTGGTACCTACAACCCGAACCGTGCGTGTGCTTCTTGAGCACTAATAGTCTTTCCAGTCAGAAGCATCTCGGCTGCAAACTATGAATAAAAGTAGTTCAGTTTTTGCCAGCTCTTCAAGGTAGAGGAAAGCATACATGATGTCCAGCTATTGCAGATAGACGAGGGATACCTGACAACAGCAGAAGGATGAGCGTGGTGGCATATAAAGAATAGAATATTCACCTCCAGCGCCGGCGACTACACCTCGTTTGACTTCTGGAAGTGCAAACTTAGCATCCTCACCCGCGATAACGATATCACAATTGAGAACGATCTCAGTTCCTCCGCCATGAGATCCGCCGTTTACAGCTGCTACGACGGGTTTTGAGAGCTGACGGCGAGAAAGGGAGCCAAACCCATTGACGTTGGCACTCCGTTCTTGTTCGTCTGATTTGCCACTTTGCTGCTCCTTATTCCACCTATGACTGCTTAGATGGACATATCATTGTCATACATACGAACACGCACTCGACGAGATCAGCTCCGGCACAAAATATTTTCCCCGCTCCAGTCACGATAACGACCCTAGATGTAATGTTCAGAGACCAGAAGCCCAATAATCAAAAACCGAGCTTACCAGAGTCCAGGTTCCTCGCTGAACCAGTTGAGAACGGCCTCCATATCCCGCTGGAGTTGTGGGGTCATTGCGTTACGCGATTTAGGCCGGTTGAGCGTCAATAACAGAACATGTTCAGCGGGGAATGAGACTATAAGCTGCTCAGAATGCGAGGGAGGGGAGTATGCCATGATGGAAAAGAAGAAAGAGACCCGTGGCCATTACTTGAAGCGCGTGAGAGTTCGGTCCGGTCGCGTTCTTCAACTTGAACGCGCTGGGAATAAGTACGCCACGATCTTGTAGCATACTCAGCAAGTCCCCCGGTTCGCGGCGCCTCTGCATCTCTACTTCACTTACAGAGTACCTAATTCAACAGCAATTACTCGACGATCCAACACCAGACTCCACTGGAGAGGGCAGCGAGACTGGGCGTCTAAGTATATACTATCCACGTGCCTAGCGTGTTCGATGAGTCACTACATTTGTTTCATTTCGCTTCTCCGAGCTCTCATTTGTAGGTTTTGAAACCTTCCTTTACCTGCCTATCATGCCGCTGGTGCGAATTGAGGTTTGCAACTTCAAGTCCTATCGGTAAATCGCGAGAACTACATTCCCTTTTTCAATCTCATGGATTTCTTTTCAGAGGCCACCAGACTATCGGCCCATTCAAGAACTTCACATCCGTAATTGGACCCAATGGAGCTGGAAAGTCGAATCTCATGGATGCCATCTCATTTGTTCTTGGGGTTAAAAGCGCGCAACTGCGAAGTTCCCAGCTGAAGGATCTTGTTTATCGAGGACGAAGGCTGGCAAAGGAAAATCCAGATGGCTCTATGGCTGTGGATGACGACGATGACGAAGAAGGTGAAGGCGAAGGGACTGCGAAGAAGGCTTGGGTCTCGGCGGTGTATCTGGATACCGATGACAAGGAATGGACGTTCCAGAGAACGTGAGTGTTAAAATTTGAACCTTTGTGTGAAGGAGTAGTAACACCATTCTCAAGTATCTCTACTACTGGAGCATCTGAATATAAACTAAACAACCGCACCGTCACCTACTCGGCATATAATGCAGCACTTATGTCCCATAACATCCTTGTCAAAGCAAAGAATTTTCTCGTGTTCCAAGGAGATGTAGAGGCCGTGGCATCACAATCCCCTCGAGAATTGTCAAAATTGATAGAACAGATAAGCGGAAGTTTAGAGTTGGCGGCAGAGTATGAAAAAGCGAAAGAGGACCAAGACAAAGCTACCGAAAACGCGACGTTCAACTTTTCCAAGCGCCGTGGAATAGCTGGAGAAATCAAACAATACAAGGAGCAGAAAGGTGAAGCTGAACGGTTTGAAGCAATGGAACAGGAGCGAGTACGTCCGGCAACTTTACCATCTTTGAATGAACGATAACATTTGCTTCCAGGACGCGCTTATTCTGCACCGTATTCTGTTCAAATTATATCATATAGAAGAGTCTATCGAGCGTAATGCACATGAGATACGGACAAAGAACAAGTCACTGTCAGAGCAGCGCGAGGAACAACGCGTGCATGATGAGGCTCTGGACTTGGCCAGGTCAGAGCAGGCTAAAGCTCGCACAGGAGTGCTACAAATGGAGAAGAAAATCAAGAAGGGAGACAAGACTTTGGATGCCAAGGTTTGTGCATCTCGATGTCTTTCGCTCAACTTTTGTTCTGAAGATCTACATAGAGACCCGACCTCGTTGCAGTTGAAGCGCAAATCACGCATTCTACTCGTAAAATGAATAACGCTAAAAAGACAAAACAAGATGTGGTAAAAACGCAAGCCGACTTGGAAGATCGAGTGAATAACCTGGAAGCCGAGTTGACAAAGGTAAAGAAGGATGCGGATAAAGCTCAAGGTAACTTCTTGAATCATTAGTTGGGGGCCTTCTGACAGTTGTTCCACAGAGGCTCAACGCAAAAAGTCCCAAAACAACCTGGCCCTTAGCGAGGACAGCCTGGAGGAGTACCGAAGCCTGTACGTCCTATTTGGCCTTCCTCGAAAAGACTAGCACTTACGTCCTCTACTACAGCAAGACAGCTGCCAATCTTCTTGCGATCGAAGAACGACAAACCCTCGAAAAGCTTACTCGAGAAGAAAAGGCGAGTAGTCGTACTTTCAGCTCACTCACGGAGAAACAACAGGGACAAGAAGAGAAGCGTGGTTCACGTAATGAGGAAACCACGACCCAAAGTGCGAAGAAGGCTGAACTCGAAGAAAAGATCGCTGGGCTGCAGGCCGAGCTCAACACAAAGAAACAAGAGCTGGAGAATCAACAATCTGAGCGGACAAAGATCTCGTGAGTGTCTATGAATACTTTGAGCGCTGAAGTTCACAAAAAGTAGACAACTAGAAGCACAAGCCAACGAAAAGCTCCAAAGCGTGTACCAGCAGCTATTGCAAGCTGGTGTTGATAGGAACGAGTCGGAGAGGGAGCGAAAGCTCAAGGAAACTCTGAGTAACCTTCAAAAGATCTTCCCTGGTACCCTCTTCTGTCCATACTTCTCAATACGCAAGTTTTGCTGATATACATTGGTGCTGCACAGGTGTACGAGGAAGAGTCATTGATTTATGCAAGCCTTCCCAGAGGAAGTACGAAACCGCCGTATCGGTGGTTTTGGGTCGGAACATTGATGCTGTGGTCGTCGATGAAGAGAAAACAGCCATTGACTGTATCGAGGCACGTAATTCTGAGACCATGTTCACACCTATGTCCTAATATGACATCCTATTCTTCCAGTACATGCGAAACCAGCGTGCAGGCCAAGCAACCTTCATTCCGCTTGACACTATTCAAGTCAAACAAGTCAATGACAAGTTTCGATCTTTTGCAAAGGGTGCACGACTGGCTGTGGACGTCATTCAATACGAACCTGCGGTCGAACGGGCGATGCATCATGCCTGTGGAAATTCGCTTGTATGTGATACGATGGAGGTGGCGAGGTACGTCTGTTACGAGAAGGGCCAGGAGGTCAAAGGTACCTTCAATTTTAATCTTTGCGAAACTAGTCTTGACTTGTGTTATGTTCTTCAGCTGTGACGTTGGATGGAACTATCATCCATAAGAGCGGTCTGATCACTGGTGGGCGCAGTACGCACGGTAGCGAGAAAAAGTGGGATGAGAAGGATGTACAAGGTTTACAGAAATCAAGAGATTCGCTTCTGTCTAAGCTCAGAGATCTCAGCAAACAGAAGCCAAGAGGGAAAACGGACGAGAATTTGATCGCTGAAGTATCTCAACTTGAGTCTAATATCACTATTGCAAGAGATGAATTGGCGCGTTGCGTTCTAGTTTGTTTTTGTGTCCTTTGTTCATTAACTTTCTGCCTCTCGTTTAGACCGCTTGCAAATCCAGGCTCTCTGGCCTCAAGGAGGAGCTGAGGCACTTGGAACGAGAGATCCAGAAGAATGGTCCCGAGTTGAAGAAGGTAAAATATCTTTTAATTCTCAGCTTCTGTTATTCATCCGCCATATACAGGCCCAGAAAGAGCACGATAAGCTCCGGGAGCGGATTTCTTCCCTCTCTGAAGCTATCAACTCTGCTGAGGATGAGGTGTTCGCTGATTTTTGCGAAAAGATCCAGGTCTCCAATATTCGTGAATTCGAGGAGCGACAGCTAAAGCTGGCCCAAGAAGAAAGCGAAGCGCGACTGAGATTTGATAATCAGATCGCTCGATTAACTCACCAGTGAGTAATCCGGTTGATTAAGCAACTGACTCTTAACTGCTCGACCTTTCTAGGTTCGAATACGAGGTGAAGCCCTGCAAAGCAGTCGGGAGCGTATGTCTCATCTCGAAGGGTTGGTGGAAGCGGAGGAAACAAACCTTGTTAATCTCCAAGAACGCAAGGAGACTGTGGAACAAGAGTTGGCTAATATGGAGGAGGCGATAGCTGAACACAGAGGGGAACTAGGTCAACTTCAAGAGGTATTAGATGAGAAGAGCAAAGTCGTTGAACAGGCCAAGAGAACTGCTTCCAAAGCTTCCAAAGGTCTGGAACAAGCGCTGAAGGAAATCAGCAATAAAGTGCGTATTGATCTGGTGATGATCTACGTTCTGCTGACACAGCCAACAGAATGACGAGATCGAAAAATTGGCCATGGAGCGCTCAGCGACGTACAGGAAGTGTCGACTAGAAGAGATCAGGCTTCCTTTGCTTGAAGGAAACTTGAAGAATGTCCCTATGGAAGAGGTGAATGACACGCGTTCCGTCTCCTGACTTGACTTACCTTTATTCCGTGTAGAATTTGCGTGAGGAAGTGGCTATGGATGTCGACGGAGATGAAGACGGTACTCAACAGCCCAAGACTGTCAAGGCTATGGTATTGAGGTGGACTTTACGGATGTCGACGACGACGAACGAGAGGTGTGTCTAAACAACTTGGGAGTATGGAAGCAAACACTGAAGCACGGGTTCTAGGACGGTTCTCCAGATGCTCTCGCTGAATTTGATGCCCAGATAACCAAATTGAATGCGGAAATTGAGCGAATGGCTCCGAACATGAAAGCCATGGAAAGGTTCGTATCATCATTTCCCTCCACGGCCATTTCCTAAAGCTTATCTATCTACTAGATTAGATGATGTCGAGCAAAAGCTTGTCGAAACCGAAGCAGAAACTGAAAAGGCTCGCAAGGATTCCAAAACTGCAAGGAGAGATTCCAGGATGTTCAGAAGCGGCGGTATGTCCTTCATCTCGGTTCTTCGACGGACTTCCAGGCTTAATGGTGGATTAATAGAACGGAAATGTTCATGAGCGCTTACACACATATCTCCGACCGCATCGATCAAGTCTACAAGGATCTGACGAAGGGTAAAGCTGCGCCTATGGGTGGAGTGGCATATCTGAGTTTGGACGATTCAGAGGTATGCGTGGTTGTACTATAAGTTTCGGAATAAGCTGACCTGGCATGCGCACAGGAACCTTACAATGGCGGTATCAAATACCATGCCATGCCTCCGATGAAACGATTCCGTGACATGGAACAACTGTCGGGAGGAAAAAGACCGTCGCTGCATTGGCACTCTTGTTCGCGATTCATAGGTTTGTGGTTGAAAATATCCTTGTGCTGCTGCTTATCCTTCTTACATCATTATTTCTAGTTATCAACCTGCTCCATTCTTTGTCTTGGATGAAGTCGACGCCGCGCTAGACAACACGAACGTCGCGAAGGTGGCTAATTATATTCAAAAGTCAGGCGTCGAGCTCTTTCCAGTTTGTCGTGATCAGTCTGAAGGGAACGTTGTATGAGCGTGGTGACTCGCTTGTGGGTATTTACCGTGATCAGGAAGTGAATAGCTCAAGTACTTTGACTCTTGATGTAAGTTGTATCTTCCGTATCCTTGATACGTGTACTGATGTGTATGTACTTTCAGCTCACGCAGTATGAATGAAGGATGGTGGCCCAGGATACCTTTTTGTCGTGTTTTGTTAATGCTTTCACTCTTTGTAGCCTGTATTTGTACTTTTGTAACGTTAAAGTTATCTTTATTGGTTCGCCCCTTTCCGGTAGAGCCGGGCCGAGAAGAATGGCAGCTGAATTTTTTTTTTCCTTTCTTGTCATGTTCCGACCTCTTTTCGCGTCCTAGTCCTGCCTTACGTTCTATATTTCTACTAGCAAGTCAACCTGCTGATACAGAGCCCTACCAAACTTGATTTCGCGGCCATTTTCCAGCTCTCCGCGCCTTCAATCCAGCAATCCCTTTTGACACGTCTTTCCCGTCGCGCCTGGTATAAAAAAGATGGAATTACTCCCCGGTCAAAGACAAGGGGCTCTTGATTGCGACAGGATTGTCGACGGCATTTCTCTTTTTCTACTCTGCCATGTCCTTGCTCTGGGAGATCGAGGATCTTGTGTTGCTTCTCGCAGCATTTATACAGCTACAGCAAGTCGATTCGTGTTCTTATTCTTCTGCGGACACGAACGAACGGAATTGGGACGACTGGAAAGAAAGCGTGCTGTACTTCAAAAGCATATGCAAGCCAGTATTCGTCACGCTCACATGGGCGGAGTCCGACCATGTTGACCGTTTCTTCGCGGAGCTGGAAGATGTAGTGACGGAGCTGGATGTAGTTGACAGGAACCAGAGACAATCCGAGAATTCACTAGAACCGGAGTCGGAGTCTCTAAAAACCAGAATACATAATATCATGAACGATACTTCGCATGCTGTCCATCGTTCTCTCCTCTCTCTTCAGACCGAGCTCGGTGGCCCGAATGCTCCTTCGAATTCATCGACTTCGTCTCGTCTGCTGTCTACAAGCACCGAAGGTGCAGAAATGACAATAGAGAGAGCATCGGAGATTGTGCATCATATCCGTGAAGCAATCGAAGCGATACTTCGTGCCTTACAGGACAGAGTTGATCGCCATGTCAGTGGAGAAATTGACAAGGAATTATCTGGCTGGTTCAAAGCGAAAGGTGAAGGGACTGGGACTGGGAAAGGAGGGAAAGGGAGGGGTATGATATTATAGGATAAGAATGGGAGGAAGGAAGGAATTTATTACACGGTATAGTCCAAGTACATACTGAATATGAATGCCGGCTCCAGCAACATAAGCTGACGCGACCCAAACAACGATGAGCTCGCAGCCTGCCCGGTGGTAGATCCTGGTAGATCGTTGTCTCAAGTGGGGGTGGTTTTACTATTACAATGCTAGACTTAAAATGAGTAGTCAAAGTCTTTGCTGGAGCATATGGAGGAGAAAATGTCGGGCCTAGTATGTATTTAGGCGCCCGGCGCCCAACGCCAACTCTGATCCGACGACCCTTCTTCGAAAGTTTGAAACAGAAACCTCTCGTCAAGGCTCCATCGGTGAAGCTTTTATCCTCTTTCATCCCTGCAACTCTCACCAAGGTTTGACTTTCATTGAATTACTTAGCGGATATCTAGACAGGCACCTGCCGGAGACTATACTATTTCAAGGTCCTTTTGTTTCATGAACAAGGGGGGCGAAGCGCTCATGACCGCTGGAGAGATTCAAGAAGAATGGCCAAGGTGATTTCCGTACTCCGTTGTGGGACTACTTTTCTTGCTAACAAATGGGAAGGCTAACCTGGTTCACGCTAGAATGCTGTGTGACGGAATACCTAATAGCTACACTGTCGACTCCTTCCAATCGGGGGAGGCTTGGACAATGCTTGGACTCACTTGTCGTTTCCGTTGTTGTCGCTTGAATCTCAGCAACGTGTCTTCCTCACATATGTTTATATTGCACGAGCGCGTCAATTTCTGTCACCTTGCCATTTTAATTAATAGCATCCTTGTGGTTAAATAGGACAACATCGAGAGTCTTTGACTCTCTGGTACCGCCGATCCTCCGAGATTGTCCCGCGCGCACTTATTCTCGGCGTGAAGCTATTGCAGCATTGTTACTGCCTTTCTCCGTTCTAACTTCGCCTCGTGGTAAGAATATTTTGATATAGAGTCGAAAATCCTCCAATCCTCTTCCTGCCACTACTGCCATGTCTGGCTCCGAAGCCTTTCGACCCCAGGGCAGATTGCCACTGGACCCATTTACTACACCTAGCAATTTATCATCTATACGCACTAGGGCTCGCATCGAGGAGGAAAGTGAAAAGAAAACCAAACTGGAAAATCAAATCGGAAGATATCGAGGCACTTTGGACCAAGATCAAGGATGAGAAGGTCATCTTAGTTGTGGGAGGTGAGTTACGCGTTTATTTACCGTGATAGCGTCATTTTTACGCGTCAATTGTAGCCCCCACTGCAGCAGATCTTGGTCCTCTGCTCAGCTCTCAGCTCTTCTCCAAATCGCTTGTAATCCTTGCTACAGAGCGTCCACCTTCTAATCTGGCTTCACTTGTTCAGAAATCAGGCCTGCACTGGTTGTTTTACGTCTACAGCCGCTTACGCGTCCCATTCCACAACATCTACACTCCGTTCTTACTCGTGCAGAGGTCGTGGCGCAAAGATGGCGTTGGGACAGCAAATCTCTATTTTCTAATCCAGCGAATGATCGCGGGCGGTCTAGAAGGAAACAGGCGGAGACACTAGAAGAAGTCAGGGCAGTACAGTTTTCGGAGCTTGGAGGCGTTTTCGGACGGGATTTCGTCGTAGCAGAGGATGTTGGGTACATGCCCAACACTCCGTCTTCCTCCCAACTGAAAAGCGACTCCGCAATACCCCGTTCTGTTCCAAAATCCAACAAAAAGAATCGGGACCAACGGTCTTTCGATGTTCTGATTAATTTCGTCCCTTCCTCTGTGATTGATGAAGGGGATGAGGCACTGCTCAATAGTGTCTCTTTCGTCTCGGCGACAAGCCGGAGCTTTTTGTCGGGGATAGGAGTTACCAGCGACCGTAGGGGAAGGAGCATGTCAAGAGGCACCCGGGGACGGAGCTCGAGTTTGACGCGGATTAAAGATTGGGTATCGAGGAGTAGATCGCGTTCAAGGATACGCGATATATCGATCACTAGACTCAACGGAGCTTCAAAGCCAACGTGGAATTTTTCTACCGTTGTAGGCAGTGGAGGGAAGAAACGCGTGCCAAAGTCGCCTGCAGTGGTTTCTATTCGAAATAACGCCGCAAAAGGTGAAATGAGCGCCACGGCAGAAGACGACTGTGACGATGCTGGTGACAGTTCTGCAATCCGTACGACACTCAATGCACCTGTTATATCCCCACTAACTGCCCCCTGAGCAGGAAACCAAACCTATGTCCAAAGGAAACGGGAACGTGCTACTAGTCTCGTCTCCGAAAATATACAAAGAACTAGAGCTCTTATGCAGATTCGAAGTACCGTAAACCAAGTTCCGAAGGAAAGCAGAAATAAACGAGCCGAAAAGAAGGTTTTATCGTCATGGAGCCGTAGTCAACTTGATCAAGCTAACCGTACTAACGAAGATGACGACGTTTTCATTCGCGGCAAAGGAACTCCCAGCCCTCGGAAACCAACTCATCCTAGTACTGAAGAACCCAGAGCATATATTATTCACGTTCTACCGCTTTCTCCCCCAGCCGTTCTCCATGCCTCCTTTGGGCCAAGCAGACACACGACGATCGTTTCGCATGCCTCTGGATCTGGATCCGGGTCAGGTTTATCGTCTGCAGAAACGGACATACCGCTTCTGGGGGCAAGCCACAACATTTCCGGAAAAGATATAAAACAGAACGACATTGTTCACTCGGTAAGTTTAATTTTGCCCAGTTTTCCCAGCTAATTTCGCAATAACCAAAGGTACCTGATGCACTAAAGCCTGAATCTATTCTATCATCCAAGGTTACAGCCTTGAATAAGCACATGCGAGGCGCGTCGCTCGATTCTACAGTAAGTTTCAACATTTTTGACGTGTATGTATGTCGTTAATATTTCTAGAATCAGCCTGTTTTTTCACCAACGAACTCCCTATTGTCTTTATCTGCTCTTCACTCATCGCTTTCGAGAAATGAAATAAAAGAGCAACCTAGTGTCGAGGGCAAAGTTAGTCTACTTATTTTTTTTTGTGTTGGATCCTCATATCAATGCTTCGCATCATAGATTCGAAAGGAGGCATCAGACTCAAGCCACAGCACCGAGGGAACACAATCACTGTTAAGTAGTCACGATCATGTCTCATCGAGGTACGACGAGACACGATCTCGACAACTCCCACATTTCGCCAAACGTCGGTTCTCTCCCCAGCCGTCGAAGCGGCCGTGGAAACTGCTACCAGATATTCTGTCCATGCCCAAGCTAGGTCCATGTCTCCTGCGACCATGATTGACATGCGCCGAAGGCAAAGCGTTGCAATGGAAGTAGCTTCTGCTGCTGCCATGGCGGCAATGGAAGTTCATTTGGCAAAGGCGAATGAGGCAAAGGGAACCCTTGAACCATCAAAAATTCCCGATTCCGGTCAGGCCCTCGAAGGAGAGGGGGAAAAGAAAACAATTGGCGGATCAGCTTTCTCTCGACAGTCGTCGGCTGACGGAGATCTCCCAGTTGTATTGATGCCTCATCCTCATCGACAAAGTACACTTATACTGCGTAGCAGCACATTCCTCCCCCTTGACGTTCATGATATAATTCAGAGCGGCAGTCCAATGCCAGCACAGGCTCCAATGTCACTACTTCCCGTCCTCATGCACGTTCTAGAGCATTGTCGCTAGATACCGGCACTCGTGTTTCAGTCGATCTTGGAATCCCTACTGTGAAATCCTCGCTCGCTCCATCCATCTCGGTCCTACCTTCGTCTGATCCCGAGTGCTATTATGAGCGAACACAGACTATTCAAAAGCTGGAGAAAATCCTTCTTTCTCACTCTTACGTGGACTCCTCCGAGTTGTCGTCCAATGCGTCGGTATCGGCTTTGCCGAAAGGGGCCGCCCTACCCGCCTTCCCCACCTTAATTAACATACGGGCATCGCCTAAAGCTCCTCAGAAGGATAATTCATCCTTACAGAAAGCACCTGCAGCGGTATCATACCTCCTTCCACAAGGTTTACTAGACTTGACTTTCAAAATGTCTTTACATTCCGTTCCGGATATCTCACTTGTTGATTTGATCCTTCACGGTCTTTTGGATCCTATCCCAGAGTCGCTCGCCTTGTACCGCAATGCAGTAATGCAGGCCAACCAAATGAACCCTCCTGCAGATCAAGCTGATCCTGAGGCTCGAGCAGGGGTAACTCTGAATGGACTGATGGCTTTGGGTACGTTGAGTGGGGAAGAATCTGGAGAGCATGGTATACCAAGAGCCTGGATCGGCGGGGTTGCTGATATCGATATTGAGGGTGCAAAGCCGGAGACCCTGCGCATTTCTTCAGACCCCGTTACTGATCCAGCCAGTAGAGATGACCTCCTACCGAAGACTTCAGGCCCCGCCCCAATCTCGACTACTGATCATCTAATTCTATCGATGAAGTTGCCAGGAGCGTCTATATCCGCTGTGTCTCTGCATTCACAAACAGTTGCTCGATCTCCAATAGCCCGATCTCCAATAGCCTCAGCCAGCCCCGAGGCCGCTGAGTTTACCGGGATCATCCTTCGTCAAATCTCGTTGTAATCGGTGTGGAAAATGATGACGACGGATGGAAACGATTCGTAAAAGACTTCGTTGATGAAGATGAGGAAGTAAATGTCCCCGAGGGTGCCAGGCAACCTCCACTACACTCTGCCTCAATCCCTTCGATTATTTTATCATTAGAGGCAGCTAATTCGATACCGCAGCTGACCCGTACAGTTACTGCACCTGAACTTGGGACTTCCTTCAATCAAACTCTCAGTCCTTACAGCTTTATTCCGCCTGGTGCAGCGCTTCCTAAGAATCCACATTCACCCAATATCTACTCTTCCTTTCCGAGGCATTCGGTTATGAATTTTACTCCAAATTTTGCTGCTCTCTCCCGTCGTTACGGCGACTCGGAAGGCTCATCAGCAGAATCGGACGTTAGTTCTACAAGCGAACACACAGTCGGTGATTCTATCGGGGCGGATAATGACAAAGGTATATTCGTGAGGCATTGCATAAAACCTATGCTTACTTAGTTAATAGAATCAGAGGTTACTTGCGACAAAGCGGCTACGGAATCTATTCTTTCAATGCCTTCACCATATTCGTATGCTTCGTCCACAAGCATTGCGGACACCGAGGTCATCTTCGGTGGCGACACAGACCTATTACCAGAAGACGGACCTTCAGTCGCTATCAACACAGTATCTGTCTTCTCAGATAGTACCTCCGTCGTCGTCAGGGGTAGCTTACTTTTCGACAGGGAAAGGACATCCACTTCTTCCGAGCTGGACTTGGAACCCCAGATTCATATCTCAGAAACTGAGTTAGTCTCTGGTGGCTGGAAGGAAGAGCCGCTGCGTTCGAGTACTCGAAGTACACTCTCTGCATCCTCTTCGGCATCCTCCGTATCGGAAGGAGACAAGAAGGACTTGAAGGTTTGGCTTCAGCGCAGTCCCAAATCCATCGAGCGCGCTCTTCTTAGCTTTCCTACGTCTCCATCCGAAGGAGACTTTTATTGTGGTGTTGGGGCAATAGAAAGCCGTAGGAACTCTGTAGTCAGCCTCGAAGGGGACTCATCCACGCCTACCGATCCTCCAACCGTCAAGGAGGAGTTCATACATGACACCGGGATCCGAAGGCGTTCTACGCTCCCAAATGAGCGACTGGACAATGAGGGCACAGAAACATCGCCAAACTCCAAACGGCTATCAAGGGCGGGTTCATGGACGGCAACCAATCTCGATCCCGAGCCTCCCAAAGAAGAGGAAAGTTTCTCCAATGCACCTTCGAGCCCGGCGAGGAATCTTTCTAGTTCCCCCTTGCTTCAACACCTTTCTGAGAATAAAACGGAAAGGTCAAGTATGAGTGACGACGACTTCGGGTCGATCCAAGGGCAGGAAAGTCTACATTCTGGTACTTCTACTCCAGTGCTGGTCGTTCCTCCAACTTCTTCGCCACATCTATCAATACTTTCTTTGCCTCTGAACAATCTCTTAAACCAAGCAGAATCGACACCCGCTTTGGTTTCATTTGGCTCATCGACACCTTCCCCGCCTCCAAGGCCACTCGCCACCTCTTTTACTTCATCATCCTCTCTTTCCTTGTTGACCGGAGACTGTTGTCTGCCACGGGCCAAAGTAATCTTGCTAGACGCCACTCCAATGGCGGCGCCGTTGCACCGCCTGTGGGTCCGCGAGCACCACTCAGTCGTGCAGGTTCCGTTCGAACTATATCGTCATCCCTGGACTCTCCTCCTGAAACCCCGAAAAGCACCCGTCCACGTCCTTTACCAAGGCCGACATTGGACCCAAGGCTTACCGATATGAAACCAGTCCCGGTCGAAACCGTGAGCTTGGAGGAGGAGGAGGAGGAACAGGAACAAGAACAGGAGGAACAGGTGAAGCAGGCAGCAGAAAAGCCAAACGTCATGAAGTCGCTCCCACCTTCGCCCGAACCGTCATCTATTTCTCGACCGATAGTAACGGCTCGTTCGAGTAGCTCAAGTCTCAACCGTACCATGGATGTTCCAAAACAAAGCCACTCTGAAAAAGCTACACACTCTCGGAGTTCCAGTCCTAACGCCTTCCGTCCCCTCCGAAAACTCGCCATTGACGAAGCAACTTCGCCAAAGGCTGGAACAAGACGAGGACCTTCCAACCGTGCCATTATAGGTGCAGGCATCAGACCTCTTACCGCCTTCGGTGACAGTAATGACCCGACAAAGCCCAAATGGAAGTTCTGGTCATCGGGGAATGCTGAACGTCCACTGTCGATGGCAGTTGATTTGACGAGGGATTGATTTTTGCATACCATTACTTACGATTACAATCATTTTCATCCATTTTCATCTTGCATGCATTAAACACTCATTAGCACATACATATTTATTTATCCATAGTCGGATTTTAGAGTCCATATTCCGCTCCTTGTGTAGAAATTATCGATAAACTGTCGTATACGAATGTCTCGCTTCAAGCGTGGTTGTTTGGGGTTTTGAACTCTCTGTTTCAAAGGTATACAACAAAAAACGTCTACAAACTCTATTCTGCGTCTTCTGCCGCTGCAGCCTTTCTCTTTGATAGTTCCGTCATGCGGCGGATGTAGCTGGCGAAATGAAGATTTATTGCGAGTCAGAGAAGCATGAGATAGGACGTACTCGTCGTATTGACACCTAACGAGCCAACCGGGAGTACGTGAGAGTTGTCAAGTCCATAGGAGGTAGTTGTTGGTAAATAGTAGAAAGCGCGAATGCAGGTTGGAGAAAATTGCAGAAAAGACAGTAACAAAAATCAACACTGAATCACAGCTCGAAACGGGCTTTACGCACTTTTCATATGCATGCTTCTCATGTTCACACTCCCAAGGCAGAAAATTCTTCTCTCGCCGACAAACATTGAGTGGAATCAGAAGGCTGGTTATCCATCGAGAATATGAGGGTGGGCAGAGGTGTTCAAGAGAATAATTAGGAAGTGTGGAACACGAGAAGCAAATAGATTACTTACGCGGAGCACTGGTCTCGCCAACCTAGCGGCAGTTTCGCGGCTTTCATCTCTTCCCTCGAGGCGACAGTTGAAGAAGTCATTGGGGAGAAAGCGAAAACACGAGATCTTGAATAGCTCGATGATACAGTGACCGTCGAGCTGTTCAACGGAAGCGGAAGGAAGAAAGCAGGTTATGAATTAGCGCTCAGTTCTTATTGGACCGCATTATAATCATTGGAATGGTGGAACACGTTGAACGTGGAACGCTGCGTTCTTCACCTTACAACAGCGCTAGACCATCCGCTGCAAATAATTCGAAGCCCCGAAGATCTCGTTAGAATTCATTTTCCGTTTTATCAGTCTATCACACATCACACGAAAGGTCACGATTCGATGACTTCACTCCTACACTCTTACCAAAATTCCCCGAAATCCACTGCGATTCCTCAAAAACATCCTTGCCAATAAAGATATTATGGCCTGGACATGCACAGGCTCATCCAACTCTGAGCTCATTGATAATATGGCTCGGAGAGGGATTATCACCGAAGTAATTGGCGACGTTGTCGATGGCAACAAAACAGACACTGAAGCTGCTGCTGGACGTATTGCCACAGCAATGAAGAAAGTTGACCGAGCCAATTATGTTCGGGATAAGCGTGACGCATATGAGGACTCGCCCCAGTGAATAAGTGCACTAACTTCCTACAATTTCTCTTCTGACGATTTTAGATCTATCGGACACGGCGCAACAATAAGTGCTCCTCATATGGTATGTCTTGCTGAGCGAACCATGGACATTGAACCCTGGTCGACTGAAGCTGGTAATATTCAGCACGCATACGCCGCCTCTCATTTACTTCCCTATCTTCCTCCTGGCGGTCGCGTACTCGATGTCGGAAGTGGCTCGGGCTATCTAAGCGCCGTGCTTTGGCATCTCGTGAATGACCCCGTTGGGCGCAAAGATTCATCTGTCTCAGATTCGAAAGACCAAAAGCCAACTATAACCGGCATCGAACACATTCCTCAGCTTACTGAATGGTCCATCTCGAATCTCAAGCGGGATGGGCTGGGAGATGCAGTTGAAAAGAGACAAATCGAGATGGTTACGGGCGATGGAAGACTAGGTTACATCTCTGATATATTGTCCGTTCCTTGTCTTATGCCGTCTCCGTAGGCTATCCACCCAACGCGCCGTACGATGCCATTCATGTAGGAGCTGCAGCCCCTGAGCTTCCGCAAGCCTTGGTAGATCAACTTGCTCCTGGTGGAAGGATGTTCATACCTGTAAGTACCTCCATGTCGTTTAAAATACTCCAACTTCCGCTGTTGAACAGATTGGAACATACATGCAAAATATCTACCACATTGACAAGGATAAGTCAGGGAAGGTGACAAAGACTGAGGTCATGGGTGTAAGAGTGAGTTTTCAGCGCATTTTCCATTTCATTCGCCCGTCTCATCCTTTTTATCTAGTACGTTCCTCTCACCGATCGAGAGTCTCAGGGGAAGTATGTATAGCAAACATACATTTGTAAAAAAAAGAAATGACCGGTTGTGTCTGTATCGAACTTCCTTCTTATCCAACTTGTGAAACGTGTGTTTGACCAGTTCAAAATTGTTGTTTGGAGATAGCCTAGCTAGCTGTCTTTTGTGAAGAGAATACTCGTTCACATATAAAGTTTGGAGATGGGGATAAGAGACTAGTCCTGTGACCGGAAATACAGCACTGCCACATACCGGTCCGTCAGGATCCGTATGCGGGCGCCTCATTTTTTTTTTTTTTTTTGTGGAACGTTGCCAAGATGTCAACGACTCGCGTCGCTATAACCTCTTCGGCACCATCAGGCAGACTCACATTGTCGTCTCCGTCCGGCTGTTAAGCTTGCAAGGTACTGGACCGAGCGACTTTTTAAAGTTGCAACCACCCGAGGGAATGTGTTATGCACTCGCCAGATAGGGGCTGTGTGGGACTCCAGGCGGGCTCTCCTTCCATTCACTCCTTCTGTTTTTTGTTAGTAGAATAAATTATAATTTCATATACCTTGCATAAACCCCCACCCCTCTTGTGCCTGCCTGTCTACACCACTAAAACCCTGGGCCTGGCCAGTAAGATTTGGTCAGGACTGAGATCTCCCTGGACTATGTGTGTCCAGGTTGATCTCACTATGCCTTTGGATAATTTTTGCTGGCCAAACTTGCTTGACATGAGGAGAGTATCCAGCTGGTAGCGGCTCTCTAGTGTTCTTCGCCACCTGTTCTCAATCTCTCGGTTTGACAGTGGGTCTTCCCCATTTATCACTCTCTTGTTTCTCAGTTTCCAGATAAGGTATGCACTTTCAGATACCAGAATTTGGTATAGGCGGGACTCCCCGGGAAGGGGCTTTCCATCTTTGTTTCGGAAGTTTGTTGTACTGCATCCCATTAGTATACCAAAAGTGGGTTCTACCCATTCCATGGACATCTTCTCCCATGCACGCTGCGCTAGTTCCCAGATTTCCTTTTGTTCTGGGCATGAACATTCAAAGAGGATGTGTTCCAGAGTCTCTGGGACTTGGCAGGTGCTGCATCTTCCTCAGTGTTCAAAATCAGGGATGTTTTCCCAGAAGTCACCAACTTTGTATGCGTTGTGGATTACCATCCACAGGAAGTATCTAAATGTTTTGCTGAAGTCCTTATGGCAAACCAATTTCCATAACACTTCTTCAGATGGGGTTGCTCCGCATATGTCAATGGCACATGCTTGTGCTCAGCCCAAGTTTATTTTTGTTGCTCTGCAGTTCATGTGTTCCCAGTAAGTTTTGGTCTGCATTTTCTTTCTCCAAATGGCTTTGTATGCCAGGGACTGTGTTACTTTTGATAACTTCACTCCAGTTAGTGTGAAACCTTGCTTCACTGATAGATCAATGTTATCCTGTTGTGGCTTTTCTCGCCCTTGATTTGCCAGCTTGTCAGCCTTCTCATTCCCTTCGATCCCAGCATGGCCATTGACCCACACCAGTTTGGTCATTGTTTCTTGTTCCCGTAATTTTGCGGTGGTAGCCTTGATTTCTGCTGCATTTGCCACATTGACAAAGTCTCTATCTTCCCACATTTGTAGGTGTTTCGTTAGTCCTTCAATGTATGTGCGAGAGTCACTGTGCACGGATATGTCAATGTCTTTGGGTGCCTCTCCCACACATTCTTTGATTGCAATAATTTCACCTGTCTGATTGGTTTGTTTGAGGTCCTCTGGGACTCGAATGGCACAGTTCTGTTGGTCGTCATTCTCACAATATATTCCAGACCCAGTTGTTGGTCCACCGTTGCCTTCATTTTTGCAAGACCCATTGGTATAGAATGTTAGTTCCTCCAGCCCATCGGCTGCCCATTCCCTTGTAGGTATGCTTTCACTCCTTTCTCCACTTGTGAATATGCAGAATGCCTCGGTAAGGGTCCCTTTGGTTGTGATTCTCCAGTCAAAATATTCTGCATTTTCTGATCCTGTAGCTGGTAGGTCTTCAGGCTCAAAGTCCTCTGGCAGTCTGGACATTGGATTCCACTTATGTGGAAGTTTTGATAGGAGCTCATTTGCCTTCTGAATGCATTTGTATGAGCATACACAGTTTATAGGTTGTAATGACTTGCAACCAGCACAGCAGCAGTTTTGTCCTCTGGTGTGTCTTGGAGTCCTCAATAGCTTTGCCAAGATTTCTGTTTCTCCCACCATTTTGATCTTGTGGTTTTTGCGCATACATCAAGTTTCTTTGTTGTTGTGAATGGTTCGCAGTCCTTCTGCCTCTCAATGAAGCCAGATAGACATTTGACGCAGGATGTCCCTTGAAAATGCTAGTCCTTCCATGCATACACCAAATTTTTCCCCAATTTTTATCATATCTTTAAGATCCTGGGGTAGGTCACTTTTCTTTACATTCCATGATTGTAGGAATACATTTATCTTTGACCATTCATCAATGTTTCCATCACTCAGTGGGACATGCTTGGCCATGAGTTTGTCTGCAACATATGTCCATGTTGCTCTATCTTCTCCAAAGTTTAAATAGGAGTGCAGCCAGGTTACCATGATAGCCTTGTTTCGGGTGACAATGTCTAAGACCTGTCTTCCACCATGTTCAATTGGTGCATCAACAGTTTCCTTGTTTACCTGGACAAAGTCTTTTTCAGCCCAAAGGAATTTCTTTATTCTTTTCTCGAGTTTGGTTTCAACTTCTTTAGGCATGCCTTGGACCTTCATAAGGTATTGTGTCATGCCTCCCACAATCATTGATATTATTAGGCATCTACCTTCCATGGTTGGAGAGCCTTTTTCCCATCAGTTTAAGGACTGATCTATTCATTCCAGCACCTTGGTCCATGGTTTGACCTGGCACACCTCATTTCCAATGAGTGCACCAAGGGAGCAAATGGCTTCCCCTTCACATGCAATCTTGATGTGGCCAGGGATTTCAGCCTCATCCTCTTCATTTAATGATCTCCATTGTCGTAGTAGGTCCTGGTATTCAGGTGTACCAATTGGGATTATCTCAGTTTTGTTGATGTTAAATTTGGCTCCCAAGGCCCAAGCACCACTCCTCTAGTATGTTCTTGAGGTCTCCAAATTTGTCGTCCTTGGAGAGGTATACAGTTGTGTCATCGGCAAAGAAGGTTGCAATCAGGCATTCAGCCTGTTTCGGTATCTTCATTCCTTTCAAATCAGATTGGCAAAGGGCCTCTCCCAGGGGTTCAATGGCAAGATCAAATAGTAAGCAGGAAAGTGGGTCCCCTTGAAGGAACCCCTCTTTGTACTTTAAAGCCAGTGGAGCTCTGTACTCCATTTACAAGGACCACTGTGTAGGCATCCGAGTACAGCACCTTCACTGTTTTAATATATTCCTCAGGATAATATGCAGATTTTGTGCTTAGGCTTGTAGCCATATATTTTGACAATGTATATGCACTATACATACAATAAGAGGGTTATACGGAGCCCAAACGTGATAACTGTAGCTAAGGCTTAGTATCTCAGCGATAATGCTCAGCAAGCCGTGATGATACACCTACAAGCGTAGTCTGATACTAAGCTAGCGAGGATACTTGAGGTGCCCAGAGACATCAACACTAGATTGTCAGTCTAGTTTCTATCCACCCAATACATACACAAATCTGTATATTTGGATGTCTTGAAGTGGGATGAGTACTGGCAGCGGCGTTACCCAGGGAAGGCATCAGAAGGGGAATGCAATCCTCGTACTGCTAATACGCTAGTTTTCTGGCCAGGCCTGTATAATCTAGGTTTTGCTATTTCTAGCATATCTGGAGTGTACAAAGGATAATAAGGACTATAGTGAGTTGCATTGTGGATGGTGAAAGTCCTCACCTCTGCCTGCACTCAATCTAAAGTCCTTGAGAACAGATAAACCTAGGAATTGGGAAATCTAATTCCTAGGAAATTCAAATTCTAGGAAATCTGGAACTTAGGAAACCTAGGAACTAGAGAATACTAGTATCTGTTCAATATTAGGCTAGACTGACTTGAGCATACCAAGGGAATTAATTCACACAAGTTCACAAGTTGGGGTGTTAGTTCAACTGAGACATACTTAGCTACCTGTTAGGAAATGTTCTCGGATATGGACACCCATTTATATGTGATATCAGTCAGCCTAGTCTGCTGAATCATAACTATATTAAAGCTTATTAATTGCACTTTTGTGCTGACTGATACCCACTTAACATGATTACTCACCCTCTTTTACTTACTAAGTCTGTTTCTGTCTTACTCATCTCACTCCTTTTTGCTTACTGTACATATGTATCTATTTATGGTAATACTCCGAGAATGTATAAAAGGGAGCACTGCTTGAGGTGCATCCCCAGGTTTTGATCCCCCAAGTGGTGCTTGAATCCTCTAAGACCTATACCTCTCTTGGTGTGTAGACAGAATACTCTAGGTTTTGGTGAGACTGTGGCTTGCACAGTAAGCCATTTCCAGGTTAAAGTTCTTCCTGCATATCCTTGTGGTGGTTAAATCTTAAATAAAAGTTGTGCCCATTCTCTATTGTGAGAGTGTGAAATTGTGACAAGTCATATTGTTGACTTATTGTTTGGACATTTGGTCCCATTGTTGAAAGGCATTTGGCCTATTGTTTGGACACTTGGTCCCATTGTTGAAAGGCATTTGGCCTATTGTTTGGACACTTGGTCCCATTGAACTTGTTGAATTTGGCACTTGGCCCTTCTCTCTTAGAAGTAAAACCTAGAAAAACTATATCTGTGGAGTGAAGGTCAACCTTTACTAAAACTAGAGAAACAATTCAAAGGAGGAATCCTTGACAACTCACTGTGACACTCGCATAAAAATAAAAGTGCTGTGTAAGCAAGTTGTATACTACAACTGTTGAAACAGATCACATACAATACTGCGCTAGTGGAAAGACGGACACTGGAGGATAAGATCTATGATCGCCTTATGGACTGGAAGGAAGATCTTAACATGTTACAATGACTAGTCAGGTTGCGATGCGGCACAGCTGCTAGATGATTAAGCTAGGCAAATTTGATATTTGATTATTGGCTGACTATTGACTAGGAAAGTCCTACTGCAATAAACCTGATGATCTTACGGTGGATAGGCTATTGCCAAGCCACAGCTCTGATGATCCACAAGCTCTGAGCATTGTGCTAGCACACATAACTCTGGGGTTCTTGGTATCTACTCAAAGCTAGTGAAGTGAACTATCACTGGGAGATGTTATTATCTTAAGGGATTGAGCTGGACTGGCTCAAAACCTACCAGACAACCTCAAGGATAAACATGCGGACATGTACCTGTGTGGAGCCATGAAACATCTGATGGAAGGAATGGTTATTTGCAGTACAAGATTCCGCGAGGACCAGAATATGTTAACCCATTTTAATTTCTTTTACTTTGATACCCAAATCAGGACTGTACCTAAATTGGGACAGTTTTCTAGATAAATGTACAATATGTCCAGGCTAGAGTTTCCTTTCTTAGCTAAATTCCTCTCTTTCTTGAATTTCCATCTCACTCCGTTTCTCTCCAACTCTGTTTCATCTCTTTTCGTATTAAACTAGTAAAGACCAGTATATAAGCCTGATGTATTTATCTCATAAATCAAGTTATCTTGCCACCTCTCATAACCACCTGTTGTGACAAAGTCAAAGGTCTCTTCACCGCCGGAGTCTGCTAGTCCTCTTAATTCCCCTGGTTTAAAAGTACCAAGTCAATCAAACACCGTAACTGGGTGTTTGTTTAGGGTGCGTACAGAGTCTAGCTTTCTCTTTGAAGTTAATATTATATTCTATCTTATAAAGTTTGGATTGGTGTAATAGAAGCTTTGTAACAGCTTTTGCGCCCGCTTGAGATTGAGTTAGGTCTTTTGCATGAATCTAGTTGCTTCCTTAGAGGGGATGGCTTCTAGTAAAGAATTATTCAGCTCCAGAGTCAGTTCAGTCACCCACTTTTTTAGTCTAAATTAGCTTACACTTTTGTTACATTGACCTGACTAAAAAGACCCAGAATCCTGGGCTTATCCTTCAGGGCTAAACCCCAAGGTCATGACCTACTGCCCAGGTCATGACCTAGGTCAGGTTGGTCTAGTACATGGCCTAGGGTAGGGTAGGGGATGGTGTAGCAGGGGTGGGGGAGTGTGAGAGGGAAATGGGAGACCTGATGTGAGGGAGGAAGACCAAAGGTAGGTAGGCAGGTAGATGAACTAGGGTTGAATAGGGCATGCTTTGGGATGGGTAGGGGATGGGTAGAGGAGTGTAGAAGAGTGTCTGAGAGGGATAAGGAGTGTCTGGAAGAGGCAGAGAAGTGTGTGTGAGTGTAGGAGGGGGGAGACCAAAGAACAGAATCACCAGGAAAAGGGAGGACAGGCACTAGGGATGATAAGGGAGGCTGTGTTAATGGATACCTGGGAGAGAGGACAGTGGAATGATTGAGATGCTGTGGGAGAGATCAGAACAATTGTTAGAGGGATTGGGGAATTGTTTCTGTGGTGGCCACAACATGGTGGGGGTCTTACAGGCCACTGTTAGATATGTGGAGTAGGCAGAGCAGGAGGGGTAGAACCACTTGCTCTGGGCAAACTTGGTCTTGACCTGGGTTACCTTGGTCTTGACCCTAGGTCAACTTGGTCTTGACCAGGGGCAGGCTGGTCTTGACCTGGGTCACCTTGGTCTTGACCTAGGTTAACTTGGTCAAGACCAAGGTTAGGTTGGTCTTGACCTGGATCAACCTGATCTTGACCTAGGTCACCTTGGTCTTGACCTAGGCCACCTTGGTCTTGACCTAGGTTAGGTTGGTCTTGACCTAAAGCATTTTTAAAAATGACTAATTAGGAAATTTTAATATTTTTGCAGTGGATTGAGGTCAAAGCTGTTTTTATTACCAAAGTAGGAAATTTTCAAACACTTTAATTGGTTTTATGTTTTTCTAATAGAGTTAGACACTTTTGGAAATTTTGATAAATTACTATATTAGGCAATTTTATTCTCAATAGGGTTTTATTTCCTAATTAGGTAATTTCAAAACTTTTGCAGTGGATGAGGTCAAAGCTGTTTTCATTGCCTAATTGAAAAGTGACAAAGCTTTTGCAGTGGATGAGGCCAAAGCTGTTTTATTACTTAATTGAGAAATCACAATCCTTGCAGTGGATGAGGTCAAAGCTGTTTTCACTACTTAATTGGAAAATGACAAACTTAACACAAAAACTGTTTACACTCTTTCCCTGAGGACAACTGCTTGTAGTAGACATCCAGATCTCCTCTCTATATATAGAACAGGTTGCTCACCACAAATGAAGCCAATCCTGTGGTGGGAAGGGGCTGGATTGCAAATATTTTTTGGATAACCTTTGATTGTAGTGGATGAGGCCAAAGCTGTATGTCCATAAAAGGAAATCAATGAAAAGTGTTGAGTCTAAAGATTGCTTGATATAACATGCAGATTGCAATGGATAAGGCTGATCCTTTTCATCCCCTGATACCCTGATATGTTCTCTACCCTTTCTGGTCTCAGATATATTTAGATGGCCCCTGGGAGATCAGTCTTTATTGATCTTTACACTTTCCCATCAAAAACCCTTATTTTTTCGAAATTAGAGGATAGGTACGCATCCAGGGCAGGGTGGACCACAGGCTTCTAGGACATTGTACCCTGGTATGATAGATACATCCAGACGACTC